>VWZI01011656.1:60979-122628 GCA_013396835.1 Psilopogon haemacephalus
CTTCTCCAGGCTGAAAAGCCCCAACTCTCTCAGCCTGTCCTCATAGCAGAGGTGCTCCAGCCCTCTGATCATCTTTGTGGCCCTCCTCTGGACTCTCTCCAACAGTTCCATGTCCTTCTTGTGCTGGGGGCTCCAGAACTGCACACAGTACTCCAGGTGGGTTCTGACAAGAGCAGAGTAAAGGGGGAGAATCACCTCCCTCACCCTGCTGGCCTTCTCTTAATGCACCCCAGGACACAGTTGCTGTCTGGGCTGCATGTGCACACTGTCGGCTCATGTTGAGCTTTTCATCCACGCAGACCCCAGGTCCTCTCCAGCCACTCGCCACCCAGCCTGGGCCCACCTCTACAGCCTGTCCAGGTCCCTCTAGATGCCATCCCCGCCCTCTAGCAAGTCGACTGTGCCACATAGCTTGGTGTCATCTGCAAACTTCCTGAAGCTGCACTCAATTCCTCTGTCCATGTCGCTGACAAAGATGTTAAACAGCACTGGTCCCAGCACTGACCCCTGAGGAATGCCACTTGTCGCTGGTCTCCAGGTGGACATTGTGCCCTTGGTCATCACTCTTTGTGTGCGACCATCCAGCCAATTCCTCATCCAGCAAATGCTCCACCCATCAAATCTGTGTTTTTCGAGTTTGGTGACCAGGATGTCATGTGGGACAGAGTCAAAGGCCTTACTCAGGTCCAGGTAGATGACATCAGTTGCCCTTCCCTCGTCCAGGTGCTGTGACTTTATCGTAGAAAGCCACCAAATTTGTTAGGCATGATTTGCCCTTGGTGAAGCCATGATGGTTGGCATCAGGCACCTCTGCTTTGTTTTCCATCTGCTGCAGCAGAGCCTTCAGAAGGATCTGCTCCGTGATCTTGCCTGGCACGAAGGTGAGGCTGACTGGTCTGTAGTTCCTGGGGTCATTCTTTTCTCCCTTCTTGAAGATGGGTGTTATGTTTGTCCTTTTCCAGTCAGCCGGAACTTCACCAGTCTGCCATGACCTTTCAAATACAATGAACAATGGTTGGACAACTTCATCTGCCAGTTCCCTCAGGACCCATGGGTGGATCTCATCAGGCCCCATGCACTTGTGCACGTTCAGGTTCCTTAGGTACTCACAAATATGTTCTTCAATTACAGTGGGCAGATCTTCACTCCCCCAATCCTTACTTTTGTCCTCTTGAATTTGGACATTGTGGCTGGAGCACTTGCTCCTAAAGGCTGAGGCAAAGAAGTCATTGAGCACCTCATCCTTATCCACGTCCCCTGTCCCCAGCTTTCCATTTCCCTTCTGAAGGGGTCCCACGTTCTCCCTAGTCCTTTTCTCAATAATATACCTGAAGAAATTCTTCTTGTTCCCCTTAATGTCCCTAGCCAGATTCAACTCTAGCTGTGCCTTTGCTTTTCTAATCTGATCTCTGAATGCATGAACAATGTCCTTGTAGTGATCCCAGGTTACCTGTCTTTTCTTCCACTCTCTGTAGGCTTTCTGCTTGTGTCTAAGCATGTCCAGGAGCTCTCCTTTCATCCTTGCATTCTTACCTGCCTTCCTTTTTTTTGGGATGCATTGCTCCTGGTCCTGGAGGAGGTGATCCTTGAGCAATGACCAGCTTTCCTGGGCCACTCTTCCTTCCAGAGTTTTTTCCCATGGCACCCTGCTGAGCAGATTCCTGGAGAGACTGAAGTCTGCTCTTCTGAATTCCAGAGCAGTGAGTTTGCTGTGCACTCTCCTTGATGCCTTGAAGATCTTAAACTCTATTATTTCATGGTCACTGCATCCTAGGCTACCCTTCAGCTTCACTTCACTCACCAGCCCCTCCTTGTTGGTGACGACTAGGTCCAGCACAGCACCTTTTCTTGTAGGTTTCTCTACCACTTGAAGGAGGAAGTTATCATCAATACATTCCAGGAACCTCTTGGATTGCTGGTGCTGTGCTGTCCTTCCAACAGATGTCAGGGTGGTTGAAGTCCCCCATGAGTACCAGGGCCTGTGAGCCCTGTTTGTAAAGGGCCTCATCTGCTTTGCCTTCTTTATCAGGAGGTCTGTAGCAGACTCCTACTATGATGTCCCCTTCCCATGCCTTCCATTTAACCTTTACTCATGTGCTCTCTGTTTTAGTGTTGGACATCCCCAGGTTGAGCTCCATGGATTCCAGTTTGTCATTGATGTAGAGGGCTACACCCTCTCCTCTTTTCCCCTGCCTGTCCCTCCTGAAGAGTCTATACCCATCTATCCCTATGCTCCAATCATGAGATACATCCCACCATGTCTCAGTGATGCCAATGACATCATAACCCTGGAGACTTGCACATATTTGTAATTCCTCCTGTTCCCCATGCTCCTTGCTTTAGTGCAGAGGCATTCCAGTTGTGCCTCTGTTGGAGCTGACTTACTCACTGATTTTCCTTTATCCTGTTCTTTGAGCATGCTTTTGCAGTCAGTTTTTGGACCTGTCAATGCTGAGACATGTCTTTAAGTACTAGCCTATCTCTACCCCTCATGTCATTACTACCACGTGAATTACCACTTGATGTTTCCTTGTTGGCAGATAATACCTGAAGTGGATATGGCCCATCTCTGTAGAACCCTGAATGCTCTCTTCTGTCCCCAGGATGCTTTTGGACAGCAAGTTGAGAACCATTACTAATCCCCCATTGCTCCCACACTGATCTGTCCCCCCACACCTTGCCACATGGAGGTCTGATTACTTTGTTCCCCTCCCTCTTCACACCCCGTTTAAAGTCCTGTCAACTAGGCCTCCTATCTTGTCTGCAAAGAACCTCTTCCACCTTCAAGAGAGGTGTCTCCTGTTTGGTGTCAGCAACCCTGGTGTTGTAAAGTTCATACCATTATCGAAGTTAGTAGTTAGAATCAAAGACAAAATTGAAAGAAAACTGGACACTCCTGACAAGAGTTTAGCTCCATCTTATTTACTTCTCTCTAACTTGCAATTATAGAAGTCGTAAGACCCCCTCTGAGGCTTCTCTTTTCTAGGCTGAGGAATCCTAGCTTGCTCAGCCTCTCCTTGTACATAAAAGGATCAGGTCCCTTCACCATTTTTGTAGCTTTTTGCTGGACTTGCTTCAGTCTGTTTGTCTTGTCTGGGGAATCTGGAACAGGACACAGCATTCTAGAATATGTCCCATCAGACCTGAGCAGAGGTGAAGGATTACTTTTTTTGCCCTTTTCAGAAACAGTTTTTACTTTCTTATAGGCCTCAGGAATAACCTTCAATTTCCATGATATTACAAATATAGCCAAGAGTGGCCTTGTGCTGACATAAGCCAGCACCCTCAGTATTTGTGAGTGCATCACACCAAGTCCTAGTTCCGAGTTCAGGCTAGGTTCCAAACTGTAATAAAAATATATAAAATTATTACATCATAACTTGCAATTTCAGAAAATCCACTGAGCTGCTGTTAGTCCTATGATCTTATATAGGAAAACATGGTTAAGTGAAGATACTGAACATTCTCCTTTTCCACCAGGCAGCTTGTGAGACAAGAGGCAAAAGAACCGTCACAAGGCATCAAACAACTATTTCCTTTCAAGTACAGAATTTGAAGAGTCACTAAACATTTTCTTTCTTTATCACAAGATGCATCTTCATGTCACAACTAACCTTAGTTCTACATGTTGGTGGTTGAGTCACCAAATCTGGATGTCTTTAAAAGTTGTTTGGATGTGGTGCTTGAGGATATGGTTTAGAGTGAACCTTGTAGATGTGAGATATAGATTAGACTTGGTGATCATGAGGGTCTTTTCCAACCAGAATGTTTCTGTGATTTCTGTGATGCACTGACAAAGACTATTGCTCAAATATCTCAATCCAATTAAAAAAAAAAAAAATCTATGCTAGGCCTATTTATTTCCAGATCTTCTGCATCAGTAAAATAATTAACCTGTATTTAGGAAGATTTTGCTCCTGTACTCTTCTGTAAAGGGGCTGAGGAAAAGACACTCTTTTATCATATTGCTATTCACTTCAAAAGCTGAAGTATATGCACAGTAAGTCTTATTATTATTTATTTCATTATTGTGTTATGAAGAGAAAATAAAGTACTGTCTAGCTGCAAGAAATCCAACTACAAATCTCAACATTACATTTAAAATATTAACCTGTTTCCTCTAGGCTGCAATTTCAGGAGTTGGATAGTATTTTGATGGAAATCATCTGACTTGGTCTCTCTTCCTCAGCTGGCCAGCAGTTTAGTAGCAGCACAATCCATAAAGATGTCTTAGTTTGTACCTGCTAACCCTGCACCACATGAATCAGTTTCTTACACAGCTGCCTTCAGTGAATGATTACTGTCAATATCTACTAGTCCAGAAACCAAAGTCCAGATTAAAAAAAAAAAAAAAGAAAAGAAAAGAAAAGAAAAGAAGAGAAAAGAAAAGAAAAGAAAAGAAAAGAGAAGAAAAGAAAAGAGAAGAAAAGAAAAGAAAAAAGAAAAAAAAAGAAAAGAAAAGAAAAGAAAAGAAAAGAAAAGAAAAGAAAAGAAAAGAAAAGAAAAGAAAAGAAAAGAAAAGAAAAGAAAAGAAAAGAAAAGAAAAGAAAAGAAAAGAAAAAGAAAGGGGCTTTAGGGAGGAAAAAGAAGTGCTGTTGATTCATGGTTCCTTGTGCTTTAAAATAAAGGGTAAAGGTAAAATAAAGCCTGAGGTTATCATTGGTTTATTCCAGCTTTAGTCTTTACTGCCTATCAATAACTATAGTCAAGCTACTATTTCGATGCACTCCAACTGTAACTCAATGACAGAAAATTGCTTCATTTAATAGATCTTTCTCTTTCCTACCAGTAAACACTGAGTTCTAATTCAAAAGAATTAGTGTTACCCAGTCATATACACAATAGGAATTGATGATCTGCTCTTTCACCTGTTTCTGTTCTTTGTGACAAATTGATCTGATAAACCAGAAAATGAAACCATGTCTGAAGAAGCCAGACTAAACTCCATTTCAAAAAATAGAAGAAATAAGATAAATACTTGCTTGGGTCAGACAAGCATTTTGACAAATCCTTAACTGTAAATCATAGTGACTAATCATACATGACATTGTTAAGAATTATTTATAGCACACTGTTACACACAAAATCATAGAATAACAGAGGTTGCAAAAGACCTCTGGAGATCATCACGTCCAATCCCCCCGCCAGAACAGTTTCACCTACAGCAGGTTTCTCACGATGGAACCCAGGCAGGCTTTAAATGACTCTAGAGATAGAGACTACTACTTCTCTGGGCAGCCTCTTCCAGTACTCCATGACCCTTAGTGTAAAGTTGTTCTTCTTTAAATTGAATTTGCTATATTAAAGCTTGTGCCCATTACCTTTTATCCTGTTGCTGAGCACCACTGAAAAAAGACTAGTCCCATCCTTCTGATGCCTATCCTTTAAGTATTTTTAAGCACTGATAAGACATCTCCAGGCTAAAACTCCATCATGTTCCTCAGTCTTTCTTCATAAGAGAAACGTTCTAGTACCCTAATCATCTTTGCAGCCCTTTGCTCTACCCATTGAAGCAGTTCTTTGCCCTTCTTGAACTGGGGAGCACAGAACTGGACACAGTACTCCAGGTGAGGCCTCACCATGGCCTGCTTGCCACACTCTTCTTGATGTATCCCAGAATGCCAATGGCCTTCTTGGCCACAAGGACACTTTGCTGGCTCATGTTCACCATGTTGTCCACAGGACTTCCAGGTCTTTTTCCACAGAGATGCTTTTCAACAGGTCAATCCCCATCTTGGACTGATATGTGTGGTTATTCTTCTGTAAATGCAGTACCCTACAATTCCCCTTGTTGAATTTCATGAGGTGGCTTTCTGCCCAACTCTCCAGCCTGTCCAGCTCACACTGTGTGGCAGCACAGCCTTCTGGCATGTCAGCCACCCCTCCAGTTTTGTGTCATCAGCATACTTGCTGAGCATACCCTCTATCCACCTTTTTCACAAACTTGAAAAGTAGTCAGCACAAATTCACAATGATATAAAAGCAGAAGTTATAAACCTCTAAAGAGTGTGATTATCGTTTAAAATACATAACCTACCCTGAAATCTTCCACTGAATTAATAAGGGCATACTGCCATCTTCTTCAAACAGTGAAGGAAAAAAACCAAACAACAACAATAACACAGCAGAAACTAGAAATCATACTATTGACTTAGGTGGCAAATCTCACACCTGGAATAACAAATAACAAAAATAATGAACAGTGATAAAATCACATATACTGTAAATTTTCTACTTACATATAATATTTAAATATACTAGCAAAAAATTGGTAAAATGTATCAGAAATTTCGAAACCTCAATATGGAACTGTATTGTCAAGGCACAGAATTTTCTACACTGAACTGAGTTACTAATATTCTGCAAATACAGTGAAAAGTGCAATACCTAGGTGGTTATTGAGGAGAAAAAAATTTCCCGTTTCACAAAAAGTACCATTTTATGTCTTGAAGAATTATACTGTATTGCTCTTTTGTAAATTACTGGTACTAAAGAAATTAGTAGCTTCTTCTAAAATTACTTTGTTCCACTAAAAGATATTTAATAAGTATCAAATTTACTTAAAGATATTTAGTAAGTATTCTTTGCTTGGGAAATTCCATTGATCCGTAACATCCTGTTGCATCTTGTGCATGCAACACCACATTTACACAAGAATGATAACTCTTAACCACTTTTTTTCCTCACAGGGCCTGCCTGAGGCTTGCCCAAGTGCTAATATCATCCATCTTTTCTATCAGGCTATAGAACACAAAAGACGGTTCCTCAGAGTCTGAGCTTCATCTACATTCATTTCTACAGTGTGCAGAAAGTGTAACGATTTTGCAATGAATCTGGATTTCACTGGTATAGAAGGAAGAATAAGAGTCTGTACCTCACTGAAGCCTTGAGTTACACTGCAGTAATTTCCTTTTCAAACCATGTCCAGTATGTCACAGATGTAGCACTGAAAGGCCAGATACATTTTGATTATCCTTACCACTCATCTTTAACCCTTAGCCAGATATCCTGCTGATATCAAGGACGTTAAAAACAGAACGAAAAGACAAGTCTTCAAAGAGTTCAAAGAAAGGGAATTGTCTGCTTGATTATATTGTTCCCTTTCTCCTTTCTCCAAAATCCATGGAAAGCAATGGATAAACTATACACTATAGAAGGTTGTTCCTAGTGTTATACAATCATGTTTCAAAATCATGAGAAGGGATGATGTAAGGTGAGTAAAGTCTCCCTTTTCTTCTTCATGAGGTATCCAGACAAACAAGAACTTTGGAATTAGGCAATGTCAAATGTAACTGAAAAACAAACAGAAACCAACCCAAGAAACACATAACACAGCTTTTACTGTTCTTGGGAAAAACATAATTATAGGTGTTAATTGTCATTCAAAACATCTAATCACCCACAGTGCTCTTCCAGTATACCCACTACAGATGAATTATCACAGACAAAGGTATTAGAGTGAATTGTGGTCAATGGTACAGAGTCTAGTTGGAGACCTGTAACTAGTGGTGTTCCCCAGGGGTCAGTACTGGCTCCAGCCTTATTCAGCATCTTCATCTACAACCTGGATGAGAGGGTAGTGTTTCTCAAATTTGCTGATGATACCAAACTGGAATGATTGGCTGATATACCCAAATTCTGTGTGGCCATTCAGTGAGACTTGGACAGACTGGAGAGCTGGGCAAAGGGGAATCTATTGAGGTTCAAGAAGAATAAGTGTTGAGACCTGTACCTAGGGAGGAACAACAAAATGTGCCAGTACAGAATAGGTGCTGACCTGCTGGAAGGCAGCTCCACAAAGAAGAACCTGTGAGTCCTGCTGGACAATAAATTATCTATAGGACAGAAATATGCCCTTGTGGCAAAGAAGCCAAATGATATCCTGGGTGGCCTTGTCATAGTGCATCCAGAAGGTTGAGGGTGGTTATTCCCCTCTGTGCTCTGCCCTGGTGAGACCACATTTGGAGTACTGTGTCCAGTTCTGGGCTTCCTCATCTAAAAGGCACAGGGATATACTAGAGAAGGTCCAACAGAGGACCATGATTAAGGGCCTATAACATCTGTCTTATGAGGAAGAAGAGAAAATTGAGAGATCTTATTAATGTTTATCAATATTTGAAGGGTGGGTGTCAAGAAGAAGGTGCTAGTCTCTTTTCAGTGGTGTCCTGTGATAGGACAAGGAGCAATGGATATAAACTAGAACACTGGAAGTTCCACTTCAGCATAAGGAAAAAATATTACCGTACAGGTGACGGAGCACTGGAACAAGCCACCCATAGATGTTGTGGAGTCTCCTTCTCTAGAGACATTCAAGACCCATCTAAATGTGTTCCTGTGTGACCTGCCCTAGGAGATCCTGCTTTAGCAAGGGGCTTGGACTAGATGATCTTCAGAGGTCCCATCCGATCCTTATCATTCTATGATTCCATGATTTTTTAATCCTTCCTTATAAATAACCTGAAAAGACTACAGAAAGTACAAAAATTTCCTGAACTGGAATACTGAAAAAGATTAACTTAATCTCATTCTTCCTTCATCATGTCCTAAATTAAAAAAAAAAAAAAAAGGCATTTACTTGTATTTTGCAATGAAGGCTTCTTTAAATATAGATTAAAATTAGAGGGGAAAAAAAATTTAAACCCCAAACTGCTGTTTTGCCTTTTGTTCATAGCAAGAAAAAAAAATTTCTTTCAGTCTTGCTTGTTCACAAAAAAACCCCAACAATCAAACAAAACAAAACAAAAAAACCAACATAAAAACCCCAAACCACTACATTAAATACGAGTATTATAATCTGCTAGCATTGTATTTTGGCATTATAAGCTTTATGTCAACCAGTCACCCTCTGCTACTTCATATGAACAGGCCTGTTTGGAAAGGCTTTGATCCATTCTGGCACCTGAAGTTGAGAGAAGTATCAAAGTCACTCTACCACAGAGATGAAAGTGAACATTCATCTGTAACATAACAAATAGAAATAGATGAGCACAAAAAATAAGAAACTCAGCTAAGAGCTTTCCCATATCTAGTATACATAAACCAACTAACTGGTGGCTTTACACTCAAGGGAAATAAAAGGGAGTCTTTGTATTATAATAGCTCCTTGCAGGTTCAGAACTAAGATGACAGCTGGAGGAGGAACCTCTCTATTTTTTATCTTAAGAGTGTAGAAAAGTGAAAAAGATGATACAGCACTATTAATTTCTGTTCCGAAAGTCTTACAGTAAGTAGAAAATATGGCTCATGGTAGTGCATTACGATTTGCCACACAGCCACTCCAGCTGGTATTGCAAAAACCATTCTGACAGAGTGTCTGCACTGCTTTCTCTGTACACATGATCTACGTTTTTGACAAGGTCAGGAAGAAATAATAACATTTACACAACTCAAACTACAAATAAGTTAGCAAAAAATTTTAAAATGTCATTTCAATTGGAGTAGATGTCTATTTTCCTACTAAATGGGAAATATGGCTACAGATATTGCAATAACAATTGTCTTCAGATACTGTCAACAATATGTTACAGTTCTATCTGGTGCCTCCTGTATACAAGATTGGCTATGCAAGTATGTGCCCTGAAACTTGTGATGCTCCTGTGTTATGTACATTAAAACCACAATTCTGTTTCACATCCTTTGATGCCAGGCACTCCAAACACAGTAATTTATGAAAACTCGAAACCTTTCATCTTTATTCTAGAACATATCATGCTTTTCAGTGCTGAACTCTGAGATCTGTAGGCTTTAGGGCATGATTTCCAACTGTTAATCACAGATAAGGTCCCATGTCAGAAAGAAGTAAAAGGATCAGCTGAACAGGCAAAACACAGTAATAATCACTCAGTGGTTGAGATCACTCAGTCTAACTGTCCCTGCTTAGAGCAGGGTCAGCAAGAAGGAGATTTCTCAGGACACTTTTCAGCCCAGTTTTGAGCAAGTCCAAAGGTGGAGACTATAGTCTCATTGAACAGCCTGTTACAGTATTTCTCCATTCTCATAGTAAAATATTTTCCCTTATGTTCCTGTATTCCAGTTTGCACCTATTGTCTCTTACTGTTTAAATGGGCTCCCTTAGGAGTTTGGATCCACCTTCTGTATTTCTCCCTCATCTTTCAATCAGTTATTTATGTACATTGATAAGACCATCCTGAATCTCATCTTCTTTAGGCTTCCCAACTCTCTCAGCCTCTCCTTCTATGTCACATTCCAGTCTTCCATAATTGGTTTTGGCCTTTTGACAGTATGTCTCTGTTTCATACCAGGTAGCCCAGAACTGGACCCAGCACTACAAATGTATCTCACCAGTGAGCAGTAGAGAAGAAAGATCACCTCCTTCTACCTGTTGGAAATATGCTTCCTCATGCTGCCCAGGAAGCTGCTGATCTCCTTTGTTGCAAGGTCATATTGCTGGCTCATGGACATCTTGCTGTCCACCAGGACCCCAGGTATTTATTTTCAAAATTGCTTCCTAGACATTGGGTCCTCAGCCTTGGTGCATGGTATTGTTTGCCCTAAACTCAGAAGATCTTGGCATTTCCTTCTGTTGAGGGAAATTCTTGTTTGTCTATTTCTCCATCCTGTCCATGTCCTTTTGGAAGAGAGAACAAACATCTGTCTTTCTTTAACAAACACTCCCAGTTTTGCAATGCAGTTTGCCTTTCCCACACACATTTCTCATTTATTATTTTATGGATAGAGGGAGTACTCCTCTAGAACGCTCTTAGTCAAGAGATATAAAGGCTCCTTTTCATTTGCCCAGGAAATAAGAAAGACCTTTGTCTTAGTTTTTAAAATATTTTCATTGGAATAGCTGGGGTACATATTCACTGTGTCTGGGAGACAGTGCTTGCTGTATTCTAATCTTGGGATACTACCTAAAATCTTTGGGTAAAGACCTCATCACAGCCTTCAGTGGCTGAGAAGATTAACTGCTACATATGCCATAGACTTCAAGCTACTCTTCCATGAGTTTTTATCCCCCTGCAAGCACACCATTTCAGAGTCAGGATTAGACATGGTATTCCAGGTCTTAAATTGCTGCATCATATCACCCAGACATGGGCTGAAGGAGTAATCTTTATAAAGACTGTACTCAGTGAATGCTTAGTGCCTATACCAGGAAAAGCTTCTGCAAAAAAAAAAAAGCTATTGGTAAAGAAATGTACATTCCGTTTTGTCAACTCAAAACACTACATTGTAACACACAGATCTACTATTTTTAAAGGCTCTGGACTATTTATTGTCTTCCTTGATTGAGTAACATTAATGTTTATCATATTTCACCACTGCAAGTAACCTAAAAGCACATTCTTATCTGCACTTTTGATTACAACTTGAACGTCATCCTAAAATCTTTGCAATTTTCTCTTACAGTTCAGTTTCTACCTTTAATAGATCTCAGGGTTTCAGATTTTCACAGATTTTTTTAAAAATATTGTTTCCATTTCCAGTTTTACACTTCCATTTTTTCCATGTTAGTGTTCGTTTCAGTTGGTTCAAATAGACTGAGAAGACTAGGTTATATATGAATCAAGTGAGTATGACCCCATGAATCTGTGACTCTTCACAATACGTACTAGAAAATAAAGTCTTTTTTCTATGAGTTGCCCGCCATATATTATGTACACAGCTGTTGTTTTAAAGAGATTTTTATACTGTCCTCTTAAAAGTCATTCTTGAAGTTGTACTTCTTGCACTGGGTTTGCACGGGAAGGTTTTGGTACCAGGACAACTACAGGAATACCTGCTGTGAAAAGATGCTAGAAGGTTCCCTGATAGGGTCAATGCCAGCTGGCTCCAAGATGGACTAGCTGCTGATCGAGGCAATGGTGGTAGTATCTCTGTTTAAGAAGTGGAAAAAGTTTCTGTTCAGCCACAGTAGCTTTAGCAGCTGCAACAGAAGCCAGGTAGAGTAAGAATATATGAGAGGAATAGCCCTGCAGGACTTGTGAACTCATTGGGCACCAATACTGGAGCAGCCTGTTCCTGAAGGAGTGCACTCCATGGAAAGGGCCCATGCTGAAGCAGTTTGTGGAGCTTTTGGGAAGGAGTAGGGTTGGAGAAGTTCCTGGAGGACTGCCTCCAAGGGAGGGACCTCTTGCTGGAGCAAGGCAAATGTGAAGAGTCCTCTTGCTGAGGAAGGAAGGACAGTGACGTGATGAACTGAATCATTTGAGCCAGCAATTTGCTCTCATGGCCAAGAAGGCCAAAGGTATTCTGGGATGCACCAAGAAGAGTGTGACCAGCAACTCAAGGAAGGGTCTCCTCCCCATCTACTCTGAGCTAGTGAGACCATGCCTGGAGTATTGTGTCCAGTTTTGGACTCCCCAGTTCAAGACAGAGAACTAACTGTAGAAAGTCCAGTGGGGGGTCACAAAGGAGGTTAGGGGAGTAGAGCATCTCTCTCATGAGAAGCTGAAAGACCTGGGGCTGTCTAACCCAGAAATGAGAAGCCTAAGAGGGGATGTTATCAATGCATATATATATCTAAAGAGTGGAGGTCATGAGGATGAGGATGAGTTCTTTTCAGCAGTGACCAGTGATAGGAGAAAGGGCAAGCTAGAACACAAAAGGTTTCACTTGAACTTAAGGAAAAATGTCTTTACTTAGAAGGTGACAGATACTGCTCAGAAAGGTTGTACAAATCTCCTTCTCTAGAGACTTCCAAAATGTGCCTGGACAAGCTCCTGTGTCTTCTGATCTAGGAAAATGTGCTTTAGCATAGGTGTTTCTCCAGAAGAACTGTGGAGGTCCTTTCTAACCCTTGCCATTCTGGGATTGTGATTCCCCACCCCCCTGTATCACTGTGGGGAAAGAGTTAAAGAATTTGAGAGTAAAGGTAAAGCCCAGGAGGAAGGGAAAAGTGGGAAGGTGTTTTAATTTTTTTTTTTTTCACTATCCTACTCTGATTTGATTGCTAATAAATTAAACTAATGTTCTCAAGCTGAGTCTTTCTTGCCTGTGACGGTAATTGGTGAATGATCCCTCCCTGTCCTTGTCTTGACCCCCAAGTCTTTTGTTTTATTTTTTCTTCCCAACTGAGGCAGGGAGTGATACAGCAGCTTTGATGGGCACCTGGCATCCAGTCAGTGCTAATCCACTACATTCCTGTAAATCAATGTTGATCTAACTTTTAGAAGTTAGTCATACATGCTAGCCTACCAAAAATCACTGAAAGTTCAGATAAAGCCTCCTATGTTTTACTTTGTGCACATCGCCTCTAGTTCTGTTGATGAGTACTTCTAAAAAGAAAATTGTCTTTATATGCCCTTTTCACAGTAAGTCTCCAAGTCTTGTCCTCTGAACTGTTCAATCTCAGCTCTCTAAGCCTCTCTTCATACATCAGATGCTCCTACTCCTTCATCATCAATGTGGACCTTATTTGGACTCTTTTGAGTGGTTCCCAGTATCTGTGCAATTCAGAACTGACACAGCACTCCAAGTGCTCCAAGTGTGACCTTAACAGTGCTGAGTGGTAAGGGAGGATCATCTCTCTGAACTTGCTGGCAACACTCCTCCGAGTACAGTCCAGGATCCCTTTAGCCTTCTTTGCAGCAAGGACATATTGCTAGCTCATGTTCAAGTTGCTGTCCATCAGGCCCTTCAGGTCCTTTTCTGCTGAGTTCCTTTCCACATAAGTAGCCTCAGCTATATTGGTGCCTGGAGCTGTTTCTTCCCCAGGTGCAAGTATATGCACTTCCCTTTATTGAACTTCTTGAGGTGGCTCTCAGCCCATTTCAAGTCATAAAGCTTTCTTCTGTAGAAACTAGAGAAACTACTGCCACCAGAGAGAGTGCAAGCATATTTAGGATGATAAGTGTAATCTTTTCTATGTATCAGTCTCTTTCTATCCACTGAAGTAGGAGATCTATATATAGCTGTATCTAAAACTGGTCAGATGAATTACAGCCTAAAGCTGCCTATTAATATCCATAATAAAAGGACTATAAAGGGAACCTTTGAAACAAGTTCACATATAGGCATTACATGGCATCATCTTTTGCCAGACACCACAGAGGAATTTCTATCCATGTGTGACCTAGGAATACCTCTGCGACAGCATCTGTGACACCATTGTCTAGCTAAGAAAGCAGTAATGAGATTTAGAATATTGTGGAACCTAAATAAGTTGGGTTCTTCCATGAAGGGCAACAAGTTCTGAGTCCAGTGTGATATCACCACAGTCAATGACCCCATAAATGGGTCACAGTCAAACTGAATCTGAGAATGGTGTGCAAAGCCAAAGTGGTAACAGAAGGGAACATTGAAAGCACTTGGCCGAAAGGAGGCACAACTAAGACAGATACATCTACTCATGCAGTGATCGAGGTTCCAGTTCTGAACTGAAATGGCACTCTGGACCCATAGACAAAGACTGTCAGGGTCCCAGGTGAGGTTGGATGCCAAGCCAGGGAAGAAAAATAAACAATACTATTATATCAAATGTTTTAGATGTTTTACAAAGCAAAATATAGAATTAAAATGAGTGCATAATTGCAATGGTTTGGGAGAAAATGTAGCTGTCATATTGCGCATGATTGGAATAAACATCTACTTATTTTTTCCAGTCCAATCACAAATCTGGATATATTTTCTTCTTAAAACTGCAATTAATTTCCCTGAATTACCTAAGTGGATACAGAAAAAGAATCAAATGTAACACATTATTTTTCATCTGACAGATTTAATTAACAAACACAAATATCATAATTTATTAGCACTTTTAATAATGTGACCTTCAAATGTTCCTCAGGGAAAAACAAACGCTATAGATAAAGACATTTGTTCTAAAATGACAGTCACTAGTGAAAAATTTTTGCTTCAGAATGTGCAAACACTGTTTTTCTAGAAGAAGCATGCAATGTTTTTATTTAGGAAACTTTAATGCACAACACATTATTCTTATATTGTGATTAATAAAAAAATGTAGTTGACATTTGTAATTCTGTTGTATTAAGACAAGGGTGAAATAAGGAGTAGACTGAATTTCATTAATACATGACGATAAAAACTAGTGCTTTGCACTTACATGGGTTTTTTCCTATCTTAAGTTGTCAAAACTTTTTGTAAAAGCTCCCCAAACTTTATTATGTTATAGATGGCAATCCAAGGGTATCTGAGGCAGAAACACAGAACTACACAAGGTCACACAGCTGTTTGTAGGAAACACAATTTCACAGCAATTCTGTGGAATTGGTAGAGCAGAAGACAGTTCTTGTGCAACCTCTGCCATGTCTTAGTTGGAACACAGCCTTACAGTAAAAAAAAAACAAAAAAAAAAACCACCACCACCACACATTTGCTAGCTTTTTTCCAGTAAGGAGGTGTTCGGAATTTTCAGAGGTGCAGCTATTAGCCATAATATAGTTAGCAAGTATATTGGCTGTAGCATGGCAACAGAAAGATCATGTTTGTTTTACTAAAGGGAAAGGTGGGTAAGACAATTTTCACATCTTTATTTTAATGGTCAGTTAATGAGAAACATTAAGGAAATCATGTTGAGTTCATATAATTCTTCATTCCTGACTAAAAGTATTTATAGTAAGATAACCATACTTGTAGCCTCTTGGAAAGAAATCAAATGATGAGCACAAAAGCAATTTGTTTCTTCAGGAGTTTTCTGCACAGTAGAACATATTCAGTGGAAAGACCACAGGAATCTCAGAAGGAAATTTAGCAAAGAAGTACACAAACTCACAGTAATTTTGCAGTGACAATCACTATCATACATCAGTCAGTGCAAGAAAAAAACTATTGAAAGTATGGAGAAAGTTAAGAACTATAATCACAGGATCACAGGATGTCAGGGGTTGGAAGGGACACAAAGAAGTCATTGAGTCCAACCCCCCTGCCAGAGCAGGACCATACAATCTAACTCAGGTCACAGAGTAACACATCCAGATGGGCCTTGAAAGTCTCCAGAGAAGGAGACTCCACAATATGACTTTGGGCATGCTCTGTTTCTTTTCTCCAGTCTTAGAAATGCATTTTGAAGAATGGCAGTTCCAACATTACATCAACTCCTTCTTCCACAATTATGGTCTATGGAAGCTCATCAGTTCCTACCCTAACAGCAGACAACATTGCTGATGAATACCCCAGCTTCTGAGAGCACTGTGTTAACAGAAATGTGCTTTACTCAACAGATAGCACCACTGATTGGTATCAAATAATCCACCTATCTGTAGAAGTTTTTCCAAGGAGAAACAGTGTTAGCAATTGGAGCTAGTTTAAACCATCAGGTGAATCAGTGTTTCGGGATGAAATGACACTTTACATACTTTGAGATATTAAGATTAAACTCTCAAAAATTAATAATATAATTATGCATAATTATTGATGTAAATGATACATGTATAGTTGGACATGATCTCGAAAATTAGTCTTACTAAAATCAGTAAGCTAAACACAGTGAGCAGTAAAATATATGATACAGTGTTGACCCATATTAATCAAAGGAGAGAATGGAAGACTAAGGTGGCCACTAATGAAGTCACTCACTTTCCCTTTTTTTTTTTTCTTTTACTACTTTGATTTCATGTAGAAATTCCAAACGGAAGTATTTTTCTTGGATATTTTGAATTAACTTACAGTAACAAGCAGAAGCCTCATTTCATTGTAAAAGTGACAATGTCTCTGTCAAGGTCTGGAGGCCAGAGATTAACATCATCTCTGTCCAGAGGAGCAAGACCTGTTCTTATAGATTTCTGTACTGTCAAATTAAGGTACAAGCAAGACCAGATATCACCACAAAACTATTTATTAAGGGATAAAGTTGGACAAAACAGAGGGAAAGAGGGAACAGAGGCAGAGAGAGAGAGAGAGGGAACAACGGAGAAATTAGGAGAGGAAAAAAGGAGCAGGGGAAGGAGACCAGCAGGGACTACATTACCATCAGATGGAGACGGGGTCAGGGGGGCTGTGTGAGAGAGAGGTGTGCGAGGTCCAGGTATGCTCCATAGAACTCGTCAGGAGTCCGTCTTCTAGCTGGTGGAGTTTTGTTCCTTAAGTTCTCCTTCCTGAGTTCTTCCACCTGAGTTCTTCTCCCCGGGTTCTTCCTCCTGAGTTCCTCCTTTCAGGTCTTTTTAATACAGTTTTTCCCATCCCAGTCTTATCAGTGTCCAGGTGCAGCTCCCCAGGAATTCCGCCTGTGCATTGTCATGCCTTAGCAGGGGTCCTGGGGCAGCACCAGGGAGGGCCTTTGCTCCCTGCCTGTGCCGCTTACTGTTCATCCCCTGAAATACACAAGTCTTTTCTCTTCGGGGTATCTGATGAATATCCCGAAAACCGTGCTAGGCAGAAATCCGGGAAAGTCACAAAAGACCACAGTGTTTACATCCCGGAGCATCAGCACAGTGCTGTATCTCTGATAATTTGCATTCCGCCAGACACGTTGTTTGAGTCTGGGGGAAGGAGACAGCAATCCTTATCTTCGTTGATTCAAACAAGGGAGAGCCTTCAGTCTCTCACAGTCTCTCTAGTGGCCATAATTGCTATCCCCAGATAAAGGAATTAGAATCATCATCTGGAAAGTTTCATCATTTTTTTTTAGGTTTAGGCAGTTATATACAGTCAATAACATTTATTGCAGTGTTAAACATTTTGATAGATAAGGATTTTTCCATTTGTATCAAGTAGCCAAGTTTTATTCTAGCATTTTGGGTCTTGAGTGTTGTGTGCTATTCATAAAAATCTTATGCAAATGCTAAAGAACAAAGTTCAAAGTAAACTGTGTTCCTTTCACCAGATTCCTATCCAGTGTTTATCCAGGCCTATTCGGTCAAGAAATCACCCAGTGAATCTTAAAAGAATGTGTGTGTTTTTGTTGAAGCATTAAAGTCTTTGAAAAGCACCTTGTCATTAACCGAAATGAGTTGCATAAGTCATCCATGATTTTTTTCCAGTATAGTTGATTTTTGTTGTTTTCCTCCACACCCTGCATTTTTCCAAACCTTAACTAAAATTTTATCTTTCCTGAATTTCATAAAGAATGGATAAAGTGTTAGGTAACATAAGTTACTTTAAGAAAACTTTTGCTGAATTTATGAATTTAAACTTCTTGTCTTCTTGTCTTCATTTTGCAAATTAAATTCAAATCTTTGAAGAGTTTCTTGAAATTTTGCCTTGCAAATATGACAGCAATTGATCTAAATCCCATAAACTTTCATACGTTTTGCATATTCTATTGCTCTTGACCATTAACATAATAAAAAGAAGAAAAAATCCTATGATTATTTCTTAAGATTTTACATCAGAGTTAGGTAAACTCGCACATATCTGGGATAAAGTCTTTGCTGAGTTTTCAGACATTTTCTACAGATTTCTCCCAGCCCTTAAAATATATTATACACATCTCTAAATTTATGGACAGATTGATATTTTTATAGATGTATCTAAACCAGGTCAAATTATAGTAAAATCTAAACAAAGTATTTCTATTTGCTATTTCCCTATCTTTCTTGATTATTTCTTGTGTAGATCAATAAAAATAGTTGTTTTTTTTTTTAAAGAAGAGGAAAAAAAACAATTTTGAAGCAGAGGTGTAAATCCATGGGGCTCCTACAGATATTCCCAGAGCCATGGCATTCTTAGTGCTGATAATGTGGTACCCTCACAGGACAGTGTTTTCAGCAGTTATGGCACTAAAGCAATAGCTGATCATCAGAAATCAATCCTGACATTATTACTGGTAGAAATAGATAATAAAGAGAACACTAGAAAGTTATGTATAGAATCATAGCATTCTTAGGATACTTTATGGTTTAATTTTCTCCTTCTTGTTTGTATTTTCTCATTGGAGATTTTGAACATTAAAAAATAGCAATACCTGATTTATCACCGAAAAAAAATGTACTAAATCTACTGAAAAACAACCACACAGAACCAAAAATGAAGGAAAAAAAAAAAAAAAAGTCAAACCTTTGAATTTGACTGAAGTGGTTTAGAGACTCTGTTCCCTCTTCACTTCTCAGATTATTTTCCAGGACTGATGTACTGGGTTTGGCTGGAATAGAGTTAACTTTCTTCATAGCAGCCCAGATGATGCTGTTTTGGATTTGTGATTAAAGCAGTGTTGATAACACATAATAATTTGGCTTTTGACGAGTAAGAGTTGCAGAATAACAAGGCTTTCTCTTTGCTGCTCTGTCTCTGCAGTGAACAGGGCAGATGGGAGGGCACACAAACTTGGTATCTGACCCAAAGTGATGAAAGGAATATTCCATTCTGTATCACACCCTGCTGAACAATAAAAATTGAGGAAAGGTATTGGTTGTTGCTCAGAGACTTGTGGCAGGTGGTGAGTGACTGCCTTTATGTATTTTTTACTTTTTTTCTCCCCTTCATTCTTCTTGCCTTTGCTTGCTAAACTGTCTTTATTTCAATATGCAAGTTTTTTCACTTTTGTTCTTCCTATTCTCTCATTCATCCTGCTGAGGACAAGATGTGAGCAGGCATCTCTGTAGTGCCCAGCGGCACATCACTCTAGTCAATCCACTACAGTTGGCATCAGAATTTTTAAAATTACCTTGACATCGAAGAAAACATTTCTTATTCTCTTACTTCCTTCACATCCTGTGTATTGGTCTGTGCTCAGGGGTGCTTTCCTTTCCAGCTGACAGCTTTATTATCACCTTCATCAATAGTGCACACTGAAATCTGATGCTAAATTGCACACATATAGCAAATACGAGTTCTGCCTAAACTGTCAGGAAGCAGAGATTGCAAGGATTAACTTAATCTTATAATTCCACTGCTTTAATACAGAGTATTTAGCAAACCTTGTTTGTATGTGATTTTTCTGAGTGAAGTTACTGGATGGCCAGTAACTTAAGAAGCATCAACAATCAAAGGAAAAAAAGGATTAAAAAAACCACTATGCACAACTTTTAAGATAAAAAAATATAAAGAATAGTTAGGCTTTCACTTGAGAGAAATGTTATCTTTCATTTATAGAAGTACAGAGAGTGCCATATTGTCTCAAAATCTCTTCTCATAAAAGCCTCTGGATTTCAGATGAGAACAGGAAAACACAGATACACAGAGATACAGAATAATTGGGTGAAGGCCGTTAGAGATTTAGAAGAATAATAAAGATACACATTCACATTTTCCTAGCAGCTAGTTCTTCTGTAGGTGAAACAAGAAATATCTATATAGCACTATGAGAAAATCACATTTTTCAAAATGAGAATAATACAGCATTTACTATTGCAAATTCAAATGTATGATTTGCCAGGACCCTCAGGAGCGTTGTTATCCAGGTGTGTACAGCCAACTGAATCCGGACGGATCTTCAGATTATGTGTTCATTTGCCTAAGCCCTGTGGAAGATTTAACATGGTAGACATGCATAACCCACATCAACCATGTCCCATGCAACATACTGTCCTAGGTTGAGACTTACATCTTTAAGGACTATGGAGTAGACAGAAATTGTAATCCTGCAGTTATTTCATTCCCGTAATTATTTTGGTCTTACTTTTATTTAGGATGCAGCAAAGCCAGTTCTGGGCTCTTCCTTCCTTCTCCTCCCAGGGAGATAGGCTCACCTGTTCTGGTAACGATGGGGAAGTGTCACAGGCCGGTTTGTCCTGATTAAAGTGGGAAGTGGGGGGGGAGGGGGTGGTGAGGNTTGGTCTGTTTGGAGGGAAGTTTTCGGAGATTGTATTGGCTTGATGGGATTCTGTTTGTATTTCATGTACTTCAGCACTTCCTTGCACTGTAGTTGTAGTCATTAGCAGCACCTCCCATTTGATCTTTGAGTATTTTCTATATTTCTACCCAGTCCTCTGTGTGTGGGTTTTTTTATTACTTTGAAAGTACTTCCAGAGCTCTGCCTTCTCCCACTGCCCTTTAAACAAAGATACATGCAGACCACACACATAGGTGTGTTTTTATTCAGAACAGTGGAAAAAAAAAAAAAAAAAAGACAGCGATAGAGATATCATATTTTCACACTGCCTTTTCACCTAATAGCTCTTGTTCTGGAAGGCAGTCAGGATTTATTGCTTTCTGTACATGGAGAACATTCAACCAATGTTCTTAGTGTTTTGGGTCACTCTTTTTTTTTCCTCTAGAAAGCTACAGAGGTGCTTTTAATACCTTACCTTCACCAACCACTTTTGTAGTTAGGGCATTCCTTTGGAAAATGTCATTTGGGAAAGTTCATGAAAGAAGAATTACAGGGCAGTTCTTCCTTTAAATCTATGACTTTCAAAGCATCTATTGGAAGGGGGAAAAAAAGGTAAATGGGGCACCATTACTGTTTTTTAAAAGAAAAACCTCTTTCTTCAAAGTAGGCTAATCTTTTTCGGACAGGGCTTGAGGCTTGAAACTCCTCTTGAATGTGTCTGTACATGGGCTACTCCTCTTGAATGTGTCTGTACATGGAATCTAAGATTGAGCCTTGCACATGTGGGTGAATCAAATCACTTACAAATGACTTTCAGGCAACCTGAAGACTGTTCACCCCCTTTCTGAAGCACTTCTCCCTGCAGGCTCCATATTGAAGCTCCTAAGCTTAGGATGAGATGTCCAGTCATGGATGGCACACCAAAATGTAGGGGTTAAAAATGCTAAGAAAATATTCAGAGCTGTCTCTTCAAATACTTACATCTTTCTTAATCAAAGCCACCTCTAGAAAGAAGTACACACCCCTTCTAGTTGGTACTTGGCTATGAGAATAAAAATAACATAGTAAATTAACATTTTTTAAAGCGTGTGGCAGTGGATAATGAAAAAGTACAAGCACATAATGAAAGCAAAAGAAGTAGCACTGAAATACTCACTACAGTTATAACTGTTGATGGCAGTATATAATTTCCATTTCTTTCTCTGTTGTAGCAAATTCTTTAAGAGACAATGTTCTTCTCAGCAGGTATGATAAAGTATAAACTGAATGGGAGAAGAAAACAGAGGCAAGATTATGGCAAAACACATGAACTATTAAAGAGAGTGTTGTGTGCCAAGATGACATAAAGTCTCATTGTAGTGGTGGTATGTTCTGACCTGGCCCTCCCCTTACCAACCCTAGAGGTGGGAAGCGGGGATGGGAGGTAGCCATCCTAAGGTTCAAATAATTCCGCTGGAGTAAATAAAGGCAAAATTACAACTAAACGGCTGATTAATTAGGTTTATGAGATTGCACTGGAGTAGAAAGAAGATAGGAGGGAAAAGCAGTGGGGAAAACACATAACAAAGAGAAGAGCTATCACTATCTTCCTGGCTTGGCAATGCTGACACTATGGCAGGCGCAATTCCAAGTTTGGCAGCAGCGGCGGGGGCAGGGGCAGGGCCATGCCGAGTGGTCCTCCGTAGGCTGCAGCCAGCATGAAGCAGAGCTGTGACACGTGGCTTGTCTCTGTCACGCAGGCTGCGGCTCGGCCCCGGGGGCTGTGCAGAGCAGGCAGGGAGGAGCACTGGCGGGGACCAGGCCCTGCCCCCTGGCTGCCTGCCGCAGAACCCTCTTAGGCACACAGGCCACGGTGGGAAGAGAGAGGCACAGGGCAGTGCAGAGTAGGCAGTGCGCAGCTGTGAGGAGAGGGGGAGCAGAGCTCAGCCAAGCCCAGCCTAGCCAAAACAAGCAGCTTCCTTAGGCCCCGTGCTCCCTCCTGCTTCCTGGGAAGTCCCCCGTTTACCCCTCACCTCTGGTGCGGCAGGCACAGGATGAAGACACCGCCCCCAGACCACGTGCACTGCCTCCCCTCAGTGCTGTTGTTTGAGCCAACGAAAACGACTTCGGTTCTCGTATGATAATTCAAAAACAAGCCCCTGCTTGTAAAATTAATACTACGTTAGAGAAAATGTGCAAAAGGCAAAATAGTGGAAGTACAAAATTTACGCTATAGGAAACATTCTTTAAAGATGCCAGTGTAGGGCGTCTATAAAAACAAATGTTACGTTGCTTCTGGAAACTGGGTCTGAGGATTGTTAGACGTGACTTTCTGTTAAAAAGTGAGTAAAGTGAGAAAGAAGCTGTCATAAGATTCCACCTAAGTGCTCCAGGGCCTGTAAAGATTACTTTCTCTGGGAGCTCTGAATGTTTTTTTTTTTTTCACTTATAGGCTGAATTTAGGATAGAACACTATCCTGTCGTTTTCTTTGAAATAGACTGCATTCTGTAAATTATGAAGAAGTGATTTTTCGTTCAAAATCTAGTTCAGCCTTGTGCAGAGCTCTGCTGCCTTGTACAGCAAAAATCTGGAATGTGGATTGCCTGGACAGGGTTTTGAAAAGACTTCATTGCAGAGATGAAACAAATCAATTTTCAAAAGATAACCCAGAAGCTAAGGCTGCCTCTGAGATGCAGGAACACTTCTGAACAAGAGTGAGATGAAACTAGTTACCTTCATGGTGGAAAAAAGAAATGCAGTGCAGTAATGTATGCTTGGTGGGATACATTCAGCTTGTGTAGGGCACTAAATCAGCCATGTACATGGCACCTAAGATGCAGCCATTGAGATCAACGCAAAGTTGTTGGATACAAAACTGTTATTAGACATGTGGCCTTTGCCTCCTAAGTTGCAAAATCAATTTCTGTCATAGTAGGATTCATGATGGAAGACGTGGTGGGTTTTTGGGAATTGCCTGTTCATTTTCATAACGGAATACATTTTTCTGAGAAAAAAAAATAATACAACTGATGAATGTATATATACATTAGTTTAAAAGAAAATATAAAAAAAATAAAATTTCATGGTTATATCTTGTACATATTAAAGTATTTTTCTACTTAGATATCTTCATTCTTTTCCAGCCATAAGTTCCTCTTTTTGTGAATGCTTTGCCTGTAGCTGTTTAAGAAATATTAAAACTCTGGTTTTTTTCCCCCCATGTTTTCTTTCTATTGCTTGGAATTAAGAAAAAATCCCAAAGGAAACAAGTATTTTCCACTAAAGGCAGTTATAATAGTGCAATGTAGAATTTTAGTTAAATACAATAGCTTGTCTGGGATGGCATTATAGGTTAATTTTCAAGCAGAAAAATCTATGCCATGCTTGAATTTGAGGCTCTGTAGCACAAATTAATCACAATTAGTTTGGTCTAAAATACTCTCTGACTGTATTGTGTTTGTATGAATGCTTATTGTCAAACGATCTGTTTAACAACTTCATTAGAACTTCACATATTTAAATTTAAAACTATGATTTTTGTATTGGCACAGTGATCTCAGATCCATTATCTTAACACCATGCATTTTAAAAGTTTTTCATATAGGGTGATGAAATGTCAAATATATTACTTTGCAGCAATGTAAAGCACAAAGTAGTACACTGTTAAGGTAGAACAATAGAGTATGTTTACCAAAATGAGTATTTCAGAATTATGTCAGAAGCTACATGTTGCTGATCTGCTCCTACCTTCTCCACAGTTTTAAAGACTTGTCTTACACATCTTCTGGAAGCTGCCACTTTAAAGTAAATTTCGAAACCATGAAATCTGATTACTTAAGGAAGGTACTCTCCATGTATGTTTGCATGCTTGAAAGGGCTAATGGAATGCTTCTATTAAGATCAACTTAATGTCCCCTTACATTATTACTTATACAGGACTATAAATGTATGAGACATTTGCAGATTAATAAAACAGGGAAGGGGTTTACAACTTAAGGGAAAGAGCTTTTTGACTTTGCATCTTGTCTTAGCAACAACATCTCTGTGTGCAGTCAAAAGGAAGACAGTTTCTTCATTGCCTTTGGTGAAAAGTAGCTTGTGCCATTCAACTATAAGCAAAGGTTTATCTTCCATTGTAGGCTGAATTCTGCAGGCTGACAACTTGTGGGGCAGCGTCAGCATGCAGTTCATTTATTCTCTTCAACCAACTGCCAAAGGTAAAAGTAAAGGTAAAGAGTAACCTTCAATGTCTTATCTTCATGCCAAAGACTATTTAATGTAAAGGTTTTATGTCCCCTTATTTCCCTCCACATCCATTTATCTAGGAAAAACCCTATAAGCTTGCTTCAATTCACTTAATTTTTGATCATTCAGAACTTCTTAAATTCTTTAAAGAATGGAATATTATTTTCATCTTCCCAATACAAGTCCCAAGCATAAAAATATCTTTTCAATCTCAACCAATGAATTATTCATTATCCCCCAGGCAGTGTGCTCCATATCATGAAATAAATAACTGTATTTGATAATGTCATTATCAAAGAAAGCAGTTTCCTTGATGTGAACAGAGCATTAAAGACAGACTTATCAGTGCTCTTTTCACTCTGATCCCTGTCCACAGTACTAAGAGGAGAGCCTTATCTGTACCCCTATGTTGAAGAAGTACTTCTAGTGGGAAATTTTCAAAAGGAGATAAAAAGGAAGGAAGACTAGAAGACCTGCCAAGATTCTTGTTTTGTCCACATGAGGTATTACGGCCGATTCCATCAGGACAAAAACCCCAAACCTGTACAATGTGAGTGCACAAAGTTTTCATGGTTTAATGCACAGGAAGGACTCTTCCTGGTGCAACTTTGATGGAACCAAGGGTAAAGCTGCATGTGAGGGCACTGTGTAGACAGTATAACCCCAAGTGTGAACTCAAGACCTTCCAGCACTTACTTAGCACTTTAGGTACATGCTTTGCTAGTTGTTTTTGTTTGCCCCTCTGGGAAAGTAGAGGGAGAAAGAGGGGGTAGCTTTGAGCCCTTTTGGGCAGATTTATTTTTCTGGGAGAGACTGTGGATTTCTGTATTATTTCTTATTGTGGCAGGGCACTCCAAAATCCCTTCTTCTCCCCCTACATCTCCAGAGGTTTAAATGGGGGAAGAAGGTACGGAACTGCATCCCTCCACCACTACCCCCGCAGACTTGAAGAGGGAACAGCAAAAGTTGCCCTTCACCACACATGTACTGACTTGTGGGAAAGCCCGCACTGGAATCAGCTGGTCATTGGCTGGATTCTTTGCACCTAGTATATATATATGGCATGGACACGTTGTCTAGGAAGATTTAAAATAGAGTGAGGAAGAAAACACGTGCAGTTCCCACTTTTGCACCATTCTAGCTGCTAGTCCTGCTCTTGCACAGTTCTTTCTGCTCCCCTACAAGTCTGCAAACGCAGTAAGTCCTTAGATCCATTCAAGAGAGCGCTGCCAGAGGCACCTGGACCCGGCTTCTCTTGGACCACTGCATCATGGCTTCCTGCTGGAAGTGTCCTGCCTCTGTCTCTGTGGTAAACTGCCGCTGTTTAGAGGAATAGTGGCAGCAGTTTGTCTGCTTTCCCTGCTCTGCTATGGTAGTGACTCTTCATGATCTTTGCCTCGCGGAAGCTGTGTTTGCAGACATTTTGGACTTCGGTGGGGTTTAATTCACATTGGACTTAAAGCCATGTGGATCTGCAACTGGACTGTAGTGGGTTTACAGTGACCTGCCCCCCCACCTTTTGAAACCCCAGCTAAAACTCAGAAAAACACACTGGAAGTTAATAAATGAAGCTTTATATTTACAGCAATGCAAATATACAAGCAAATATTTACAAGATATAAGAGATCTTTACAGAAATATACAGTAAAACAGAAATATACAGTAAAACAGAAATACAGACACCACACCCCTCCTGGAGACCAAAATCCCCAAGAGAGGGAAACCAACCCCCCCTACCACCTTTCCCTCCTTCCCCCAGCTTTATCTCACCACTTGATGATGCTGCAGATAAGCTGAAGATCGGTCAGAAAGATTAGTGGCAGGAAGGAATTAATGGTTTTAGTGATTTTACTCTGAATTAGTTCAAAGGCAGAGAGACAAAGGAAAGAAACTGCTGAAGCCTGCACAGACCCAGAGCCGACTGACTGCGCAAGCACACTGGCTTATCTGGTTTTTTTGGGAACATTCTCAAAACAATCTTCTTTCTTCTCTCTCAGTGAAACTGGGTGAAGTGACACAGTATGCTTAATTTCTCACTCTCAGGCAACAGTCTAATTTCTCACACAAATTCTCCAATTAGCTCAAACCAATACATGGACTATAGCTTGCAGATTCAGAGGCTGCTGCAGAGATTCAGCAGGGTCTGTCTCTAAATTTGTACTCCACCTCCGTGAGTAAAATCTGCTGTTCCCTAGACTCTCTGCTCAGTCTGATTTGTAAGTGTCTAGTAGCTTAGCCTTTATCATTCTCTGACATTCCTAAATTAGTCAAATTGCCCATAAACATCCTTGTGAAGATTGCCAACCAAATTAGAACCTGTAAATAAAATTTAAGCAAGTTTTCTATATAGTTTGGGGGAGGGGCTTTTTGGGAAAATAAAATATTTTAGTAATTTCTGCCTTGCCAATTAATTCCCAACCAAATCAATATAGCATGGCGAATGCAGGATAATTCTATTGTGGAATTTCTTCACAAAAAAGGATGCGTAATCACAGGAGTTGATTTAGTTTGGGCTCAGGAAAGCTGTAAAGAACCAGAGAAAATTACAGCAAAATTATCTCAGAATTCTGGCTCTTTGACTGCAAGCCTACAGCTGAATATTATGCTGTGGTCTTGGGTTCAGCGTCAGCCCAGTCACAGGTCAGATTTGAAATTTATGAGGGGAAAATTAAGCAATTAGAAGAAAAAAATAAGACCTTGGAAAAGGAATTAAAAGATTAAAAGGCATGGAACCAGAATCTATGGGAAACTATGCTCAAGCAGTCTAAATGCTTTATAGATTACTTGAAAGCCTAGGTGGAGGCAAAAATCATGTCAGGACTGATTTTGCCAGATGCCCATTCAGCAACTTCCCTCTCCACCTCTGTGTACAAACTAAGTGATTCAGAACCACGGGAACAGCGGAGAGAGACAGAGATTGTTTTCCTAGATAATGTTGGAGAAGGGAACTTTGCTAAATCACATGAAAGAGACACTATTTCTGTTGCTGAGGACCACAATTATCAGGAGCTATACAGATGCACAATACAGTCTTCAGTTCAGCTACTGAAGCAAAGGCTCTGGTCAAAAAAATCAAAGACAAAGACACAGCAGCACCAAGGGACAAGTATGTCCATGCCAGAAAAGGTCCTCCTAGTGATCCAGATTCATCCATGTCCCGCTTTGGATGAAATAAGGGGCAGGGACCAGAACAAGCAGAGCAACTGCATGCATAAATCTAAATAATCAGAGTTTGGGGGTGGGGCTCTTTGGGAAAATATATTTTATAATTCCTGCCTCATCAACTAATCTCCAACCAAATGACTTATTTGTATATAACTGTAAATATTTGTAAATATGTTGTGTATTTATCCTTGTAAATTTTGCTTTACTGCAAATATAACTTCATCTTACTTCCAAGCTGTTTGAGTAAGTCTGGTAATTTCAGTAGTGTGGGGGAGGAAAGTTTCTAACTCACCACACTTAGACACATCTGTCTAGAAGAGATTGCCTTTTTCTAAATACAAAAATAGTTGCGGATGAAAGAAAGAAACTGAATAGACAACCTAACAGCCTAGCTACACAAATGCCAAAGGAATCCAAAGCTATTTTGTAATTAAAAAAAAAAAAAAGGCATATCTGACTCTTCAGCTACACTTGCTTTGTCTATACTTCTTGGTACTTTCAGTCTAAGGATAGGAAATAGTATACAGTGTGATTATGTGTAATTTTTTGTGCTCTATTTCTAGAATCTCATGATCCTACAGAATTTCCTTCCTGTATCATCCTAAAAAACATGAACAATTTCCTTTCTGCTCATAAGCACAAAAAGCACTGGCAAGGCACTGAGTCTTTAAATATGTATTCACATATTTTAAAGTTTGTCCATATAGAGTGCATGGAGGATGCATTTGAATTCTTATATTCATGTGGTTTGTTTGCAGTAACAATGTTAGGCTCAGCAAGTTCACCTGGACTCAAAATGTTTGAATAAAGATGGCAACTGGTGCAGATGTACAGATGGAATATTTGTGCAAATTTCACACTTTTCCAAAAATAGGTGATTGAATATTAAAAAAAAAAAAAAGTCATCGCAGTCAACTTAATTCACTTTGAATGCTGGACAGTATCTGTAATGCCTTCAGTTTAGAAATAACCTGGGGGTCTGGGCTGATGAAAAGTTCAGCATGAGCCAACAGTGTATATGCATGGCCCAGACAGCCAGCTGTGTCCTGGGCTGCATCAAGAGAAGTGTGGCCAGCAGGGCAAGGGAGGTGATTCTCCCCCTTTACTCTGCTCTCATCAGACCCCACCTGGAGTATTGTGTGCAGTTCTGGTGCACCCAACACAAGAAGGACATGGAACTGTTGGAGAGAGTCCAGAGCAGGGCCATGAAGATGATCGGAGGACTGGAGCACCTCTCCTATGAGGACAGGCTGTGACTGTTGAGGCTCTTCAGCCTGGAGAATAGAAAGCTTCGAGGAGACCTTATAGTAGCCTTCCAATATCTGAAGGAGCCTACAGGCAGGCTGTGAGAGACTATTCACAAGGTCTTGTAATGACAGGATGAGGGGTAATGGGTTTAAACTGGCAGAGGCGAAATTGAAATGGGATGTTAGGAGAAAGTTCTTTACAGTGAGGGTGGTGAGACACTGGCACAGGTTGTCCAGGGAGGTTGTTCAAGGCCAGGTTG
Organism: Psilopogon haemacephalus; assembly: GCA_013396835.1. Classification (NCBI taxonomy): domain Eukaryota; kingdom Metazoa; phylum Chordata; class Aves; order Piciformes; family Megalaimidae; genus Psilopogon; species Psilopogon haemacephalus. The sequence continues at coordinate 90,509 of VWZI01011656.1, forward strand.
GATGAGGCCTTGCGCAATCTGTTCTAGTGGGAGGTGTCCCTGCCTATGCTGAGGGGTTGGATCTGGATGATCTTTGAGGTCACTTCCAACCGAAACTATTCTATGATTCTATTATTCTGTAAACTGATGTAAAGTTCTGAGTACCAGAATCTAACCTTCAAAGTCCTAGAGTACTTGCAAACACATTTCAGATTAACAATGCCTGCTAATCTTGGCCACATTGTATAAGAAAGAATTAATTATTTCTAGTAAATAGATCTGTAATATCTACAAGATTTGATCACAAGTACTTGTGTAATAAAGTGAAACTTGGAATTTAAATGTTTAAATGTAAGTAGTATCATCCTGAAAAAAAAACCAAAAACAACACCTGCCCCCCCCAAAAAAAACCCAAAAAAACAACTGTTCTTGTCTGACTTACTTAGAAGTATGACTGTGCAGTGGCTTCCCTGTTACTCTGTATTGTTAATGCATTTATCCGAAGACCACTGAAGGTAAAACGTATTATCAGCTGCTTGAATATTCTTGAACAAAGCATTTTTTAATTTGAGTGAATGCCCAAACCACGAAGAATTTTCTCATCTTTGTGTTGTGCATTGTCACATTTTCAATGGGAATTGTTGAAAAGTGCCATTGCCTTGCATAAGTTGTTGGTTTAGTTAAGAGTATTGTAAAGATAGTCATACCAAAGGGAAAGTGAAGCCAGTTCTATTTTCTCTGAGTAACCTGATTGCATAAAAGATGGGGAGCTTTTGTCCCTTGAATCCCTTTTTGGATCAAATCAATGTTTCTAAACTGCTCTCTCTTTTAATTTTTAATTGTGACTGACTAACAAATATACAACAAGTTTTGTTATAGATTTTATTACCCTTAGCTATTAACTCCATTTCTGAAGAGAAGACCCCAAAAAAACGATGAGTGTCTTTACAAAAATGATGTCTGGACAGCAGAGAAAAAAAGACATCATGGAAGGCACTTGTTGCTGACAAGAAAACAGGTTGTAATGCATCAAGTGCTTTGGCAAACCGCAAGGACCACATGGGGTGTGTCAAAATGTACCCAGCAGAAGAATTCTGTCTGCAAGCAGCCTGCATACAGGCAATTATATTACAGACACTGGCACCAAGGGACAAAATCAGCCTCAGAGGAGTGAATCAAATAGAGCTCAAGACACATGTTGTGAAATTGCCCCAAGAAATGGGCAAGCAGCCAGTAAAACATAAGGCAGCATGGTCAGAAACGAGTTGTGTTATGGCCTAACATATGGGATGAAGAAAAATCAGAAGAGGCTCCTTCCCTGTCTGAAGTCTGACACAAAGGATAAAGGTATGTCCTATCTGTCTCTTTCTCTATGTCTGAGTATTTATAATATGCTTATCACAGAAAAGAAATTATTCATCTCTTGATTGAAGTCATCCTGAGAACAGATTGCTCCATAAAATCAGTTAATGCTTGTAGTAAGAATCTAAGTATTTTAAATATCTCTTCATAGAAAATGCATGGAGAAACTGATTGAATAGTAAACATTCACTGTTTGTTAGAGTAGCTACTTAAATGTAGCAGAGATCTCAGTGTTGTAGAACTAAAACACAGGTGATACTGGTAAATTCTTCAATACAGTAATTTCAAATAAACACTATAAAAAGAAAAGATTAAACTCTATATATAAATTTATATAAATCCTTAGAGAATGCATGCTCTCTCTCTATAATGAGAGAACACTATGAAGCCATAATTTCTAATCAGTTTGTGAGGTTTAGTTTGGTTCACTACATCCCCCCGCCCCACACACACACACCTGTCTTATAAATTAATACATTAAATATATATCAAAGTACAAATTTCAGATTTTTGAGGCTCTTTCCCAATTTCTTTACTGATTTAAGGATTAAATGTGCTGGGTTCAGCAGGAACAATAATATAAATATAACCTGCTGTTTAATAAGGAAAGATTTGAGAGGGAATAGCTAAAATAAAAATATTATGTTTTGTATGTGTGATCTTTTTCTTACCCAAATTGCAGTACAAATGGTCAAAGTGAGTCAGTGTGCAATACAAAGCTCCCAGAATCGACTTTAATACTGCATTATGCTTACCTGTCCAAGGTCTTTTCCAACCTGGTTAATACTGTGATTCTATGACTGCACTGTCATAAAAAAAAAAAAAAAACCCACCCACCAAAAAAACCCCAAAACAGAATTAAGAATACATACCAAAAAACTTGTTTGCTTTTAGAATAGCATTGTCTAACAGGGAAGTGAGGAGATGGAAAACAACACAAGGGAATCATTCTTTCATTATGGAGAAAGTGAAAAATCTGTTTTAGAAGAGACAGGCTGTGCAAAGGCCATCTTTGCATGCATTTCAGGCAGAAGGAGGAATATTTACATCTAGTAATACTGAGTGTGCTCCAGAATTGAAATCCTTACTCGCAACAGCAGCTGTGTTCTTCATGCAAGCCGCGATGCTCTTTTGTACAAGGTCAGTTCCTCTTTCTAATTCTTATTATTCTAGAAACAGCCATCCAGCTCATTGATACAGTGAACGAGTAATGTCAGATGATTGGCAAGTGTCTCACCAGCAGGAAGTTAGCTGATAAGCTTCTTAAGCAATGAGCTCTGGTAAGCAGGAAGCACTGGAGCCAGAGCAAGGAAGTTACCCTTAAAATTGCTTTGCTAAGGCCTCATCCTCGGCAGGCTAATTACAAGTTGTTGAAAGGAAGAGTGTCTGGTGTAATGCAGGAAATAGGTTGCTTGGACAGCAGTAAAAAGACAGGGAGATTAAATGTTCAAAAACTGCAATAAAAATATCAGACGGTTCATGAGTGGAAAAAAACAGACTAATATAAGTGGTCACTGAAAAGTTTTGAAGCAGCCTGGGACAGGTCCCAGTAGCTAGCAAACAAGCTATGTAAGTGTACATTGTCAGCTTGATCATTTGCTATTTGTGGAACCCAAACAGGCCCAGAAAAAGGAATGCTGTATAGTGAGGATTAGAATGTTTCTCCACATGATATACTGCATAGAAAGATCTCACAACAGACCTTTTCTTCATAGTGATCTAATCATTTAGACTAGCACTCTTGTTTTTTTCTGGAAAAAGCCAAAGCATGTTAAATTAGGAGCATTTGATTGAGCTAATGATAGGATGGCAGTGTGAATAGAGAAAGGCTCAGAGATGTAAATGCCTGATCTGCTTAAGTTTATTAAAATAACATCCTCCTGAGTCTTCTCTCCCTCTCTGACCTGAAGTAGAGACTAGAGCTGCATCCTCAGACAATTTTGGTATCTCTAGACACATTAAATTATTCTTAAAAGCCTCTCTATATGTGTTTGTGTATTTATATATATATTACAGACTCTGATTATCAGATTGTTTACAATACAATTCAAAAAGGGTTTTGTTACTTAGGGTTCTTCTTCCTCCATGCATGCTGCTACCATGACACACCCCTTTCCCCCATTAAGAAATCTCATTTTTGGATCCAAGAACCATTCTTTTGGGATGCAAATATTAGCTAGCAGGGGGTGGTTTTTGAACTGCCTTCTACCTATGGCAAATACAGCTTTATTGCTAACAGTGCTGCTGCTGAAAAATCATGACATGCCTAGTTAAACACCCAAAGCACACACCATTAAGTACCTTGCTCCACTGTACAGGCAGACAGGTTCTAGCACCCACAGATGACACCAGATAGTCTGAATTATGCATTTTTGTCTCAAAGCTAATTATGAGTGTAGTCACATAAGTTCATCGTAGATGCTACTGGCAGCAAGTCTGTCTTATTACGGTCCCTACCATCCATTTCAGTGGCCCTTAGGTTCTTAGAAAAAAATGCTGATTGCCCCTCCCTAGCAGCTGCCATCTCTTCTTTTCATATAAGCAAAAGGACTTTGCTAGGAAGAACATGCTTATTTACAGACCCAGCTCCATTAACTTTGTGGCATTGATATCCTTGAGCCTTGGCATAGGATCTGCTGCCAAACCCTTCAGGATCCTCCCATCAACTGTGAGCTAGAGAATAGCAACTTATCATATTTAGCGAGTGCTTGATGAGAATTCAGGAAAACAACTATGGCATGCACTGGATTACTGTTCATTTGTGACATATCAGTGGAACTGGTAGCTTGCAGTTTGAGTATTAGTGCACTCATATACACCTCCCTTTTTTTACTCCCCTGCTGATGGCACAGACATCGTACAACCCTTTTAGGTTGCTTAACTTCAATGCATAGGCACAGCAGGGGGAACTAAAAACTGGGGAAAAAAATTATCTCTGAATTCCTATGTTATGTGGATAGATATTTAAAAGCTTTAGACATAAACATGTATATATGCACAAATATGTGTATATATATATACACACACATATGTAACCAAGTAAGTGTTAATAAAGAATTCAGAACATAAATGGAATGTCATGAGACAGGTCTATACTGTACTTTGTGATGTATAAGTCACAGACACAATACAAAGTTAAAGATTAGAGGCATTACAGACTGTCATGTCAAATCATACTTAAGAGAGCTTTAATATGTGGATTACAGATACATTAAACTGTACTCTACCCTGACTATGATGTCAATGGGACTTTGCATATTTGAATAACACTACAGTGTATAATCCCAGTGCTACATCGTGCATGCACAGTAGGTCTGGGTACACATGAAATGAGTAAGAAAAGTCCAGACTCTTTGTCAAAACATTAGTTATTTTTAGTATTTAACTGAAGGTACAGATACCACTGTTTTGTAAATTCCCTTTATACAAAAGTTATCACAAATGCACCTTTATGATAAAAACCTATGTGTTTTTCAATAAAACCAACCAACATGTCTCCCACTCCATTGTCTGTTAGTTTTTGAGATTGCTACTTCAGTGCACTGACGCTGAACTGAAGATCTGAAAACAACTGCAGTATCTTAACGACTTCTTTTCCCCTTTTCCCTCCAAATGGGTCCTCGCTGTTCCCAATTTGTGTTTCCAATGACTGTACTTTCATCTTCTCAAGGGAGATTCAATCTTTCCACACCTATCTACCAGTGCTCCCTCTCTCAATCATTTATTGAATTTCATTACCTCCCTTCCACTGCAAATTCTCCCTCCCCACTAATTCACAAAGAGAATGTTCTTGTGCCTTCTTACTGCCCCTATACTTTACTGATTTGTTTCACCAATGTGTCAAGAACAGACCATACAGTGGAGGAGTGAATAGATCAAAACTAGGAAATAGTTTTCAAGGAAATACTTTATTCCTTTAAAACTGATTAAGGATGGTTATGTCTGCCTTAGCAATTTCTATTAAACAACAGGAGCACATCTACAGTATGAAACAGTAGCTGCTGAAACCTGATGTCCATATTATATCATATCATAGAATGGCTTGTGTTGGAAGGAACCATCAAGATCATCTATATCCAACTACTTTGCAGTGGGCAAGGACACATTCCAGCAGATCGGGTTGCTCAAAACCCCATCCAACCTGGCCTTGAACACTTTCAGGGAGGAGACATCAACAACTTCCCTGGGCAACATGTTCCAGTGCCTCGTTATCCTCACAGAAAATAATTTCTCCCTAAATTAAAATGCCAATCTATCTTCTTTCAATTTAAACCAAATATGTATTTCAGACTAACTCAAGTCTTCTACTGACATGTAGAACTTGGAACAATTTAGATTAATTTAATCCAGAAGTACTTAATTGTATACACTCTTAAACCAGTCCAAATTACAAACCAAAGTGGTTACAATTGAAAAAGTTGCTAATCTGAGTTAAAGACTAATGTAGATACATACATATAAAAATTGATAATTTATTACCAGAATCACCACAGCTAACTTTGGGTACTGATTGAAGTATCAAAAAACTGTGAGTGTAGTTGTCAGAAAATCCTACTGTTTTCACAGCTGAGAGAAACAGGGCTTTACAGAGGATAAATCAGCAGAGGGGCCTGTAAATCATGCTATAATTTGATATAGTTTAATGTAAAGAATGTAAAAAGATTCAAAGACGCTTTGGAGGTTTATAAGAGCAGAAATACCTGGAGCTTATCTGTGGAATCAAGCAAAGTGATCTTCAGTCTTGAAACAATCCCTAGCTTCTAGGAAATATGTATGACTTGTATGGGAACAGTTTACACAAGATTTAGCTACTGCAGAATCCTTGCACTTGTATATCAACAGTAGATATTCACTGTTGGAGCTGGTTCTGGACTAGGGAGTTCATGAATATGATTTCATAGTGAAATCCTAATCTGCATGTGTCATCAACTCCAAGTAGAAGGTCATTCTCAGCCTGAATCTCAATCATAACTCTGCCACAAAACCCACCTTCCAGGAAAAAAAAAATATCTCCCTGGTCTTTCTGTGTTTTTGCTCTGCTGTTTCGTCTTCATACTTCCCTTTAGCTTTTATTTTCCTACAGTCTCCACAATTGTCTGTTTCCTTCTGTAGTCCCATATTGGCATCTGGTCAGATCTGTATGTTTCTGTCATTTATCTCCTCAAGTTTCCTTCCACTCTAATTCGGGATTTCCTTTCAGCCTTTTTGTTCTCATGAGAGATATTGTCAGTCTATGATTACTATGAGGTTTATACTATAACATTTTGTAAAGAAGGAAAGACTCATCTATAGAGCATCTACTTTCCTGTAGCTTTAGAATTACAGAATTATATAGTCAAAGATTGGTTTTGTGTTGAAAGAGACCCTTAAATATTATCTAGTCCAACTTCCCTGCAGTAAGCAGGGATGTCTTTAACTAGATGAGGTTTGCTCAGAGACCCATCCAGCTGGACCTTGAATGATTCCAGCAATGGGTCTCCTGCCACCTCTCTGGGCAACCTGTTCCAGTGTTTTACCACACTCATAAAATATTTCTTCTTTATATGTAGTCTAAATCTACTCTTTTTTTGTTTTAAAGTTATTTCTGATTCTTAACCTTACTTCTTTATCATTTTCCCTTCTAATGGATGATTTAGCACAGCTTTCATGCTTGATCCCACTCCCTCTGACTCATGTAGAAATACAGTCTGAAGGAAAGTTGAAAGCTTAAGTCTGAATGCCAAACTGCCTGGTTTATTGTCTGATTTTGGAGTAGTTGTTCAGTTATGTATGGCACTTTGGTATTTTTTCTGCATTCTCTAACTAGATGAATCAAATCAACATGTCTGTGTGGTGTTTTATAGGGTTTTGTGGTTGCTTTTTTTTTCTGTATATCTTGGAAAATAAGTATCATAGTAAATCAGTTATTAAGATAGCTTTCTCGTAGCTTTCCTTTCTCCTCCTTTGGAGATAAAGACTGTGATAGTTTAGCTATAAAGTTCTATGTTCATATTCTGTTCCCCTGTATGTGATTTCTGGCCACTGAACAGTACATGAACTGAAGCTGAGTGGATTTTTTTTTTTTTAGTTTGTTTTTGTTTTTGGCTATTTTCATAAACAGTGTAATTTATTTCACCAAGCCTCCATAACCCTTTAAATTACAGTACAGCAATGAAATATTCAGGCTTCGGGAGAAAATTGCTCCTGGGGAAAAAGTCAAACCTTCTGCCCTGTTATATGATACCAGAGTTTAATGAGTATGTAAAGTATCAAATTAAAAAATGTTAGCAGTTTATTATAGCTGAGCAATCACTGAATGAGAAACAGGTTTCCCTTTCATTGAGCATTAAGGACATGACCTGAGGCTGATAAGCATGCTGCTGCCTCAGATTCAACATTTGATTTAGGGCTGGAGTATTTGTCAGCCAAAAATCAACCTAGGTTTTGTTTGTTTGTTTAATCAATAATTTTAGAAGCTGCTTATAGGAAAGAAGTTTTGTAATGAATTAAGAAATTAACTAGGTTTAAGTTATACACTTACATTCATCATACTCAGTTTTTCTCCAAGCTGCTGCAATACAAATAATCCTTTGAAGACAGCTAGCCTCTACACAATTCCTTATGCTTGTGTATATTTTACCATAGTTGTCCATGCTTTTAGTGCCCATTTGTCTTCTGTGACAACTGTTTCTTCGTGTCTGTAGTGTATGTTGTTAATGAAGAAATTACCTCTGAATTACAGAGATCAGAAGCAATACCCTTTAATTCTGAGGAGCCACCCAAGGCCACCCTTCAGAGTTTATGAAGTTCTTTCTATATGTCAGGACTCCCAGCTATTCTTACTGCAATTGCATGAGTTCAGTGTTTTACAAACACCAGGATGTATTCCCACGTGAAGACCTCTGCCAAAGACCCATGACTGTGGCAGGAATTCTGTTTGCATGAACTGTCATTGAGAATCACTGTAGCTTTCATATAGTCAATTGTGCATATTCTTTTTTGCACCAGTGAGGATGAGTGGAATGGTTTGATAGGGAGTTGAGGTATGTTGAGAGAACACTCTTAAATGTAAGTCTCAGAAGCACTCATAGGTCCCCCAGCCTTGAAACGACTTCTTTTGTTTTGTAGAGTCTGAGATACTCAGGAAATCTGAACAGTCTCCTTTCCTAACAATTGATAGGTTAGGATGTCAGCTCGTACACAGGTGGAACTTGGAATCAGAAGCAATGAAGGCAACAAGGGTCAGACACATGCTGGGTGATGGTCAGGCAGGACTATGAGGGCAGAATTGGGACCTACAGGGTGACTCATAGAGATCAAGGTTAGAGCTAGGGCCAGCCCTGGGTGAGCCACAGCTCACAGCAACTCCTCTTCTGTCATATCAACTTCTCAGCCCAGGGGCTCTCCTCAGGATTAGCAGTGGAAAGGTTTGCTGACACTGAGCTGCAGCAGACAAACCTCGCAGTAACAGGCCTACAGGACACGAAGCTCCTAGTGGACAATATATGTTCCTGTCCATCTTGCCCCCACAGGCTTCCCCCAACACTCACACAGTTTAGAGAAAGATTTTACACCATCCACAAAAGTTGATGTATTATACAAAGCAAAATTTTGAGTTAAAAAAGAATAACAAGGTATAAACAGGCCTGTAACATAATCAAGCAAGCAAGCAAGCAAGGAGGCATTTCACTTTCACACAGGTAATTTAAAGGTTTTCTGAAAATTCAATTAGAGTTTAGAACAGCTAGGACATAGCATTCCTAGAACATTTTTCTTTCAATTAATTCATCCTTTATGTTAGGAATTGATGTTGTTTGTAATACAGTTGCTTTTTTTCCCCGTTTGTGTCTAATGGAAATGTACTACAGGATGAACTCGAAAATAACTAATATGAGATGCATCATTGGGAAAGGTAAATTTCTGAGAAAGACATTAGCAAGCAGGAAATATGGATTACAAATAAAACCATCATTTTGGTCTTAATTACATTTATTGACACAACAGTAATATTGTTCCCATTTCTTAGGTTTCATCCCTGACTTCTACGATCACAATGAGCCCACAGTACAATTTGTTTGACCACACTTTATTGCATTTTCCATGTAAGTAATCCCTGTTCTGTTGCATTGTCCTTCCTTATGCACTCTAGTAGAGAAGCAGAAATATAATGCAGGGTAGTGCAGAAGGATGCTGGTTCCTTGACTTCCTTCTTTTGCCTTGCTATTTTCTACAAGTTTGGTTCAATTTTGCTTATACTTAAAAAGTGATCCTTTTCAGTTTTAATCTTAATTTTTTTCCTGCTCAGTGCAGCTGTAGATGTTACAATTTATAATGCAGCATTACCAGAAGACTGAGAACATATATCATAGTGGCTGGAGTTGTAAAATCCCATGAGGAAAAGTAAAAAAAAAACTAAAAAACAAAAAAAACCAATCTTTTTTGCATGGCCCTGGTGAAACCATAAGTTTTCCCAGTGAGAAAAAAAGAAAACAAAGCATGTGGAAATTAAGAAATATAAGTTGCTCTTCGCTGTCCATTTTCTGAAAGAGGTTTAACTAATGGTCAAGTTTAAAACAAGGGAAATAAATTTATTTTAAATTTATTTGGAATAAGCATTAGAAATTTGGGGTTTTAGTCAGAAATAAGTGCATTTTGGCAGAACGCTATCAATCTTCCTCCCCTCTCTTCAGCACCCAAATTCCTTCCTAAGCTCCCTTGTCTTCACATCCTGTTTGAGTTTTCATTATGTTGTTTGGAGGATGCTGTGCTCTGCTGCAGGCTTGGCATAGGAAGTAGTACCTTTGCTTCCCCCAAATTTGCACACTTCATTCTCAGACAGTAAAAGACCCTTTTGATCCTTTTATATGAATGCATGACTAGTAGAGTGCTTTGGGCTCTCTCTCTTTCCCATCTGTGTCAGCCAAAGCCCAGCCCACTTGTGTTTCTCAGAAACTGCAGGTACTGTTTTGTTATGCCTGAGTCACTTTCAGTGCGGTGTTTTCCATTCTCTGGTGCTAGTCAGTATCTTTCTCAAAATCAATAAATGTCATTCACATTGGTGGGTTATTTTCATTCATTTTTACCAAAAAATCACAGGAGTAGCTCTCCATAGAACATTCTGATTAATAGCCTCTCTACTTTTCCAGTTGAGTTGAAAATTCCTCTTGTAGTTGGTGAATTTCTCAGACATCTAAACAAGGAATTTTAGAAATTACAGAGCTGAAGGTGTCACCTAGTCCAGCCGGTATATAAGAAGGGTAAAAGACACAGACAAACACTGAGACAATTTGTCTTGACTCTTAAAAATATCAAGTAAGCAAACCATAACAGCCTATAGAATCATCTTGTATTTCTTTGATAAAAATTCACTTTATGGTCACAGAGAAGAAGCATTTACTGCTCTCATTACATCTGCCTTTTACTTAGTAGAAGAAACGGTTGCTACCTCCTGTCCCAATATTCTTCTATCTTCTAGACTGAATAAATGCAATTATTTCAACTTTTCTTCAAAGATCACTTTTTCTGAACCACTTACCATTCTTACTACTGTCTCTCACTTATCACAGTCCTCTCTAAACCATGCTGTTGGACTTTCTTCCAGCCAGTGCTCCACTTAAGCCAGTAAAACTAGGAAAAAAATAATTGCTTTCCATGTCTTATATCCAACAGTCAATTTAATTCATTCCAGAACGATAGCCTCCTGTTTTGCAGTAGGACTGGACTAGTGACTTACAGTGATTCTGAGATCTCTGAGAAGCTTTTATCTTTTCCATCCAAATACATAACCAATTAGAACCTATTTTAAATGTGTGTATCCTTTTTCTTCTTTCTAAGTGCAATGCTTTGCACTTGTATAAAATCAATCACAGGAAATTCAACTAATATCTTTTCTCAAATCCTCATTTTGACCTCCGAAATGTGTTTGCACCCTTCCCAGAGCTAATTCAGCTATAAATTTTGTATATATTGCATGGATTATACACACTCTCATATAAGAATAATGCACTGACTTTCAAAAATCTAATTTAAGGAGGTTTATATGATTTACTGGGTCTTCAGTGATCTTTTGTAAAAAACTGTTGCTGCTAGAGCAATTGTGTATTCACCTAAGTTGTTTTCTCGATTGCCATTTCTACAGTTCCCTGCTCTGCAAAGCCAATTACTGTTTTCTTTCTTCAGCAGACTCTTTCCTCAGTTCAGCACACTGTTATTTGAGTAGATATATCTACTTACCTAATGACAGAAATATGCATACAATCCCATCTATGAGGGATAAATTTGTTGCCCTTCACCTGCTCCCTCCAGCACCTGCTTTCCTCTGGAATCTCCTGTTTTCCACTGATGCTGTATTTACTGATATCTACTGCAATCATCTTGCGAAGGGCTTTGCACAGTTGGGTACATGAAACAATCCTGCTCACATTTCAGTAGGTATCTTGGTTACCTCATCAGCATCTTGGCTGCTACTTCCTATGAGGAATCAACCTTTGCACACATTATCACTTTGCATCTGGCATTCAGACCTTCAGTCTGTCAAAGCCTGGAATTTATTCAGTTCAATGCTAATTTTTATCACACCAGGCATTTCTAATTGAATTCGGGATGCTTTTTCCAGATTAGCTTTTCTCTCTCCTACTTCCATCTTTGTGTTTGGCATAGGCTGATCTAGCAGAAGGACTGACAGCATGTAAAGACCAATTACATGCTTCTATGGCCTATTGCAGCTTTTTACTCTGCTCAGGATACAAAAAGTTAAGTGCTGGAATAACCTGAATGAGTCGTTAATATATGTGTGCCAAAAAATAAGGAACCAAGGTAAGTGCGTCAGGGAATGGCTCCAGTTTACTACTTGACTTCCAGAAAGGGAATCAGAATTACTTCTGAAAAGAGATTGCATTGAATGAGTGAGCAAATTAAAAATTGGAGAGATGATAAGAGAAAGATTTAGAAAGTCTAACAATGCTCTGAAATCCTCTTAGTGCTGCTGTCACTGCCACAACCAGCCTGCTGCTCTGCTACTTTGTTAAATCAGCTCTTCTAAATGCAGTGCTTGTCAGTGACACTACTTGCAATTTGGTGCCAGCTCAATACTTAAAAGAACAGACAAGAATAGCAGAAAAGGCAATTGCAGCAGGAAGTTTTCTTTTCTTGCCACATAAGGAACTCCAAGATTGTCCATGGTAAATCAATACATTAGGTAATTGTCAAAAAAATGAAGCTAATGGTATAGTTCTTTGCAATGAAACTAGTTATAATCTTTAATATCCTCAGCTTTTACGTTCATTGGTAATCACCTTATAGCAGGCCTAAAATGAAGGGTCTCCCAAGTATCTCTATTTCAGTCTCTTTGAGCTTTGCTATCTGTTTCAATATATATTTGCAATGTGACAAAGATTGCTTCAGTTTTACTTAAAGGACACAAACAGATATTTGCATATTCCTGGTTTAAAAAGCAACATATGAGTAAGCCTTTAGTCCCCTTTTTGCTATGTTGTTTTCTTGAGGTATTTATTGAGTAGAATCTGGTTCTTACTGCTGAAGATGCTCAAACCAGTAGTCAACATTCATTAAAGATTTTTTTTCCAGAAATGCTTGATTATGAGTACATACTGAAATCCCACTACAGTCTGTGTGACCTAAGTCTATGTTTAAAAATGTTTCTAAATAGCCAAAGACTTTACTGTAGTTTTAAAAATTACATTGGGATCATTTGTAAGAGAAGCTATTAATGGGAAAATAAATTCTTAGTTAAATTTTGTCCTTTAAAACATATTTATGCGCAATGTGATCATGGACTTCCTGTAGAGTATCTTCTTTAGCTACTTTATCTTCATGCTTCAGCGTAATGATTATGTACAGTACTGAAATCTCTCTGAGTTATGTACAATACTGAAAGCTCAAAGGTCTCCTATAATATCTGGGAAAAGTGCTAATAGTTGCTTAGGATTTTTTTCAATTTTTTTGAGGACTATTGTCTCATCTAGAAAACTGCATTTTCTACATGAAGCTGTGCAACTGAATGATACAGAAAAGAGAGAGGGCCATCCAAGAGCACATTCCATGTTTGAAAGTAATGCCGGTCAAGTGGACGTGAGAAAACTACAGAAATAGTAAAGAGGTTTGTCTGCCTTAGATAAAAAGGCAGTGATATTAACAGTAGCTTTTGTCATCCACGGATGATCCCAAAGTGCCTTACGTAGTATTCATAGCAAGAGCAACCCACCCACTACTGGAATACATTTATTTCTGTGGGAGAAGTGTGGCATTCCATGATAGCAATCACATGCTCTATCAAGGTAATTTGATGCAATTGCAAAATTGAACTATTGTATTCAGTCAGTATAAGTACATAAAAAAAAAAAATCTACAGCAACAAATACATATATATGTCTAGAAGAAGAAGAAAGATGCTTGTCAAGGGTTAGGCTGAGCCAACCAGTAAATGGGTGACACACACTCTCCGTTTATCCTTCCTCATTCCCAAAGGGGGAGAGAAAAGCAAAAAGGGAGAGAGACTCATGAACTTGAAAAGAAAAAAAAGATACAATAATGAAAATTAAATAAATACAAATAAACCACAAAACTAATATTGAGCCAAATCATCTTGATGGCAGTTGCATCACTGTCACCACTGATGCTGTTACAGAAGCCCCAAAATAGGTCTCAGTGGCAGACAAAAACTGGATTCAGGAACTGGATTTCGGAACCAGATTAAGGAATTTGTGGGTTGGGATCAAAGACAGAATGGACAGAATCCTTGGATGCTGGCCAAAGAACAAGAGTGCTTGACCCTTGTGATTACTCAGCTTTATAATGAATTTAACATATGTGGAATGGAACCTAGATGGTCAGTTTAGGACTACTTGAACTATTTGCTTCTCCCTGCAGGTGCAGGCTTTTTCCCTGCACTGTGTCAGTGTAATACACAAGATTTATCAGTAACCTTAGCCTGCATGCCAATCCCTAGTACCAAGTAGAAACATCAGGTGTTACCACTAATAGAAACAGACCTGTCTGTGGAAATCTGTTGTCAATTTCAAAAAGTGAGTTGAAAAGTAAAATTACTGAAAATAATTAGTTCTGTTCTAACTCAGACCAGGATACTACTTTAAAAACAAACAAACAAACAAAACTTCTTCCTTTTTTTTCTTTAATGGGACTAAGATAAAAGGATTTTCAAAAGTCCCTCTTGGTTTTGAGTAAACAAAAATAAGCAAAACTTTCATTATCACTTCCTTCACTGACTTTTGTTTTACTGTGCTTTTACTTGACTGTTGAAAGGACAACCATAGCCAGTAATTGACATGTTTTCTTTCTCTGTTTTCCTCCTTCCCCCATACAGGTATAACAAAATGGCCAGATAAATGTCTGTCCCTGTTTGTTAGAAAGAATTAATTTGATTTCAGTCTTAAAAGAGTTGATTCAAGTCTTGCACATTTATCAATGCAAGACTTGGTTTGGTAGTCACAAGAAGCGTCTTCAGTAGATCTGCTTCTTAAAAAAAAATCTTTTTCCTATATATTGAAATAGACTTTTTCCCAAAAAGTCAGACTGTGTAGACACATGAGGTACCAGAAGAAGATAGATAAACATTCTGAACTGTGTGCTAGAGAAATTGCATGTCATTCACATCTACTCTCTTTTTTACTAAATCTACAGTTTACAGAGAAAAATTGGTTTGGTGACAAGGTGTGGTGGTTTGGGAGTTATCCAGCTTCCCACACTTTTGAAATCACCCAGACTGACTCAGCCAGCTGGAAGTTAAGGAATGAAGGTTTATATGTACCATATACAATATACAAGCAGGTATTTACAATATATTACAGATATTTACAGTAAAAAGTTAATACAGACATACCACACCCCTTCCAGAGATCAGAGTCCCCAAGAGGGGTTCCCAACCACCCTTCCACCTTCCCACAACTACCCAATCTTATCCCAGAATCTGTCTTACATGCCAAATAAACAGAAAAAATCAGCCAGGGGGCCTTAGAAGCAGGAATTGATTAGTTGTTACACAGATTCTGCTGGAAGGCAAGGAAAGGGAGAGACCAACAGCCTAGAGCTCAGACCCAAGCAGCTCTGTCTTACCTGTTTTTTCTTGCTTTTTTATCTGTCAGCAAAACTATGAGTGAAGGAGACATCACCAATGTTTTCCTCTTTCAGCCTATAATCTAATTTCTCTTATTAAAATATTCCAATTAACCTCAAACCAGCATACAAGGTAAGATTCTCTTCTAGATGAATACATCAGACCATCAACTGGAAAAAAAAGGGGAAAAAGAAGGAATCTGATTCATCACTTTGTGATTCAATGCTATAACACTTTAGTTTCCTTGAGTTCAACCTCAATGTTCTGTTCCATTGGAGAAAAAAATCTACTTATAGGCACAAATATAACAATTACTAATTTAAAAGGTTCTGTCTTTGCTCTTCTTCTCTGTAATCCATCATTTATATGGACAGCTGAATACTGGCTATGCATATATTGTACCTACCCACAAAAATATGTTAAAAAAAACTTAATAGATTGATCACTTGGTTGCTCACAAATGCCAGATTTGAGGTTCTACTGCAATGTCAGTTTGATCCTTTATACATACGCATTATGTTATCATCATTAATTACACCATTACACAACATCTTTTTCACAGGACCTAAGTCTTGCTACAGGCCATGAATGTATGATGCTCACTTAGTGATCGATATGATGATCAATATTTTCTTTTACCCTCATTAGTCAATGTGTGACCCAAGGCTTTACTTACTTCATGCAATTCAAACTTTATTTCTGAATAGGAACTATGATTAATCCCTCACAGACTGATCTAAGAAGTTCGTGACCAGGATATCCCAGTGCTTCATGAATATGGAAGTACTTGGTTCTACAACTACAATGCTGGGGAACATGGTGACATTACTTTTGGTTTTAAGGCTGGGAAACCGAGATACAGAAGTCAAATTCATGCATTAGCCAGTGACAGATGTCAGACAAAGCATGAGTGTTTGACAAAGCATTAGTGTTCTTTTAGCCTTTGAAACTTAACACCAGTGGAATGCCGCAAAAGTCCAGTCCTTGTGCAGATGTGGTTTAAGCACCTTGCCCCAATTTGTATGAACACTATGGTAAGGATGAGATTAGACAGAAGATGCCACAGCAATTCATAAGCATCAATACTTTAATATCATTACAGTTTTGCTCTTTATAAGTCATTCACTCTATATATTTATTAGGATTTTAAAAATTTCATTTGTGCAAGTAGAATATTAAAATTTCAAACATTTCAAAAATCTTGTCTTTCACTCTTTGAGCACCATGACTGAAAATTGTTGCCAGATGTCATATTCTCCTGAATAAATGCAAAGAAGAAAAATAAACGTAAAGGAAAACTTTAGGTTAGATTTCAGATTTCTTTGGGTGGTTTTATCTGATAACAATTAATCCTGCAAAAAATATCTATAATATCAAACACATCATGATTACAGGGCCAGATGCATAGAAATACATTTTGTACACATACTTTAAAACTCTGCAGCTCTGTGTTCCAAATTTGCAGGTTAATTTTTGTTACCAGATGTGTGTTAGCACTCAGTCTCTGACATACCAAAGACCCTGTTCTTCATGTTTCTAATATTAATTGAATCTCAAATCATTAGCAAATAGTGTTAATACTTCTGCAGGTTTTAATTGTCTTTTATATACCAGCATATTTTTCCCAGTTTGCCACACTAAGACACAGCTTTTTCTATGTATAGAATAACTCAGGCTTGAAAAAATCAGAAAATTTACCAAATTATTTAAGGCTTTTGGTGAATAATAGTAAGAATTTCATTGTGATACTGAGAAGCTCTGGCCCACAGAGCTTCTGCATGGCTGCAAGAATAAACTTTTGTCTCTGTAGACAGATTGTTATGGAGTTACCTGTCAGTCAAAGGGCATTTCTAAATAATGTCAGACACATAAATGTATATACATGAATACGTGTTAAGTATGGTTACAGGAAATATGTTATTATAAAAATTAAATAAACATTTTATTTTATTTTTTTGTAAAAGACAAAACATCCACAAGAGCACATTTAAAATAGGGAAATTATTCTTTATATTTTCTGTTGGGAACTAGTTGAAGGTCACAATGTAGATAGTTTTAATTAAATCTACTAAAAGAGTCCATTATGTGACACTTAGATATATTTTCCTCAATTATCTAATTTAAAGTAATCCAATGGCAGTGGTTCCACAAGTTCTCTCAGTCCTAGCTTCAGGATGGTGAGAAAGCTGAGATTTACTCAAAATCAAGGTGAAGTTTAAAACAAACAAGCAAACAAAAAGACCCAAAACCAATACAGTGTTATTTGGGTAACTCATTGTGCAGAGCACACCTTGTACTGCGTGTTCGTTTCTGAGTTTTCCCCAACAGCTACATCACAAAAAAACCCAAAACCTAAGTGAAAACAAACAAACAAACAAAAAAAAAACCAACAAAAAAAACCCGCAAAAAACCCCAAGAACAATACGTAACACAGAAGAAAAGAGCTCTACTTCATCACAGTCATTGGTACAAGAATGCAGTATAATGCAGAGGTGTGTGATGTTACTGTCAGTGGCATGCAGCTGCATCCAGCCTCATCATTAACCCTCTAAGCATCAATTTGCCTGAGAGAAGTATTGCCACTAAGCTTGTTTCCCAGAAGAGCAGATTTTCAAGTAATAGTTTGGCATTCTTTGTGCTTATTTTGCATAATTTTGACTTCTTTCCACCTTCTAGCTCAGTCATTTACACATCATAGCCTCAGCATGCTACTGCCACAGAACAGCTTGACTGACTTTGCAATAGTTGTGCTACACCAAAGAATAATTTTAATCCATATATTTGAACAGTGTCCGAGAACAAAGAGACAATCAGCTAGATTTCACATTATGATGTTCAGCTCATCACTCTGCAGATGAGGGACAAATAGGTTTTGAAGATTATTATGGTTTTATGATGGCTGCACTTGTGTTTTCTAACATCTTAAATTTTGCATCAGGCTTTTAGTAAGGTCGTTGGAATATTAATAGCATCAGTGTTCTACAGATAACCATGCTTTTGCAAAATGCTCTATTTGTCTTCTCAAAATTTGCTTATCAGAAACTATCCTACAGTGATTGAGCCAAAAGAAGTCATCTGAGGCCCTACACAGCATCTGTGATTTGAGATAAAATATAAACTTCCCTTCGAGAAGGAGTGAAGAAGCTTCACTAAGCAATGTACATCTGCCTGTGAATGCTTCCCAGACAGGACTCAAAGATTTGCATCATCTTGATGGTTAAACACCAGTCTTGCTCCCTCACTTTCCTAAAATGACTGAGTGGTGGTCCTATGCTGTACAGTTTGAGAGAATTCAAGGAAGTAAACAGAAAGAAAATCTACTTTTTTTTCAGGACTGAATAAATTAAGTTTAAATTCCACATCCCTGGACAGTCTTTCCAGTTTCAGTTTGCCATTCTTCCACTTATTTTCTAGTTTTGTTGAACAAATTGCTTAGTGCAAGAGATTCAGGTTATACAGAGGCATCTACATTGATTTCAGTAGGAGTCAGGCTGGTGTGTGCTTTCAGGCCTTTGTCTCCTTGTATTACAAAGAAATTAGAGCACAGAAGTGCCTGAATCACCTATCAGCCAATGTCAGACAGAAACACCCCTGGAGCACCAAGTAGTGCTAGAAAGAGCTACCAAATTGTGTTTGGGAGCAATGCAGTAACTCTGGTGGTGTGATGCCCATCAGTTAACAAAAACAATCTCAGAAGCATTACCATGTTGATACAGCTGCATCACCTTACAACATTTTGGCTAGTTCCAGAGCTTCTGCAACTAGTTTTATCTTATAAGAGCACCCAAAAATAGCACAACTTACATCTTGCTGTTTATAAGCAGGAACAGATTCCATGACAGGGTCCTGGAGGATTTTCCTTATTAAAAATAATGTTAACTGCTACATTTCTAGTGTAATTTTCCTCTTCTCATAGAGAGAAAGCATAGGTAACAATAGGAAAAAAAAAAAAAAAAAAGAAAAAGGAAAGTTCAGGTGTATTCTGATGTTCATGCCAGTATCTGCTTGTAAAAATGTTATAGCTGGGAATACTTTGACAGTGCTGTAAAAACTCATTTTCTGGCACTGCATTAGCTTGTTCCTGGAAAAACTGTCTTCCATGGTACAGCAGTTAATATATCTCAGAATAAAGATTTTCAAAACACTGGTTCCATGGGTGCAGTTTAATCACTCAAGCATTCAGCTATTTCAAACTACTGATACATTGTCAGAACATATAATTCAGGAATATAAATGTCTTGGAGGGGGAAAAAAAAGGTAAAAGAACTTACAAATTAGGTTTGAGTTTTGCTGGGGGTTTTAGTTGATTTTTTTTTAACTGTTTGGACTTTTGTGTTTCTTCTTCAGAGATAACTATTCACGACAACAATTCCAAGATGCTTCAGAAATAATATTACAACCTAGTGTCTTTCAGGTGAAAAGTAAAGTGCAGTCCTTTTCCTCTGTAATTTCATGTACCACAGTGAACATATTAAACACAAATACACCAAGAAAAATCACTACACATGTGATTCTTTCCTCTGGGAGAAGATGAGGAGAAGGATAGACCACATTTGAATTCACTGTCACATTGCTTGTTGGAAAGGTTCAAGATGAATGTGACATAAAACCCTGAATATATTATTACAGTAACTGTAGCTCTATTCTGGTGGGAGAGGAAGATGAGATTGCAATCAGACACCAAGTAAGTGACAGGGGAAAAAAATTAATCATTGAATTGACTTTCTAAATTAACCCAAGGTTTGGGACTTACAGGTCAGGCCACATCTCGTAGGCACACAGTTTATATCCACTTTTCCCATGACTTCCAAGCACCTTCTATCAATACCAGGGATGATCAAAATAGACGTAATCCTACATGGGTCTTTTATCTGTAATATCTCTATCTAATGTGTGTGATTTTTTATTACGAATGGCTATAAGAGGCCCAGCTATAAATACTAATACTACCTTTTAATCCTTAAAATCTGTTTGCCTGTATGTTGGTATGTTATAGAAAAAAATATATAAATTAAGTCACTTACACTAACAAAATTCTCTTGTGTAAGCCAAGGTGCTAGTCCCACATTCAGCAGCTTAGATATTCTTACAGATGGAAATAGGATACTGTGATAACAGAAATTAGTATCAGTCATGTGACCATGCTTGTTTCTGAAGAATCATATAACAATCTTTTTATTTTCCTAAGTACAGGGGGGGACTGATGAAAAAGATTCATTTTAACATTGCAGCCAAATTTGTGTCAAACAGTGCTTGTCCCAAACATCACCACTTGAAGTTTTGGAGATGTTATGGTTTGGGAGTTACCCCAACACACAATGAATTCACCCAGCCTAGACTCAGCTGGCTGGAAGTTAAGGAATGAAGCTTTATATTCAGAGTTTAGCACAATTTACAAGCAGATATTTACAATATATTAAAAATATTTACAGTTATATATAGAAATATACAAGTTAAAAGTAATACAGAAACACAATGCCTCTCCCAGAAATCAGAGTTCACAGGAGGGGCTCCCAACCACACTTCCACCTTCTTACCAGGCCACTTTCTTATCCCAGAATTTGCCTCACGTGCAAGGTGAGTTGGAAGGATCAGCAAGGGGGATTAGAAAGAGAATGATTAGTTGGGTTACACAGATCCAAGCAGAAGCCAGGGAGGGAGACAGACACCAACAGACTCTGACAGACTGTCGGAGAGAGCCATGCAGCAGCAGCCATGGCTCAAAGCAGTCTGTCTTTTTTTTTTTTTCCTAAGTACAGGAGAGACCAATGAAAAAGATTTAATTTACCAAGGCAGACAAATTTGGGTCAAACAGTGCTTGTCCCAAACATCACCACTTGAAGTTTTGGAGATGCTGAAAGTTATGCATATTGTTGCACTCATATTAACTCCTGATTACCTGCCCTAACTTTATATTGATTTCCATTTTCTATCACCATCTCAGATTAATGGAGACCTTTAGGTAAAACAAGAGGTTAGAAAAGCTTTCCAATAATATCATTTTAAATCTTGGGAAATTTCATATGTGATTTTGCTTTGGATATTCCCATACACAGATATTTTGAGAGTCCTGTTGTTTCTTTAAACAATGAAGAATTAATGTTAATGGCTGTAGTTTGAATAAATTTTTCACAAACTGGCCTACCAGATAAATCCTAAAAGAAATACAGAATCTTCACTGCCTTCTGTGCCTTTGCTGTAAAGGGCAAGCACAGTCCCTTGACATTCCCAATCCTTAAAAAGTATGGCAATTTCCACCAGAAAACAGTAATCAAAAGCCAGGCACACCACCTGTCTGTGGCATTAGCATTGCTGAGTTGGGAGAACTGAACTCCCTTTCAAAGGACGTCTACTGTACAGTGTCATCTTATGCCTAATTCCACCAGGCAGCTGTTTCACTTTCATCCATGTGAAGATCTGCTCCAGTACAACATACAATTTATATGGAGTTTACTGTCACTACTGAAATGTTCTATTGTGCATTGTGGCTCCCTGATGTGTCTAATTGTGTTACATTGTCAGTTTTATGAATTCTGCTGTAGATATCACTTTATTCTTCTGTCTATTCTGCGATGTTATGCCTTTTCATTCTTGTATTTTCTAAGTATTTGCTTCTTGTCTATTAGATCTTTTCTCCTTTAATTAGATGTTTGTGAGTCTTCTCACTTTAAGTTGTGTAGGCTATAAACAAGATGCAACTCTTGATTATTAATTTTTTTCTTTTTACCTGTCAAATAACTAGAATGTACTTGAGTAGTTTTGGGAGAGTACATGTAACTAAACTGTAGAAATACAGTATGCTAAAAGCTTCCAAATACAAAAGACATATTCAAATGGTCATGAATGTAAAATAGTTTTTCACAAATTTTCTCCTTTAAAAAAAAAAAACCACATTAAATCTAATGTGGATTACTTCAGTGGATATAGAATTTTCTACTTTACAAGCATGTATTTGATAAAGATACCTATGAATATAAATTTCCAGATGTAAGAGAGGCATGCATTTATGCATTTTTTCCTTTGTTCACATACTTTAAAGGCCTAGTTATGCCCAGTTATCATAGTTTTAGGCATACTGTTTTCCTACCCTTTAAAAATCCTCTGATCACACTGCAAAAAAATTTCATAAACTTTCTTAGGTAGGTATTCTTTATATACTCTGACATATTTTTTCTGGTGTAATATGCACAGCATAATGTAAGAGAATTCATACAAAACTTCAACTCCTTTCTAGCTCTTTTTCTTTAATAACATCCATCGCACCAATGTAGAGAAAATGCCACTTTAAATCAGAAACTACACAATAATCTAAAACTTAGAAGAGAAGGCATTGCATATTAAAATCAACAGAGGAGCATTGCTATATTTGAAAAAGGTCCTTTATTTTTAAGTAAGTGAATTAATAGAAAAGAGAAGCTCAGATATTTAACATACATGGAATAAAAACTGGATGAAAACAAGGAGGGACAGGGACATCTAAATACATCATGAAGAGCTGCATGTGAAGAGCTGCATGTAAATAGCTGTACATAGAGAGTGATTAGAAATGTATGAGGACATCTTATGCTGATCCAACAAAACCTATGAAGAGTACTTTAATACAGCTTCTTCTGTAATGTCTCAGGATTGTCAAATGATGAAGTTTTTTTAACTTTTAGAATATTCTGTCACTTTTTTTAAAGCCTAAACTTCTTTTATCAGATAATTGTTTATAAAATAATATGAAATGTCTTACTTTAAAAGTTTCACAGAATCCTAGAATGTCAGGAGCTGAAAGGGACCTCAAAAGATCATCTAGTCTAACCCCCCTGTCAGAGGAGGATCACCTATATCAGATCACACAGGAACGCATCCAAGGGGGTTTTGAATATCTCCAGAGAGGAATACTCCATAACCCCCCTGGTAAGCCTGTTCCAGTGTTCTTACACCCTCACAGTGAAAAAAATTCCTCATGTTTACATGAAACTTTCTATGTCTCAATTATAGTAGTTTATAATCATAATATTTGCTATGAAAGCACTATAGACACATACATTCTGAGAGTTCAAAATCAAAATGGTAAAGAAACTTCAAATGATTACTATTTAAAACTAATTTTAAAATCACAAATCTTTGGTGTTTGAGTCATATTTTCTAAATGTTCAGACATAGCAATATTTTGTGTATTGGTATATAAATCTACTCATGTACACCCACAATTTTTTGAAGAACATTCTCATAACACACAGTATCTATGGAAATCTTATTTCCTTCAAAGGATAAACAATCTTCCCACATTATAAAATGCGATTTAGGTTGCACTGAAGTTTTCTTAAAAGTCAGAAGCCATGCTATGTTCACAGTTTCAGCATTGAAAAGCTGATTTAGATGTACAGTCAAATACAGAGTTAGAAGGGGAGTCATGTTTGACATGATTGCTCTTTCAGAATGAACACTTTAATTTTGAAGGCTTTAAAACATCTTTGCAGTGGGTTAGCCCTATTTCTAAAAATGTTCTAAAGGTCCTAAACATTCCATAAGAGTTTGATTTCTTCTAGCTCTCACCTCAGCTGCTTGCATCTGCATATTCTGTAAACTTATTTTAATTAGGTTATATTTTTAGAAATCCTTAGAGAAGCATGAAATGTTTCCATGATATTTCCAAGAATGATACAAAAACACTTTATGACTCCTGTCTAAAGGCCACAGATGGTTTAAATCATCTATCAGAAAGAGCAGATATAGACACATAGTCTATACTCACTTAACACAAATCATCCATCTATTAGTTCTCATTCCAAGCAAAGGAGTAGAAAAGTCAAACCACTCTTCTGGCTGCTGGGTAGTGAACACAAAGTAAAAGTTAATGATGGCATCACACCTTCTTTTGTGCTGGAGTTCTCAGCTACATGTAGGATACCAGCAGAACATGGTTTAGCCAAACAGGTTGCAAGAGGACAATACCAGACAGCTTGCAAAAGAACCATAGGGTATGTGAAAGTAGGCAGAGATCTTTTGCGCGTTCATGATCTTTTTCTTTCTTCCTTGACTGAAATCATATTTCTGTAGTGGATGTAGCTGAACACATGTCCTAACACTCTACGAGCTTACTGACCAGAGCTTTTCCAGAGGTCTTTCAGGTTTGGTGCACACTGTAGAGTTCAACTCCTATAGAACATGAAGAGTCACATAGTGCATAGGCAGGTAAGAATGCAGGGAAGCCTGCATGGATGAATAGAGAGCTCCTGGACACACTTACACACAAGAAGAAAGCCTACAGAGAGTGGAAGAAACAAAAATTTACCTGGCACAAATACAAATAAATTGTTTGTGCAACCAGAGATCAGGTTAGGAAAGCTAAAGCAGAACTAGAGATGAATCTGCCGAGGGACATTAGGGGGAACAAGAACACAAGGAGCATGGGGAACAAATAGGAAGAACTGCAAATATGTGCAAGTCTACAGGGTTATGATGTCATAGTGATGGAGATGTGGTGGGATGGATCTCATGATTGGAGCATAGGAATAGATGGTTATAGATGCTTCAGGAAGGGCAGGCAGGGGAAAAGGGAAGGGTGTGTTGCTTTCTACGTGAGTGATAAACTAGAATCCATGGAGCTCCACCTGGAGATGTACAATGGAAAAACAGAGAGACTGTGAGTAAAGGTTAAAGGGAAGACATGGGAAGGGGACATCATAGTACAAAGGCGAGGCAGATGAGGCCCTTTACAAACAAATAGGAGAAGCTTCACACTCACGGACCTGGTCCTCATGGGGGAGTTCAGCCACCCTGATACCTATCGGAAGGACAACAGAGCAGAGCACCAGCAGTCTAAGAGGTTCCTGGAATGCACTGATGATAACTTCTTCCTCCAAGTCGTAGAGGAACCCACAAGAAAAGGTGCTATGCTGGACCTAGTCCTCACCAAGAAGAAGGGGATGGTGAATGCAGTAAAAGTAAAGGGTTGCCTCGGCTACAGTGGCCATGAAATGATTGAGTTTGAAATCCTCAAGGCATCAGAGAGGGTGCATAGCAAACTCACAGCTCTGGACTCCAGAGGAGAAGACTTAAATCTCTTCAAGGACCTCCTTGGCAGGGTGCGATGGGAAAAATCCCTGGAAAGAAGAGGGGCTCAGGAAAGCTGGTCAATGTTCAAGGATCACCTCCTCCAGACCCAGAAGCAATACATCCTGATAAAGAGGAAGGCAGGTAAGAATGCTAAGAGGCCTGCATGGATGAATGGAATGCTCCTGGACACACTTAAATGCAAGAAGAAAGCCTACAGAGAGTAGAAGAAAGGACAGGTAACTTGTGACCAATGCAAAGAAATTGTTTGTGCAAACAGAGATCAGGTTAGAAAAGACAAAGCACAGTTAGAACTGAATCTGGCTAGGGACATTAAGGGGAACAAGAAGAATTTCTTCAGGTATATTAGTGAGAAAAGGAGGACTAGGGAGAATGTGGGATCCTTCCAGAAGAGAAATGGAGAGCTGGTGACAAGGGATATGGATAAGGCTGAGTTGCTCAATGACTTCTCTTCCTCAGCCTTCAGCAGGAACTGCTCCAACCACAATGTCCAAGTTCTAGAGGAAAAAAGTATGTACTGGGAGAAGGAAGACCTCCCACTGTAATTGAAGACCATGTTCGTGAGCACCTAAGGGATCTGAAAGTGCACAAGTTCATGGGGCCTGATGAGATCCATCCATGGGTTCTAAAAGAACTCTCAGATGATGTTGCCACACCACTGTCCATTCTATTTGAAAAGTCATGGCAGACTGGTGAAGTTCCTGCTGACTGGAAAAGGACAAATATAATGCTCAACTTCAAGAAGGGAAAAAAGGACCCCGGGAACTACAGACTGGTCAGTCTCACCTCTGTGCCTGGCAAGATCATGGAGCAGATCCTCCTCAAGGCTCTGCTAAGGCAAATGGAAAACAAAGCAGAGGTGATTGGTGTAACCAGCATGGCTTCACCAAGGGAAAATCATACCTGGCAAATTTGGTGGCTTTTTATGATGAAGTCATAGCAGAGATGGACAAGGGAAAGGCAGCTGATGTCATCTATCTGGACCTGAGTAAGGCATTTGACTCTGTCCCACATGGCATCCTGGTCACCAAACTAGAAAAAAACATGGACTTGATGGGTGGAACATTTGCTGGATAAGGAATTTGCTGGATAAGGAATTGGCTGGATGGTCACACACAGAGAGTGGTGATTAAGGGCACAATGTCCACCTGGAGACCAGTGTAACAAGTGGACTCCCTCACGGGTCAATGATGGGACCAGTGCTGTTTAACATCTCTCTCAGTGACATGGACCGAGGAATCGAGTGCACCCTCAGCAAGTTTGCAGATGACACCAAGCTGTGTGGCACAGTCAACTTGCTAGAAGGCAGGGATGGCATCCAGAGGGACCTGGACAGGCTGGAGAGGTGGGCCCAGGCCACAGTCATAAATTCAACAAGGCCAAGTGTAAGGTGGTGCACCTGGGTCAGTGCAATCCCAAGCATAAATCTAGGCTGGATGGTGAGTGGCTGGAGAGCAGCTCTGAGGAAAAGGACCTGGGGGTCTGGGTGGATGAAAACCTCAACATGAGCCAACAGTGTGGACATGCAGCCCAGACAGCAACTGTGTTCTGGCCTGCATTAAGAGAAGTGTTGCCAGCAGGGCAATGGAGGTGATTCTTCCCTTTACTCTGCTCCTGTCAGACCCCACCTGGAGTGCTGTGTGCAGTCCTGAAGCTCCCAGGCGAAGGAGATCAAACTGTTGGAGCAAGTCCAGAGGGGGGCCATGAAGATGATCAGAGGACTGGAGCACCTCTTCTATGAGGACAGGCTATGAGAGTTGGGGCTCTTCAGCGCGGAGAAGAGAAGGCTTCGAAGAGACCTTATAGTAGCCTTCCAGTATCTGAAGGGGGCCTACAGGAGGGCTGGGGAGGGATTATTCACAAGGTCTTGTAATGACAGGATGAGGGGGAATGTTTTTAAATGGTCAGAGGGGAGATTTAAACAGGATGTTAGGAGGAAGTTCTTTACAGTGAGGGTGGCGAGATACTGGAACAGGTTGCCCAGGGACATTTTGTGTGCTCCATCTGTGGATATGTTCAATACCAGATTAGATGAGGCCTTGAATGACCTGATCTAGTGGGAGGTGTCCCTGCCTATGGTGGGGGTTTGGAACTGGCCTCTTGAAAGCAGACCCATACTCCATGGAAGGCCAATTTCAACTGCAGGAATTAAGAGGTGTGTTTCTGTTCTGCATGTCTGAGAATCACTTCACAAGGAACGGAAGAACTGCATATTACAGCCGTATTTAGTAATTGGTATATGGAGAGTTTGATTTATCAGGTCTAACCTTACTTTGGGAAAGGTGTGGATAAAAGTGCTATGATGGAGACGTAGAGAACAGCCGGTGTAGCAAACGACCTCAACATAAAATATTAGGGAAATGTCTAACCTGCCAGAAACAGAGGAAAGTAAATGTATTTTAGGGGTTTCCTTTGATGAAGTTTACTTCCACACAGAGTTAAAATCATGCAAAAAAAGGCAGTCCAAAATGTTCATGTTTAGATTAAAAGTGAGGCCATGAAAAAATCCTTTAAGAAGATTCATCTCTCTGGGAACTGAAGTTGACCAGATCCTTGCAACCCTCAACTACAGTAGCACTAATATGGTATTTACTGGAGATTTCACAATAATCTGTCAGGATCATCTCAAAGAGATTTTTGTTTTTTCTAATCTTTTCAGATTTTTGGGCAGATGGATGCAGTTTGACAAAGAGGATCCTCTTGCAAAAGCATTTGAAAAGAACTATACACATCAATGTTTTTCTTGAAGTATCATTAGAGGTATCATTAAAGTGTTTACAGAGACAATCCAATTTTATGGAAAGGCTAATTCTATCTCTGACAAAGTAATCTGAATCTAAATATTTTTTATTGCCTGCCGTACTCATTGTGCCAATGATTCCTAAATACTTAGCCATATGTGATTTAAAATTATGCCCATCATTGATTCTCCTTTTTCTCCTTTTGCTCAAAAAGTAAAAATCAACAAAAATTAATTATGTTTTTCAATCTTCATAAAGAAATGAGAAAAAGAGGGATCTACAGATGTTACTGACAGTTACCATAGTTATAAAATGTGTTTTCTTTCATCAGGCTCATTGTATATTTTCTAGTATAAGACAACAAGAGATAATTCTCCTACATCTATAAAGTCCACAGTTTGATAAAAGAAGAAAGACAGTGTATAATTAATAGTTTATATTACTTTATATTACTCAGGGCAGTAAAAAATCTGTTAGAGGATGTCATGATGTAGTCCAAATATTTAATATTCAGTATGATCATCCATCAAAAGATCTATGTCAGATTAAAATAAAATATTTATTAATATAGATAGTAGATGCTAAAGATTAAGCACATGAAGACAGGAAAACAAAACAAAGCAGAAATAATGCTGCAAGAAGCAATCATACAAACCATCTCCAGCCAATAAACTGTCAACTTCTTTATCAAACTCAGTCTGAGAAGCTGAGGAATTAGCTTCAGGAATAGTTTTGTATCATCATAGTTTATTACATAAATATCTATCCTTAAAATACACTGCAGAATAGCCAAAAGGGATTTTTTAAAAGTCAGAATTGAAAAATTCCTGTGTAACCTATACTATATTAATAACCACAAAACATTATTAAAGAAAAATTCAAAATTAAAAAAAAAACCAAAAAACAACAATTAATTCTCCTGGCAACTTCCAGAAAGAAAACAACCACTTTAAACAACTGTTGGGAAAACTCTGTGCTGATCTGTGTTGCTCTTCAGTACTGCACTGTGAACCTAGTTTCAGAACTACTTTGTGTATCAAAAAAATTTTTTCAGTGCTCAGTGTTAGACTAAATACTGTGTAAAAGAAAGTTACAAGAAGTTCGTATAGTACTGCTTCTACTCAATCTAATCCCCTCACATAGGCTTCTGATTTCCACTGAAATCTCAAGTGTCTACTTTCAGCAATGTTTGTCAGGATCTTTGTTCTCCTATAAAGTATTTCCTTCCATTAAGTCACATTACAGACTCATCATTTCCACCTTTCTCTGTTGAGCATCTATCAGTATCCACACTTCAATTTTCCTCCAATGCCTCTGCTTCCCTTTCAACTTTGATTATCCTCATTACAATCACATCCATATTTTTGCTTTCATCTTTTACTTTAAGGAGCTGAAAAATGACAAAACAGTTTTCAAAGGGAGCTGAGTCAGGAGCATAAGACTGATGAGTTTTTTCTTCCATGCAAAATAGAGGAAAGCAGGAAACAAGAGAAAACAAAATAGACCTGTGTGAAATTATTATTTTTTTCCCTTTAATAAACAGTTTTCTGAGAAAAAAAAAAAAAATTTCTGGAACTTAGTGAATGGTTTAAGTAATATTTTGGAAATTCTACAGTAACTTCTTTGTTTCAATGATAATTATGCTCACTCTAAACTTCTGGGATAGTGACTGTATATTCCTATATACTTCATTTAGACCATTGGATAGTTCGTATTTTCACAAATGTATTTCGAGAATCATAGAATCACAGAATCAAAGAATTTCTTAGATTGGAAAATATTTTCAAGATCATTGAGTCAAATCATTAGTTTCACACTGACAAGTCCTTGACTAAACCAAATCCCTGAGCACAACATCTAATCACTATGAGTTGCTGTGGTCGGAAAGGACCACTAGGATCATCCAGGCCAACCTTCATCCCAGCATCTTTAATCACTAGACCATAGCCTCAAGTGCCACATCCACTCTTTTTTTAAACACCTTCAGGGATGGTTACTCCACCACCGCCCTGGGAAGCCCGTTCCAGTGCCTGACCACCCACTCAGTAAAGAACTTCCTCCAAATATCAAATCTAAACCTCCCCTGATGCAACTTGAGGCCATTTACTCTTGTCCTATCTGCTCCAGCACCTCAGTGTCCCTCCTAAACTGTGGTGACCAAAACTGGACACAGCACTTGAGGTGTGGTCTCAGGAGTGCTGAGTACAGGGGCATGATCACCTCCCTACTACTACTGGTGACGCCATTTCTGATACAGGCCAGGATGCTGTTGGTCTTCATGGCCACCTGGGCGCACTGCTGGCTCATGTTCAGCTGGCTGTCCACCAACACCCCCAAGTCTTTTTCCAACAGGCAGCTCTTCAGCCACTCCTCCCCCCAGCCTGTAGAGCTGCTGGGGGTTGTTGTGGCCAAGGTGCATGACCCAGCACTTGGCCTTGTTAAACCTCATGCAATTGGCCTCAACCCATTGCTCCAGCCTGTCCAAATCCCTCTGCAGGGCTTTCCTACTTTCCAGCAGATTGACACTTCTGCTTTATTTCATGTCATCTGCAGACTTACTGAGGGTGCATTCGATTCCCTCATCCAGGTCATTGATGAAGAGATCAAACAAGACTGACCATAAAACTGAGCCCTGGGGGACTCCACTTGTGACCAGTCACCAACTAGATTTAACCTCATTGACCACAACTCTCTGGGCTCGGCCATCCAGCCAGTTTTTAACCCAGCAGAAAGTCCACTTGTCTAAGCCATGAGCTGCCAGATTCTCCAGCAGAATGCTGTGTGAAATGCCTCACTGAAGTCCAGGTAGACAACATCCACTGCTTTTCCCTCATCCACTAGGCAGGTCACGTGATGGTAGAAGGAGATCAGGTTGGTTAAACAGAACTTGCCCTTCATGAACCCATGTTGACTGGGCCTGATCCCCCTGTTATACTACACTTGCAGTGATCACCCTGCAGGATGAACTGTTCCATAATCTTCCCCGGTAGTGAGGTCAGGCTGACAGGCCTCTACTTCCCCAGATCCTCCTTCCTGCCCTGCTTGTAGACAGGTGTCACATTAGCAAGTTTCCAGTCATCCGGGACATCCCCCATTAACCATGACTGCTGATAGACGATGGAGAGCAGTTTGGCCAAAGATTTTGGAATAATAATATTTTTAGAAGATTTTACTAAAATTGAATTATTTTGTTGCCTCTTAATAAAAGGGTAATAATTTTGCTCCCGTGTCAAAACATGCTTGTAAAACTTGTTAATTTCTATTTCTGGATGTAATGAAAATGAAGGAGAAAAAGACTTCCTATAAGCACATGAGACAAAAAAATGTTATTTTTCATGAGTCCTGCATAAACATGTTTTGTCAACTCTTTTACCAATTACAGCAGAGCTGTAAATCTACCAGCATGTGCTAGCTTCAAGAATCACTTAATTTTTCTCACATCTAAAAGTGAAGCTGGAGATTTTTTTTCCCACATCATTCCTTTCTCAATCATCATCTTTGCTACTCACAAAGCAAAGAAAAAGATTTCAAAGAAAAAAAACTTTGCTTTATAAACTTTTTTTTTTTTTTAATGCTGAAACTTAAAAAAAAAACCAGAAAGTAAGTTGTGTGAGGTGTGAGCAGGTGAGTGATCTGCTCAGTATGGTGGCTGCGCTTAAGGAAGAAGTTGACAGACTAAGATCTCTATGTTACTTTAAAGGGGAAGCTGACCGGCGGAGACAAACTACACAATCCCTGAAGGAGGGGCAGCAGGTGAAGACAGCACAGGTAGAAGAGGATTCAGTTTCCTCTCATTCCCCTGCTAAAACAGGTAAAGGGGGAGATGAGGGGGAGTGGAGGCAGGTCCCTCCTTGCAGGGGCAGGAGAGCCCCCTCCCAATGTTCTCAGTCTTACCAGCTCCC
>VWZI01011658.1:4380-48911 GCA_013396835.1 Psilopogon haemacephalus
AGCAACAGCAGCGACATAAGAAAAGCGTCCTGTGAGCGCGGCGCGCCGGAGGGTCTGCTGCCGTCCGCCGCGGAGGCGAGCGGAGCCTCCGTGGGCGAGGAGAGAAGAAGGGAAGTGAGAGCGCGGGAAGGCGGACTCCAGCGGGGTACCGCGGAGAGCAGCGGCCCCACGGCGCTGCGCTCCCGGGGCGCCATGGGCCGCCCACCCGCCGTCCGCGGGGCCCCGCCGCCGGTTCTGCTGCTGCTGTCGCTGCTTTTGCTGCCGCCGCTCCTACCGCTGGGCGCCGCCGCCGAGCCCCGCCAGGTCTTCCAGGTGCTGGAGGAGCAACCGCCCGGCACCTGGGTGGGCACCATCGCCACTCGCCCGGGCTTCACCTACCGTCTGAGCGAGAGTCATGCCCTCTTCGCCATCAATGCCACTTCGGGGTCCCTGTACACCCGCGCTACCATCGACCGCGAGAGCTTGGCCAGCGATGTGGTGGACCTGGTCGTGCTCTCTAGCCAGCCCACCTACCCCAGCGAGGTACGAGTTCTGGTGCTCGACCTCAACGACAACGCGCCCGTCTTCCCCGACCCTTCCATCGTGGTGACTTTCAAGGAGGACACGGGCAGCGGGCGCCAGCTCATCCTGGACACGGCTACCGATGCGGACAGTGGCACCAATGGTGTAGACCACGGTTCCTACCGCATCGTGGCTGGCAATGAGGAGGGGCGTTTCCGTCTCAACATAACCCTCAACCCCAGCGGTGAAGGAGCTTTTTTGCACCTGGTTTCTAAGGGTGGGCTGGACCGGGAAGCCACCCCTACCTACCAGCTGTTGGTACAAGTGGAGGACAAGGGTGAGCCCCGTCGGCGGGGGTACCTTCAGGTTAATGTTACCGTCCAGGACATCAATGATAACCCACCCATCTTCAGCCACACCCTTTACCAGGCACGAGTGCCTGAGGATGCACCTGTCGGGGCCAGCATTCTCCAGGTGGCTGCAGCCGATGCTGACGAAGGCACCAATGCCGACATCCGCTACCGCCTGGAGGGAGGTGATGGTGGTGGAGGGGAGGGAGCTGGCAGCCTCCCGTTTGAGGTGGACCCTGAGAGCGGGGTGATCCGAATCCGGGAGCGGTTGGACTACGAGACGCGACAGCAGTACTCGCTGACAGTGCAGGCCACGGACCGAGGGGTGCCACCGCTGAGCAGCCGGGCCGAGGCCCTCATCCGCCTGCTCGACGTCAATGACAACGAGCCCCGGGTGAAGTTTCGCTACTTCCCTGCCACTTCCCGCTTTGCCTCGGTGGACGAGAACGCAGCCCCCGGCACAGTAGTGGCCCTGCTGACGGTGAGCGATGCTGATTCTCCCGCAGCCAACGGGAACATCTCTGTGTCGATCCTGGCGGGAAACGAGCAGCGGCACTTTGAGGTGCACAGCAGTAAGGTGCCCAACCTCAGCCTTATAAAAGTAGCAGCTGCACTGGACCGGGAGCGCATCCCAGCCTATAACCTTACGGTGGCAGTGGCAGATAACTATGGGGCCCCCCCACCACCCCCGGGCTCCCCGACTTCTTCCCTTTCCCCCGACGGGGCGGTGGCGGCTCCGGTGAGCCGCTCGTCGGTAGCTAGCCTGGTGATCTTTGTGAATGACATTAACGACCACCCCCCCGTCTTCGGGCAGTCAGTCTACTGGGTGAACATCAGTGAGGAGGTGCCAGTGGGCAGCTACGTGCGGGGCCTGAGTGCTACGGACCGTGACTCGGGCCTCAATGCCAACCTCAAGTACAGCATCGTCTCGGGCAACGAGCTCGGCTGGTTCCGCATCAGCGAGCACAGCGGGCTGGTCACCACAGCCGGCCCCAAGGGTGGCGCTGCTGGGCACGCTGCAGGCGCCTCCGTCTCCAGCGGGCTGGACCGGGAGACGGCCTCTCAGGTGGTGCTCAACATCAGTGCCCGTGACCAAGGGGTGCAGCCCAAGTTCTCCTTTGCGCAATTGGTGGTGACCGTTCTGGATGTCAACGACAACAAACCTCGCTTCAGTCAACCTGAGGGCTACCAGGTGTCCCTGGCTGAAAACTCTCCATCGGGAACTGAGCTGCTGGTCCTGAGTGCCACAGATGGGGACCTGGGGGACAACGGGACTGTCCGCTTCTCCCTGCAGGAAGCTGAGCCACTGCTGGCAGCGATTGGCCCCTCCTCAGTGACCCCTCGCCAGATCTTTCGTTTGGATCCCGTGTCAGGCAAACTCAGCACCGTCTCGCAGCTGGACCGGGAGGAGCAGGCTCACTTTTCCCTGCATGTCCTGGCCACTGATTTGGGCTCCCCTCCCCTTTCTTCAATAGCCCGAGTTAATGTGAGTCTCCTGGATATTAATGACAATAGCCCTGTGTTTTACCCTGTTCAGTATTTTGCCCATATCCAGGAGAATGAGCCAGCTGGAAGCTATGTGACCACAGTGTCTGCCACTGACCCTGATCTGGGACCCAATGGGACTGTCAAGTACAGCATCTCAGCTGGAGACACCTCCAGATTTCAGGTCCACGGTCAGACAGGGGTTATCACAACAAAAATAGCCCTTGACAGGGAGGAGAAAACTGCTTACCAGTTGCAGGTTGTGGCCACTGATGGTGGCCATCTTCAGTCACAGAACCAAGCCATTGTCACCATCACTGTCTTGGACACCCAGGACAATCCACCTGTTTTCAGCCAGGGCATGTACAGTTTTGTTGTCTTTGAAAATGTTGCCCTGGGTTACCACGTGGGTACTGTTTTTGCTTCCACCATGGACCTCAACACCAACATCAGTTACCTTATTACAACAGGTGACCAAAAGGGCATGTTTGCCATCAACAGAGCCACAGGGCAGATCACCACAGCCAGTATCATTGACAGGGAGGAGCAAGCTTTTTACCAGCTGAAGGTGGTCGCTAGCGGTGGGGCTATAACTGGAGACGCTCTGGTCAATATAACTGTCAGAGACCTGAATGACAATTCTCCCCACTTTGTTCATGCAGTGGAAAGTGTGAACGTGGTGGAGAACTGGAAAGCTGGGCACACTATATTCCAGGCCAAAGCTGTTGATCCTGATGAAGGTGTTAATGGCATGGTCCTTTACAGCCTTAAGCAAAACCCAAAGGGCTTGTTTTCCATCAGTGAACAAACAGGTGCCATAAGCTTAACAGGCCCTCTGGACATAAACGCTGGCTCTTACCAGGTGGAAATCCTGGCCTCGGATATGGGGGTGCCGCAGCTGTTCTCCAACTTCATTCTGACTGTCTCTGTCCACGACGTGAACGATAACCCGCCCGTGTTTGACCAGCTTTCCTATGAAGTTACTATTCTGGAGTCGGAGCCTGTCAATTCCAGGTTCTTTAAGGTGCAGGCTTCTGACAAAGACTCGGGAGTGAATGGTGAAATAGCTTACAGCATAATTGAAGGAAATACTGGGGATGCCTTTGGCATTTTCCCCGATGGCCAGCTGTACATAAAAAGTGAGCTGGACCGTGAACTTCAGGAAAGATACGTTTTGCTGGTTGTTGCCTCTGATAGAGCAGTGGAGCCTCTCAATGCTACTGTGAACGTTACTGTGATTCTGGAGGATGTGAATGATAACAGGCCCCTCTTCAACAGTACCAACTACGTGTTCTATTTTGAGGAGGAGCAGAGGGGTGGATCCTATGTGGGTAAAATCAGTGCTGTAGATAAAGACTTTGGGCCCAACGGGGAAGTCAGGTACTCATTTGAGCACATGCAGCCGGATTTTGAGCTGAACACGGTGACTGGGGAAATAAAGAGCACTCATCAGTTTGACAGAGAAGCTCTCATGAGACAAAGGGGAGCAGCAGTGTTTAGCCTCACTGTGATAGCAACGGACCAGGGGTTGCCGAAGCCTCTAAAGGATCAGGCAACGGTACAAATCTACATGAAGGACATCAATGATAATGCCCCCAAATTTCTGAAAGATCTCTACCAGGCTACAATATCAGAATCGGCAGCAAATCTGACACAGGTCCTGAGAGTTTCTGCCTCAGATGTTGATGAAGGGGTTAATGGGTTGATTCTCTACTCTGTAATTAAAGGGAATGAAGAAAACAAGTTTGCAATAGACAGTAGCACCGGCCAAGTGACCTTAGTAGGCAAATTAGATCACGAAGCTACTGCATCATATTCACTTGTCATCCAAGCAGTAGACTCTGGGGCAGTTTCCCTAAGCTCAACTTGCATGTTGAGCATTGATGTATTGGATGAAAATGACAACAGTCCTTCCTTCCCTAAATCAACCTTGTTAGTGGATGTCCTGGAAAACATGAGAGTTGGTGAACTTGTGTCATCTGTCACTGCCACCGATTCTGACTCAGGTGACAATGCTGACCTCCACTATAGCATTACAGGAACAAACAATCACGGGACCTTTAGCATCAGTCCCAACACTGGTAGCCTTTTTCTTGCAAAGAAACTGGACTTTGAGACACAGTCTCTCTATAAGCTAAATATAACAGCGAAAGACCAAGGAAGGCCACCACGGTCGTCTACAATGTCAGTGGTTATACATGTTAGGGATTTCAATGACAACCCTCCTAATTTTCCTCCAGGGGACATCTTTAAGTCTATTGTGGAGAACGTTCCTGTTGGTAGCTCTGTTATTTCGGTGACTGCTCAGGACCCGGATGCAGATATCAATGGGCAGTTAACGTATGCGATCGTTCAGCAGATGCCAAGAGGTAATCACTTCCGTATAGACGAAGTGAGAGGAACAATATTCACCAATGCCGAAATAGATCGGGAGTTTGCTAACCTCTTTGAGTTAACAGTCAAGGCCACTGACCAGGCTGTTCCTGTGGAGTCCAGGCGGTTTGCTTTGAAGAATGTGACCATTCTGGTGACGGATCAGAATGACAACGTCCCTGTGTTTGTGTCACAAAACGCTCTGGCGGCAGACCCCTCGGTTGTGATCGGTTCGATCCTAACGACAATCGTTGCTGCAGATCCTGATGAGGGTGCCAATGGAGAGGTGGAGTATGAAATAGTCAATGGAGACACCGAGACCTTCATTGTGGATCGCTATAGTGGGGACTTGAGAGTGGCATCAGCTTTGGTGCCTTCTCAGCTCATATACAACCTCATAGTTTCTGCCACCGACCTTGGCCCCGAAAGGAGGAAGTCCACCACTGAGATGACCATAATTCTGCAGGGGATCGACGGGCCTGTCTTCACTCAGCCCAAATACATAACCATCTTGAAAGAAGGGGAGCCTATCGGGACAAACGTCATCTCCATCGAAGCGGCGAGCCCACGGGGCTCTGAAGCTCAGGTGGAATACTACATTGTGTCGGTTCGGTGTGAAGAGAAAAGCCTCGGGCGCCTCTTCACCATTGGGCGACACACTGGTGTCATCCAGACTGCAGCCATTCTGGACAGAGAGCAGGGAGCACGGCTCTACCTGGTGGATGTTTATGCCATAGAGAAGACATCTGTTTTGCCCCGCACCCAAAGAGCAGAGGTAAGGTTTTTGCTCTTTGCTGTCTAAATGGGTTGTTCTGTGGTTGGTTTGTTAGCTGCTCTGCAGCTGCTGACACACAGCAGAACACCTGAGAGCTAAGCCTGCTGGCTCGTTAGTTCAAGAGAACCTTCCAATTACTCTCACTCAAATTGCTTTACTCGAAGCTGCCTGCAGAAATTCAAGAGAGGCTTAGGTGTAGTGCTTCAATTTGGCTCCTGTAGGCACAATGGTGGTCAAATAAATTTTAGATGGTTTTAGGTGCTTAAAAACTTTAATCTGAGGTATTTGGGAGTTTTGCATGCCTTCTCATTTTAGCAGTCAGTAATTATTTTGAGTTTTTCTGTTCCTCTGTGAATTCTATCACTAAAGTCACTGTGTTGGCATTTGTGTGAGGACTGGCCAGTTGGGGATTGCTCTGGACAGCTCATCTCCTCTCAGGTCTTGAATGTGTTTAGCATCCTGGCCTGGTTAAGTCCTTCAGATAGGCCTCCCCAGGCATCTCCAGTTCAGGTTACTTCTTTACTCTCACTGTTGAGTATGACAATAGTCTTGTTTCTGTTCTTGGATGTGAAGGACATTAAAAATGTCACATATTAGCTGGCAGCTCTACTTATTATTTGCCTTAACTGAAGAGTCTAAATTCTTTGACTTTAAATGCCCTTTGCATGACTCTCTTGAGGAGCAAAGGGTGGGAGCCAGGATTGGAACATCATTTGTTTGCTCAGGCTGGTGGTTGTGGCACAGAGCTGATTGTTTATACTGTTCATGTCTTTGGGAATACTGAGACGCCTGATGTGAAAGGGAGCCTTGTGTTTGGTTGCAGTTGCACCATGGTCTGGAGCTGCCTTCTGCACCTCACGAGGAGCCATTTGACTTGCAGTTCCTGGAAATTTGGGACTGGTACATCTGAGTGGGTTAACCACCAGAGGATGCTGGTAGTGTGTAGTGGCTCAACATTTCCCTCACCAGCTGAACAGCTTTCCTCAATGTGGCATAGCCCTGTGCATCCCAGGTGTTGTCCCAGCTATACTTCCTCTAGGGAACTGTGTCCTAGTTTCGAGCCACAGAGGACACTGAGCTGCTTTGTGCCGTGTTGTTGGCTTTGGTGCTGTGGTTTTGGTGGTTTTTTGTGGTTTTTTATTTTTTTTTTTATTTGGTTATTGTAATTCTTATTTGGTTGGGTTTGTGGGGTTTTTTTTTTGTTGTCATTGTTTTAATGTAGTTGAAGTATGATCTCTAGAGGTTTATAACCTCTTTCTCCTATACTGGTGGGGACTTGGTGCTCTGCAAGGTAATTATTAGGCAGAGAGTTCAAACTCTGATCAAACTGTGGTAGGCACCGTTCAGACTCAAAGATTCCTTGGCACATGTGTGGGAGAGCTCACCTGAGTGTGTTAGGTGCTGTGGATTGTCATGTCTGGAAGAGCAGTAATGTATTGGAAAATGAGCTGTTCTACTAGTGTTGCTGGTTTAAATAAATCATGCTGCTTTTGAGAAGATTCGTGTTACATAGGTTGTGTTTGTACTCCTGCTAGTAATTTGCAAAAGATGAGACTGGGTTTGGGTTTGTTTTGGTTTTTTTACATTTGTATTGTTAACTTGTATTTTGCCTTGTTGGAGACTTGTTTTGAGGGTTAACCCTTTGTCAGTGGCTATTTAGTTCACAATCATAGAATGCATCAGGTTGGAAGGGATCCCCGAAGGTCATCTTGTCCAACCACCCTGCAGTGAGCAGGGACATCTCCAACTATATCAGGTTGCTCAAACACCTAGCAAGTTTGTCCCTGAATGTCTCTAGGGGTGGGGCTTCCACTAGCTCTCTGGCAACCTATTCCATTGTTTCACTGTCTTCATGGTGAAGAACTACCTCTGAATGCCCAATCTAGTTTCAGACCATTGCCCCTTTTTCTATCATAAGCCCTTGTAAAAAGTCCTTCTCCAGCTTTCCTGCAGGTCCCCTTCAGGTACTGGGAGGCTGGTGTAAGGTCTCTCAGAGCCTTCTCCAGGCTGAACAGCTCCAGCTCTCTCATTCTGTCCCCATGGGAGAGGAGCTCCAGCGCTCTGATCATCTGTGTCACTCTCTTCTGGACCCACGTCCTTGTGTTGAGGACTCCCGGTGAGGTCTCACCACAGCAGAGCAGAGTGGCAGAAGCACCTCTCTGGACCTGCTGGCCACGCTGCTTTGGTTGCAGCCCAGGCTGCCGGTGGCCGTCTGGGCTGCCAGTGCACATTGCTGCCACCCCCAAGTCCTCCTCTGCAGCACTGCTACCGATCTCATCACCTCCAGCCCGCACTGATAACGCGGGTGGCCCCGACCCTGGGGCAGGACCTTGCACTTGCTCTCCCCACTTTGCAAAGGGGGTAGGGTGGGATGTGCCCCTCTGCGCCTGGCAGACGAGGCCATGCCACTTCGGTGAAACGGGCGTCAGGCACAGTCGCTCCTCCAAAGCAGCCCTTCCCGTGCCAGCCGGCTCCTAACAGCGCTCTCCCTCCGCCTTCCCCGGGTAGCCCCTGCGCGTCTCAGCCCCGGGCACGGCAGAGCTGACCGCGGCTGCGCCCTGCCTGGCCCCAGCGCCTTCCCTGCCGCTGCTGCCCGGCGCCCTCCCCGCTTCACTGTGCAGGTTGCTTGGTTCCCTGCAGGTTTCTTGACCGGGGAAGTAGTCATTGGAGAGCCTGTGGTAGCAAACAGTCTCACGTATTGTGTTTAATGTGAGTATTTGGTGAGTAAGGAAAAGAACAACCATTGCAACTTGATACACAATTTATGTTGCATTGCAAAGCCACTCCTGAAATGAAAAGCAGAATGCTTTATTCTGCACCAAGTTGGGAAGCTAAGATTTTGTGTTGTTTCGTATTGTGTCTTTAGAGCTGCTAAAATGCTGCTTCTTCCAAACCTAAATTGGGTTACTGTGCTTCTTTAGAAATATATGAATTATAATAATCTATCAACTAGAGAAAGCATAACCATATGCAGCCTTTCTCTTGGCTGAGTAAATTTCTTTGCAGTGACTCTTGCTGTCCCACACTTGAACGAGAAACAGCTACAGTGATGTTCTTTCTGCACTCTGACTGTCAGTGGGTGCTGAATAAGCAGTGCAGCTTTTTGCCCATGTTGCTTTTGGATGGTAACTATTTGGGGGATTTGTTTTGATGTACACAGCACACAGCTTTTGGTCTTAGAGTTTGCTGCCAATCTCCTTTCATAAAAACATAGCCAGTGCCCAAGTAAGTCTTTGGAAACCCACCTTAAAGCACACTCGTGCTAAAGTCTTTTGGGTCAGATGTGGGTCAGGTTTAATGGTTTGTTTTAGTCCTGGTTTATGAAGTGGTGGTTTGAGTAGTGATACCACCGGGACACTGAGAAAGTACAATGAATGGGCATGATCCTGTAGCTGCAAAACTGAAGTGTTCTGCTCATAAAGTCCTCAGCATTTTGTTGTTATCTGCTTGGCAAGATGAAGACTGACTGATTATTGGATTCCACCTGGAGAAGTCAGCTGTAAACCATTGCTGCTGACTAAGCCTAGTAGGTCTGGTACCACTGCACCTGACAGCTTTCTGAGCACAGGAGCTGCATGTAAGTTTTGCTTGTTTTCTGTTTGTTTGTGAGGAAAAAAACTTGAGCAGAGTGTATTTTCTTTCTTTGTTTTATGATGAGTACGTTGGGGTTTGTTTCTGGATATGGCTAGAGAGAAGGAGAAAGCAATAACAGGACCTGCATAACACCTTCTATTGCATCAATCCTAAACACTATCACAGGTGGCCGCAACAAGAGCGGCATGGCCAGCAGGGCAAGGAAGGGGATTCTCCCACTTTGCTCTCCTCAGACCCCACCTGGAGTACTGTGTACAGTTCTGAAGCCCCCAGTACAAGAAGGACATGGAACTGTTTGAGCCAGTTCAGAGGAGGTTATGAAGATGCTCAGAGGGCTGCAGCAGCTCTACTATGAGGACAGAGCTGAGAGAGTTGGGGCTTTTCACCTATGAGAAGAGAAGGCTTCAAGGAGACCTGGGAGTGGCCTTCCAGTATCTGAAGGGGGCTACAGGAGGGCTGAGGAGGGACTATTGACAAGGTCTTGTAATGACAGGATGAGGAATAATGGGTTTAAACTGGCAGAGGGGAGATCTAAAGTAGACATTAGGAAGAAGATCTTTGCAGTGAGGGTGCTGAGACACAGGCACAGGTTGCCCAGGGAGGTTGTGGCTGCTCCCTCCCTGGAGGTCTTTTCCAACCTGGAAATCCTTGTCCTTGGGAATTGGGGTGATATTTTTTTTTTTTCTTTCCTGAATTTTGTCACTAAACTTCACCTTCCCCTCGAACTTTATTGGAAAGATCCACGCAGCCCTTCAGCTGAAAAAAGTCTCCTTCCATTCTTTCTCACCCATCCCTGGGATCTACCCCGTAAGAATCAGACCGACTGATCTCGTAGCTACCAAGCTTGCACGTTAGCCCTTTTGAAAAAGAAGTCCAAGGAAAGAGCTGTGTGATGGCAAGACTGAGGCAGAGCAGGGGATTCCCTTCGGAACCCGAAGCAGCTGACACACCTTGAAACTGAAGGCTTACCTTATACTTTCCCTAAAGCAACAGCAAAGAGTTTAGGAAGCAAAGAGCAGTTTATTTACACTTTCTGTCTTAATTTTCTTTAGCAGGAGGTTTTGTTTTTCTGTATGCTTCTGTGTTTGTTGTCAAAGCCTGTGGAGAGAAAAGGAGGTGTGGTGAGCTGAGGAAATGGCAAGCCCTGAGGAAAAGCCTTGTGCTTCAAGTCCCAAGCACTTTGAGATTTGCAAAGAAGCCCCAAGTGCTGGATTCATCGTGTTTTACAGCCAAGTGGGATCATTTGGAGTTGTAGTTATTGAATTTCAAAGCTTTTAAAAAAAATTGTTGGATTTCTAGCTTGTTTCTGTGTAATCTGGAATGTCAAATCAGGTGATTTAGTGTTCTGGGGCCAGTCTAATTTTTTTTTCCCCTGTTTTTTTTTTTTTTTTTTTTTTTTTTTAATCAGGAGGTGCTGCATTGTTCTTGGATTAGAAAAAAAAACCAGTGTCCTGAAGACCTTCTGTTTGTCATCTTATGTGTTCCTTCTGAAAGAAACTCAGTAATTGCTTAGCTCCTCTCTGCTGGCTCTTCAGCACAATTTTTCTTGCTAACCTCTTCGGGCAGGGGCTGAGAGTTTCACCATCATTCTTTCATTATTAATATTGAGTGACTAATACACATGAGCATCACTTGTGAGGCAAGGGCTTCAAAACAATGCTTGTATGCTGTGGGATATTTTGGGTGGTCGTGTGCTGTGCCCTTGCTGCTGGGCTGGCAGCAACAATAGGAAGGCAAGGACAATGCCTCATCTTCTGTGCTTGTGTTACTAGGGATTAAATGGAATTAGGCAGGGTCTTTAGTTTGCATGTTTAACCCTTTGGTGGATGGCTGCCTTAAAGGGAGTGGTGGGTTTGCTAGGCACCAGTGTGTATCAGGTGTGACAAGCGAGAGGGTAAGAGTTTGGGAGGTAAACTGAGCGTCTTTCATGCACTTCAACCCGCTTCATGGTGTTTAAAGAAGGGGGAGAAGGATGTAAATGAGGAAAATGTAGATGGGATTTGATTGGAAGGTGGGAAGGCTTGGAGAGGCAAATCAGTGACCTTAGAGCTCTTTACTGGTGAATGCTGTCAAAAGACGAGTGATTGTCTTCATTGAGGGGTTGGACTAGTTGACCTTTAAAGGTCCCTTTCAACTCAAAACATTCT
The DNA here is from genome assembly GCA_013396835.1 of Psilopogon haemacephalus. Taxonomy (NCBI): domain Eukaryota; kingdom Metazoa; phylum Chordata; class Aves; order Piciformes; family Megalaimidae; genus Psilopogon; species Psilopogon haemacephalus. The sequence continues at coordinate 15,606 of VWZI01011658.1, forward strand.
GTGATTCATTTTTAGATAGGGAACCATGAAACTCCAAATTGTTTTTCATTTGTAGGTGCTCTTGTAACTGTCACTGCATAACAGGCTCTATTAGGAAGCTTGAACTTCTAAGTCAGGTGAGGCTTTTATCTCCCAGATCCATAATCTAGGAAAAAAGTGTTTGTAATTTTTTTTTTTTTTTCCCTTTCTTCAGGAAAGATATGGTGATTTTAGGCAATTCTTACTGCTGGCATAATAAAGATCTAGAAGTTAATGAAGGCAACTTAAGAAAGACAATCATAGTACATTTCACTTTCACTGAATGTGAGCTATAGCCATGGCCACAACACCCCAGCTGCATGATGTAACTAGCTTATGTGGAGCTTTTTGACTCAGCCCAGCCTAGGTACCATGGCTTAGCTAGTTCTCTGCCACTTGTAGGCTCTCAGTGGACCTAGAAGTGAGAGGGAGGTACTCAAAAACAGTCTTCACTGTGTTTGTCTGATGAAGTGCTCCAGAAACCCAGACTTGACCTTGAAAGGTGCTGCTAAGCAGGAATGAGAAAGCATCTTGCAGGAGAAGCTGCTTGAGCCATAGGAGCACATTGCATCCCATGTGCTGTTAGGTCTGGGTATCATTTCAGGGGTGTGGTGCTAGACCCAACATCTGTTGGAGGGTAGGAGGGCCCTGCAAAGGGACCTGGACAGGCTGGATGGGTGGGCAGAGGCCAATGGGATGAGATTTAACAAGGCTAAGTGCAGGGTTCTGCACTTTGGTCACAACAACCCCAGGCAGTGCTACAGGCTGGGGACAGAGTGGCTTGAGAGCAGCCAGGCAGAGAAGGACCTGGGGGTGCTGGTAGATAGGAGCTGAACATGAACCAGCAGTTTGCCCAGGTGGCCAGGAGAGCGAATGGCATCCTGGCCTGGATCAGGAACAGTGTGGCCAGCAGGACAAGAGAGGTTATTCTGCCCCTGTGCTCAGCACTGGTCATGCCACACCTTGAGTGCTGTGTCCAGTTCTGGGCCCCTCAATTCAAGAGAGATGTTGAGGTGCTGGAATGTGTCCAGAGAAGGGCAATGAAGCTGGTGAGGGGCCTGGAGCACAGCCCTGTGAGGAGAGGCTGAGGGAGCTGGGGTTGTCTAGCTTGGAGAAGAGGAGGCTCAGGGCAGACCTCATTGCTGTCTGCAGCTACCTAAAGGGAGGTTGTAGTCAGGTGGGGTTGGTCTCTTCCCCCAGGCACCCAGCAACAGAACAAGGGGACACAATCTCAAGTTGTGCTGTGGGAAGTCTAGGCTGGATATTAGTAAGAAGTTCTTGCCAGAGAGAGTGATTGACACTGGAATGAGCTGCCCAGGGAGGTGGTGGAGTTGCTGTCCAAGAAAGGACTGGATGGGACACTTAGTGCCATGGTCTAGTTGATTGGCTGGGGCTGGGTGATAGGTTGGACTGGATGAGCTGGGAGGTCTTTTCCAACCTGTCTGGTTCTCTTCTATTCTTTCCCTCTGGGAGAGAGGAAAGGGTGAACTGGTGAGGCAAAACATAGGTGGTGTTACTTTTCTAACCGAGCTGAGTGATGGTGGAGGGCTTTAAATGTAGTGAGAGAAGCTGAGGCTTGCTTCAGAGGACTCTTATCTAGCATGTCTTGTATTTACCAGGACTAAAAAGAACAATGGGGTATTCCTTGTATTCAGACTATTTATAAATCATATTCTTCAGTGATACATGGCCCACTAATTGTAGCTTGACAGAGGAAACTGCTTATGAAACATTTGAGTAAACAATGCAAAATCTGCTGCCTTGTCCCAGCTCCAAAGCCAGGGCCTTTTTGGTTTGGTTTTTTTTTTTCCTTCTTATTGCTGGTATTGCTCATTCTGCTGCTGCTGTCATTTGTACTGATCTGAAAAGGGATCTCTAAGTACTCCTTGAGCTAGAGTGGGAGACGTATGTGCCTTATGTTAAGCTGTTCTAAACCAATTTGTGGGTTTCAGTTTAATGTTGTCTGTCTTTTTATTATTTTTTTTTAATGTGCTCTAATTTCTTTAATGATTCTGCCATGCTACATCTTGTTAATATCTAGAATTTCTCATTTCTTTTGCTATTTTAGCAGCCTCTGGGCATTTTTGCACGTGAGGTCACCCCATAATTAATTTTTTTCTGTTTTTTTTAAATGTTAAAAATCACTAGACTGTTAAAAACCAACCTTCTTTATTATGGAAAATATTATTTTTCACATGTCTCCAATGCAAACACCAGAAATAATAGCAAAAAAAAAAAACCCAACAAAAAAAAAAGTGCAAAACTTTCATCTGCTTATTTCTGCTAAGTGTTAAATTCTTCATACAACTCTCTAAATGACTGTGGGGTTCCAATGATGTTAATAAGCCAGTCCTTTTCCATCTAAAGTGAGCTGCTGGAGTGCAGGCTTCTTTCCATGGGTTAGGCTTAGGTGAAGCAACTGGTGGCTGTTCACTTAGGAGAGCTGCAGAAGTTGGTGCTTACCCTCTTGGTGCCTTCAGCTTTCATCATGAGCTTTGCTGGGGTAAGGCTACGTTGTTGGCTCCTGAAATCTTTAGTATTGTCTTTTCCTTGTTTCCTATGTGTATCTTGAACCTTAAGACTGCATCTCATCAGAGGATGCTCTCATACCCTTGTGACTGATGGGAATGTTAGGGGTTTGAAGGGACCTCCACAGATTGAGTCCAACCCCTCCTGCCAGAGCAGGACCATAGAATCTAGCTCAGGTCACATGGGAACGAACACAGAGCTTGAAAGTTTCCAGAGGAGAAGGCTACACAACCTTTCTGGGCAGCCTGTGCCGTGCTCTGTGACCCTTACAGTCAAGAAATTCTTCCTCATGTGCTGTAGCTCATATCCATTGCTCCTTGTCTTATCCCAGGGCACAACTGAGAAGAGTTTGTCCCCTTCCTTTTGACTCCTTGCCCTCGGATAATCATAAACATTGATTAGATCTCTTCTAAGGCTTCTTCTCTTCACCAGAGCAAGTAGCGTCAGGTCACAGGATCACAGGACGCTAGGGGTTGGAAGGGACCCAAGGAGATCATGGAGTTCAACTCCCCTGCCAGGGCAGGACCAGACAATCTAGCTCAGGAACACAGGAACACATCCAGACAGGCCTTGAAAGTCTCCACAGGAGGAGACTCCACAACCTCTCTGGGGAGCCTGTGCCAGTGCTCTGGGACCCTTACAGTAAAGAAGTTCCCCCTTGTGTTGAGGTGGAACCTGCTGTGCTGCAGCTTACACCCACTGCTCCTTGTCCTTGCCCTGTGAGGTCCCTCAGCCTCTCCTCACAGGGCAGTGCTCCAGCCCCTTCATCATCTCCATAGCCCTGCATGGGACTCTCTCCAGTAGACCCCTGTCCCTTCTGAACTGGGGAGCCCAAAACTGAATGCAATATTCCAGGTGAGGTCTTAGCAGGGCAAAGTAGAGGGGGAAGAGAACCTCCCTCAATCTGCTGGACACACTTCTCTTAATGCACCCCAAACTCCATGGTCTCTTTTAAGTCTTTTCAGAAGTTGAACCACTGCTGCTAGAGCCACTTCCCACCCCTCCAACAACAAGAGGCCTGGCAAATTGGTATCAAAGCAGCCCCTAAGCATGACATATTTGTGTGGGTGCAGTTTGTTTTAGTTGTGTCTAGACTGGGAAGTGGCATTGCTGTTAAGTCGATTTGGTTTCTTACCCATGTAACTGTGTCTGTGCAAAACCTGTGTGTAGACAAGCCCTAATACTCTTGGGTTCTAATTAGGAAAGAAATTTATGGTGACTAAAATTGAAGCAAAACAAAGAGGTTGGTTTTTTGTTGTTTTTTTTTTCTTTCCCCCCCCCCACACCAACACATTTTTGCAGCCAGGGAGAGCGATGCCAGATCAGTGTGGTACATCAGTACCATACTGATTTGTTCCATAAATTTATAGCCTTGCTTTTGCTTTGCCAAGAATAATAGCAGATTATGTTAGAGAAACTGTGTCTTTGTTTTACTGTGATGTTTTCTCTCTCTCTCTTCTAATAAATCTCGTTTTCAATTAGAGCCTTAGCCCAGGCTGTCGCCCAGGTTTGTTTTTGCATTGCTCTGTTTTTGTTTACTTCCTCAGAGCAATAACATACCAAAGGGACAGTGGAACAGATGGAATCTGATAGCTATGATTGCACTGTAAAAATGCATATTGTCGTATTAGTTTAATGCAAAAGAGTTTCAAAGAGCCTGCTATGAACTGGTAATTTATGTGCCAACAGCAGAGTCACCAAACAAGCATTTGCCTTGTTTCATATTCTGCACATGCAGACTGTTCCTAGGCTGTTGCTTGCATTGACACAGTGACCTGTGCCCCATAGTGTAAGGGCTCTACTATGCTTAACACAAACATCCAACTCCACAGACAGAAAGATGTGCTCATGGTGACAACGTTTGACTCATAGAATCATTAAGGCTGGAAAAGACCTCCAAGATGATCGAATCCAACTGTTAACCCAACACTGCCCAGTCCACCACCAAACCATTTCCCTCAGCTCCACGTCTTTTGAACACTTATGGGGCTGGTGACTCCATTGCCTCCCTCAGGATTCTGGGGATTGACAAACTCTTTTGGGGAAGAAATTGTTCCTAATGTCCAGCCCAAACCTCTCCTGGCCAATTCTATCACCTGTTGTCCTATCACTTTTAGCTAGGGAGACAAGACCAACCCGCACCTTGCTCCAACCTCCTTTCAGGTGGGTGTAGAGTGTGCCATGTGAAGGTAGACCTGTAGCACCAACCTGCGCCCAAGCATGCTGTAAGCACCAAAGGGGTGGTAGATGCCCCATCCCTGAAAACATTCCAGGTCAGGTTGGACAGGGCTCTAGCTGCAGACGTCTCTGTTTGCTGCAGAAGGTTGGACTAGATGACCTTGAAAGGTTCCTTCCAATCCAAAGTGTTTAATGATTCTATAGCTCTCTGATAATGCTGCCAATGTGTATTTAAGATCCAGTGTGAAGTGGCAAATGAATGAAAGCCAATTTTTTTCACCCATTGAGTTGTGCTAATTAGTGTTAGTTTTAGTTATCAAATAATTTTTTTCCCTTAAGGATTTTCAAGGAGATCTATTCCATTTTTATACTTTTGAAGCCTTTTAAGATGTGTTTTTGTCTAAAATACGAAGGAGTAAACTATTTGAACTTGAAGAGCTTCAAATCTACTAATCTTTGGCTTTTTAGGCAAAAGTGTTTTGGTTTTTTTTTTTGGTAGTTGCAGCATTCCTTGAAATGTGATCCAGAAGAAGATTATTAATACCAGGAGAAGATTCTAGGAACGTGTAATATGCCTTCACCTAGCCAGATCTGTAGTCATCTTTCTAAAAGCTCTGTTCAGAATTTATATCCTGCTTGGACCATATGAATCTAAAATTGCATCCAGCACAAGACAGCGCTGAAAAATTCCAGCCCTAGCAATTGGCTTTCCAAACAAGAATTTGATGTGGAGCATTCTGAAGCAGCTGGGGAGAAAAAGGAAAAGAAAAAACCCAACCAACTGAACAACCGAAAAAAACCCCAACCCAAAACAAAAAGCCAAAACACAAACCCCAAGGTGGCATCATGGAGTGTGTATGTACAGTAAGATAGAGAAAAAGCCCCACTTAAAACTTGAAGCTGGAGGTGTGGGCTCACCACAGGCACTGGGCATGGGGAAATAGGTGATTATGTTTCCCTTGCAGTGTAGTAGGAGATAAATTGTTCCTTGGAGAGCTTAGAGAGTAAACAGAGTTGAGGGCTTTTCTTGTCAACTCCTTTTTGGATCACGGTTGATGAATTAAGAGAGTTGTACCGAAGTAGTTCAGAGGTATAAATAAGATGCCTGAGCCCTGGTACACACCAGTAGTGTAGGTGCTTAAAGCTTGGTTTTTCTTCTATCGTGTTACACTTCAGGTTTCCTGGTGCTTTTCCCCTGCTCCACATCCTTTATTCCTTTCCATGCAACAAATCTTTTTCATCCATCAAGGTGTCACGCTGTCTGAAATATGAAGGCATGTTGCAATTACCAGGCTGTTTTAAGAACAGAAGGCGGACACAAGGAGTTTATTACGGCCTCCTTCTTTGGAGACCTGTGTTTTTGTTTGTGTCTGCTTAAATGACTTTTCTGCTGGGCATGATTCTATTCCTTTTGAAAGGTGACTAATGGAGTTTTTTATGCCCATTCACCTTCGAGAAAAGAGTTTGAGCCTTCGCAAATCCGGATTTTAAGCCCAGTAGGGTGATGTCAGGTTGTCTCAAAACTAATTTAGGGTGGCAGTGATGCTTTAGGAAGTAGAGGTTTTCTTCTCCTTGTTGCTTTTTTCTCCTTAATAGAATGGTCTAGGTTGGAAGAGACCTCAAAGCTCATCCAGTTCCAACTCCCCTGTGCCATAGGCAGGGACACCTCCCACTTCATCAGGTTGCTCAAGACCTCATCCAGCCTGACCTTGAATACATCTAGGGAGGGAGCTGCCACAACATCCCTGGGCAACCTGTGCCAGTGCCTCACCACCCTTGCTGTTAAGAACTTCCTCCTAACATCCTGTTCATATCTCCCCTTCACCGCTTTGAACCCATTCCCCCTCGTCCTGTCATTACAAGACCTTGTGAATAGTCCCTCCCCAGCCTTCCTGTAGGTCCCCTTCAGATACTGGTAGGCTACTGTAAGGTCTCCTGGAAGCCTTCTCTTCTCCAGGCTGAAAAGCCCCAACTCTCTCAGCCTGTCCTCATAGCAGAGGTGCTCCAGCCCTCTGATCATCTTTGTGGGTGATCTTAAATCCTGCATCTTAGAACAGAATTGTTTCAGTTGGAAAAGACCTCTCAGATCATCAAGTCTGACTGCCCACCTAACACCATCATGGCCATTAAACCATGCCCAAAAGTGTCATGTCTACATGTCTATGTGTTTTTAACACCTTGAGGGTTGGTGCCTCTACCACTTCCCTGGGCAGCCCATTCCAGTGCCTATCTTTCGAGGGGTCTGCATCTTTCGGTTTATTTTTTCCACCTGGATTTTCACCTCCCAATAATTCCTACGGTCAGGACGGAATATTTATCACCAACCACATTTGTCCATGCTGTCTTATCAGGTAGGGTTAAATTGATCACGTTGAAATCATAACAAAAATTAAACACTAGCCCTGATGCCTTTAGTATCTCGAGTCCTTGCATCGACAGGCTGAGAATGCTGCTTGACCTGTGCGCTGGTGGAGAGGGGAGGAAGCAGAAGTGGACTTTTATTCTTGCAAGGCAGGATGCTATTGGGTAGGAGCAAGTTGTGCACACGCCTGCCAAAATACTTGGATCAGACTGAAGGAACACAGATGGCTGAGACTGATAAAGGTGTCTCTTATTGTGTTGGCTCTCTTTATTTTTTTTTCCCTCTGCTCGGTACTGTTTTGAGTTTGTGTGTGAGTGCCGGGCAAGAGAGGAGGAAGGCAACCGCAAGCTGCTGTGTAAATTCAATACTCCTGCTCTGTAGGATGCCAGAGGCTGGAGTGACGCCCTACCTTTAGGTTTCTGTAACAAATGAACAATAATGTGTCCTGAGGGATTTGTGTCATGCCGTCTGACCTTTGGTTCTTATCTGTGCATAGAAAAATCCTCATGCCTTGCTGAAAGCAGCTCCTACAATTGGACTGAGAAGCCCTAAGAGCATGTGGGATGTCTCTGCTGGTCAGCAAACTCAGTGCTAGCTTTCCTTGTCCATGGCCTCTTGTCTTCTTGTTCCTGAGGTCAGTTATTACCATTCTTTTTGGGCTCCCCAGTTCAGGAGAGACAAGGAACTACTGGAGAAAGTCCAAGGGAGGGCTGTGAAGATGATGAAGGGGCTGCAGCATTGCCTTGTGAGGAGAGGCTGAAGGACCTGGGGCTGTTTGTTCTGGTGAAGAGAAGACTTAGAGGGGATCTAATCAATGTTTATAAATATCTGAGGGCTGGGGGTCAAGAGGGAGGAAACAAACTCTTCTTAGTTGTGCCCTGTGGTAGAGCAAGGGACAATGTAAACTACAGCACAGGAAGCTCCACCTCAACATGAGGAAAAACTTCTTGACTGTAAGGGTCATGAAGCACTGGAACAGGCTGCCCAGAGAGGTTGTGGAGTCTCCTCTGGAGACTTTCAAGACTCACATAGATGTGTTCCTTGTGTGACCTGAGCTAGATTGTATGGTCCTGCTCTGGCGGGGGGGTTGGACTTGATACCTGGAGGTCTCTTCCAACCCCTAACATCCTGTGATAAGTATGTGTGCATAAATATATATATATGCATTTATCCATACATTTGTCTAAACAACCTCTTGTTCTATCAAGGAGATAGTTGCTAATTCTGTCTGCAGTTTGTCTGGCAGCCTGGAGAGCCAAGCCACCCCAGGACAGGTACATCTAAAGGAAGAGCATGTCCCACAGGCTCTTAATCTGAGTAAAGCCTGGTTCTTCTTAGCCTTTGTTATTTTTTGTTGGAGAAATTAAGTGGCCTATCTAAAAATGGAATGTCTGAACTGTAAAGCTGCTGGCAGAAATAAATCCTTGTCACCAGACAGCGACCGTTCCAAGTCTGTCGGATCTGTCACGCCCATGAGCTTCACCATTTGTCAGGGCAGGGCTCAGGAGACAGGAGTAGAAGATGACCTCTTTTTTTTTTTTTTTTTTTTTTTTTTTGCCTTCCTAGCTTTTACCCTGATAATTATGAAAGATAGGTAACAGTGTGCGACAACTCAGGCCNCATAGAAAGATTCTTGTTTTGTAAATGATGGCTGTAATGTTCTCCTGCTCTTGACAGCTGGAAATCCGCAGGATGTTCTTGGTGGTGAGCACGGAAGAAAAATGATCCTCGAGACTTCGTGCTAGGCCAGATAAATTTCTTTTTTAGTATCTCTTCCAATTTGCAGCCATTAAGTTGAGATACTGCAGTTGTTTTCAATAGAAACTAATGTATTAAAAATGTAGGAAAATAACTGAGACCAAACTCCATCCAAAGCAATGCTGGTTTGGTCTGTTGTCTTCTAAATGCTCTCTCTCTCCTTCCTTGATCACTCCATATGTATGTTTTTCAAAGAGACATTGAAGTACTACTTTTTCTTTTGTTTTGTTTTTTTAACTTTGGTTCAGCTAAGCTTGCCTGAAACTGTAAAACTGATGGCAGGACAGAGTGTTTCATTGTGCCAGGGGAGGTACAGGCTGGATATTAGGAAGAAGTTCTTCTCAGAGAGAGTGATTGGCATTGGAATGGGCTGCCCAGGGAGGTGGTGGAGTTACCATCCCTGGAGGTGTTCAAGAAAAGCCTGGATGGAGCACTTAGTGTCATTGGCTAGTTGATTGGATAGGGCTGAATGACAGGTTGGACTGGATGATCTTGGAGGTCTCTTCCAACCTGGCTTATTCTATTCTGTTCTATTCTATTGATGCCATCCCTGGAATTGTTCAAGCAAAGCCTGGATGGGACACTTAGTGCCATGGTCTACTTGATTGGATAGGGCTGGGTGATAGGTTGGACGGGATGAGCTTGGAGGTCTCTTCCAACCTGGCCTATTCTATTCTATTCTATTCATGCCGTTCCTGGAATTGTTCAAGCAAAGCCTGGATGGGGAACTTAGTGGCATGGTCTAGTTGATTGGATAGTGCTGGATTGGACTGGATGAGCTTTGAGGTCTCTTATAACCTGGCTTATTCTATTTTATTGATGCCATCCCTGGGGGTGTTCATGAAAAGCCTGAATGGGGCACTTAGTGGCATGGTCTAGTTGATTGGCTAGGGCTGGGTGATAAGTGGGACTGGATGAGCTTGGAGGTCTCTTCCAACTTGGTTGATTCTATGATTCTGAGTTTCAGTGGTATAAAAATCAATGTGCTTTCCTCGAGGTCTCTCATATGTAAGCAGCCTCTTCTATAAATACACCATAATATTATGATTATTAATTGTGGCTGCTTTTATAAAAATAGAAAAATAAATGCAGCCCAGCTACCTCCCCTCTGAAAATAACCAAAAATAGGCCTTTTGTGTGAGCAGGAAAATCCTCCTTTTTTTTTTTTTCCCCTCTGTGAAAATATGTCATTGTTGTTACAGCTTTGTCTCTAAAGGGCTCCTGAGCATGAGAACCTGGAATTTCGAAAGAAATTATTACTAACAGTGGACTGGCTTTTCTTTCAGTTATGCTAATTTTCCATCACAGTAACCATATTTTAATTAAATTTATTCTTCGTATGCCTTTCATTCATCAAGCAGAAAATGAGGCCCAGAGTAAATAAGAAAGACCTTCGACGTGTGTCAGCTAAAATCTATGTTGAGAGTGAACACAGGGTGAGCACCAGCAAAACTTGCCTTTTGCCAAGGAAATGAGGAAATGAAGGTGTTCTGAAGCCTATAATTAGGCACTTTGCATGGATGCTGCTCCTTAAAAAGAATTGCAGGACAAGGAAAAGAGCTTGTGATAAATTGCAGTGAGAAGTGGGCTACAGGACAACTTAATGGAGAACAGTTTTGTGGGAGCCTCCACTGAGAAGTCAATTAAACTCCAGGAATTCTTGTACATTGCTCACTGCTCATATAACTTACAAATCAAGAGGAGCTTTAGCTAGTTTTAGTTTGGAGTGCTTTCTGTTGTGGTGTAGTTTGAAAAAGAGACAAACTAGCTGCTTTATGCACCCGAAGTCAGGGGGTGGGTACTTGATGTTTCCCTAGGCTGGTGAAAAAGAATGGGGAAGCCATCTGAGGTGCCTTAGTAGAGTAGGTGAGCAGCCTAAAATTTGTACACCTAGCACACCTATTCCAGCTGCTAAGAGGAAAAGCAAAGAACAGGAGTAAAACAAACTCAGAAGCTGAAGGCAGCACTAAGGAGGGCTGTGTTGATGTGCCACCTACCTAACCTTACAGGTTCTACCAATGTTACTTAAAGTAATGTTTCTTGGGAATAAGGATGATTCTTCATGGGGGAAGGATATAGGCTTAAACAATTGTACCTGGAATAGAATAGAATAGAATAGAATAGAATAGAATAGAATAGACTAGAATAGNAGAATAGAATAGAATAGAATAGAATAGAATAGAATAGAATAGAATAGAATAGAATAAGCCAGGTTGGAAGAGACCTCCAAGCTCATCCACTCCAACCTATCTTCTGGCCCTATCCAATGGCACTAAGTGCTCCATCCAGGCTTTTCTTGAACAACTCCAGAGATGGTGACTCCACTTGTTGAGGAACCTGAGTGTGTGCTCTTGTACAAATCCTGAATGACAGGATCCTCTTGTCTTCACTCCTTTAAGATGAGGACTACTAGTATAAGACTAAAAGACCATCTGACAGCTCCCAGACTTCTTGTTTTTCCTGATCTGCAAGAAAATTAAGTATTTCCTATGCAAAATAGAATGGGATGCTCACAGAAATGGGAAATTTTTATGTTTAAGGTTGTGCTGAAGGGAAGGACTTCACCAAAGGCAGTTTGAGTGCAGCTGTTTTTCTCTTTCGCTGCTGTTGGATCCAGCAGTTCTTTCAGCTGAGGCGGTGATGAGGTTTTGGAGTCATCTGCAAGCTCTCATCCCCTCCAAGTTGTCTTTGTCATCAGTTGTGGGGACTAGAATACTATTATCAAGTTGTTTCTTGATCTGGCCCTCCAGGAGCATTTAATGCTTACCATTGATTTCAGAACATGTAGCTTTAGATTTATAAGGCTAATAAACTGCTCATTGAGGCTCTTAGTATCTCTCCAGGGAAGAACAGTAGACCTCCCCAGAGACTGTTCTTCAGGGGTAGTCCAGAAGGAGAAGATTTCCATCTGTCACGAGGTGGAAGGTTTGCCCTCCCAAAGTGTCCTCACTGGGACATGTGTTCCTTGCTTAAAGTATTTGAGATTTGGGTTGTCAATATTGCAGTAGATGCAGATTTCTGTTTACATCAGGAATAGGGACTGGTAAGTCATGGAATGGTCTGGAAGAGACCTTTAAATGTTATCTAGTCCCTGCTGACAGCAGGGGGGTTGGACATCTTCAAGTAGATCAGGTTGCTCAGAGCTCTGTGCAACCTGACCTGGAATGTTGCCAGACGTGGGTCGTCTGCCACCTTTCTAGTGCTCATAGCATGTTTAAGAGGAGTTTGGTGCTACAAGTCACCTTCCTATGGTTTTGAAGGCAACCTACAGATGAAATGATGTGAAACAGACTGCAGTCTGTGGTTCATATACACTTAACCGAATCACCATGGCAGTCTCTCCTATAGAAGAAATAAAGTTTATTAATATTTTTTTAAAAAATTTCATCCAATAAAGTCGGATTGAAGAGAAAAAAAATGTTTCTCCTAGGCTGAAAGGTGCAGTCTTTCATCAGTGTGCAGCATCCTCATTCTTACTCTTGGAAAGGGATAAGAATCATTTCTGTCCTCCAGTCTTGGCCCCAAACTGGGACCAGCACTCTGAAATACCTTTTTAATATGATCATTCCATATACCCAGCTCTGTGCATTTCTTCATTCAAAACCCAGAATTGTGATGTTGAGAATATTAGATTCTGAAACAGAAATGGCAGATTAGATTTCCTCTGCCTCTGCCACAGATATTGATTAATTGGGACAGGCAGCATTGCTTGCTTTTAGGGAGAAGAAGCTTAATGATGAACCAAGTTCTTTTTTTTTTTTTTTTTTTTTTTTTCTTCTGTTCCCCCCACTGAGCATAGAAAATGCCTATAAAAGAATGCAGAAACGAGGCAGTTGGAGGAGTTGTTGTGCACAATAGAAGCACAGCCAAATATTTCACAGTATCCTATGTATAGACATAAACATTAATTTCCATGTGATAGCTGTCGAGATCTGAATATAGTAATGTATGTTCCAAGCCATTCAGTGGGTTTTTTGGTTTTTTTTTTTTTGAGAGAAAAAGATGTCATTCTCCTTGGGTTGTAAAAAGATAAAGGTAGCACCTATACTGCCCAATTTACTTACACTTGTTTTTATTTGTTGCTTCATAAGAGTTGAAAATCCAGGCTTGGATAAGTTATTGCCACTTCTCAGCCAAATGTTGCTACTCTGGCTTAATGTTTCTAAATGCCTGGTGAAAAGCAATGAAACTGGAGATGTGCCCTCTGTGGATGTGGGGATTTTTTTCATCAGGGTCATCTGAGAAAATGAGAGCTGCTCATCCTAAGACTTGTTCCCTTAGACCCCTTAAATATTGGAATATTATCTTTTGTTTGGCTCTCTAAGCAGGAATTTGGTTTTTGTCTAAAGGGATATTGGGAGGATGGAATCATAGAATGGTTTAAGTTGGAAGGGACCTCAAAGCTTAGCCAGTTCCACCCACTGTGCCGTAGGCAGGGACACCTCCCACTAGATCAGGTCACTCAAGGCCTCATCCAACCTGGCCTTGAACACCTCCAGGGAGGGAGCAGCCACAACCTCCCTGGGCAACCTGTGCTACTGTCTCACCACCCTCACTGCAAACAACTTCCTCCTAACACCCAGTTTAAATCTCCCCCCTCCAGTTTAAACCCATTCCTCCTCATCCTGTACAAGATCTTGTGAATAGTCCCTCCCCAGCCCTCCTGTAGGCCCCCTCCAGACACTGGAAGGCCACTCCAAGGTCTCCTGGAAGCCTTCTCTTCTCCAGGCTGAAAAGCCCAAACTCTCTCAGCCTGTCCTCATAGCAGAGCTGCTGCAGCTCTCTGAGCATCTTTGTGGCCTCCTCTGGACTGGCTCCAACACTTCTATGTCCTTCTTGTGTTGGGGGCTCCAGAACTACACACAGTGCACCAGGTGGAGTGTGAGGAGAGCAGAGCAAAGGGGCAGAATCCCCTCCCTTGCCCTGCTGCCCACAGCTGCTCTTGCTGCAGCCCAGCACATAGTTGCTGTCTGGTATGAACTCACACTGCAGGCTCATGTTGAGCTTTTCATCACCCCAGACCCCCCAGGTCCTGTTCCTCAGGACTGTTCTCAGCCATTTCCCACCCAGCCTGGAGTTGTGCTTGGGCTTGCACTGACCCAGGTAGTTGAGCTTCACTTGAGCTTTAGGGAATTGTCTGCTTTTTACATCACACAAAGGTGCCGGTTTATTTAGGAATGGCTCCTTTGTGTTCAGGAGGCTGTAGGGTAGAGGTGCACATAGGAGGGAATGGGGCAGGGTCCCATTGATCTGGTATGAATTTGTTTCAGCAGTAACAGCCCAATGTATGTAATAGATGGAAAGTTTTTATTTCACTCCTGTTTAGTGACATTGGTGGCCTCTCTCTGCTAACCTCCCTCAAGATCCTTGGTTTACTTGCTGGAACCTACTCTTTTGTGGGGAAGATCCTTGGTTTACTTGCTGGAACCTACTCTTTTGTGGGGAAGATCCTTGGTTTACTTGCTGGAACCTACTCTTTTGTGGGGAAGATCCTTGGTTTACTTGCTGGAACCTACTCTTTTGTGGGGAAGATCCTTGGTTTACTTGCTGGAACCTACTCTTTTGTGGGGAAGATCCTTGGTTTACTTGCTGGAACCTACTCTTTTGTGGGGAAGATCCTTGGTTTACTTGCTGGAACCTACTCTTTTGTGGGGAAGATCCTTGGTTTACTTGCTGGAACCTACTCTTTTGTGGGGAAGATCCTTGGTTTACTTGCTGGAACCTACTCTTTTGTGGGGAAGATCCTTGGTTTACTTGCTGGAACCTACTCTTTTGTGGGGAAGATCCTTGGTTTACTTGCTGGAACCTACTCTTTTGTGGGGAAGATCCTTGGTTTACTTGCTGGAACCTACTCTTTTGTGGGGAAGATCCTTGGTTTACTTGCTGGAACCTACTCTTTTGTGGGGAAGATCCTTGGTTTACTTGCTGGAACCTACTCTTTTGTGGGGAAGATCCTTGGTTTACTTGCTGGAACCTACTCTTTTGTGGGGAAGATCCTTGGTTTACTTGCTGGAACCTACTCTTTTGTGGGGAAGAGTTTTCCCTCTATTGGCTTATAGCACTTATTAAAATTGCCATGAAGAAGAATGGTAGACTCCAGCTAGCTGATACATCACAACTTCTAGGACTCCAAAGTTTAGGTAACATAGTGTTATTCCTGAATTCCATTTACCATGATGTGTATAAACTGAAGTGACAGTTAACAGCAGGGTGTTTGCAGTGTGATGGCTTTAATTTATATGCTTGGAGAGATACACCCTTTGTAAAACTACTTCATAAAACACAGCACTGGGGGTTTGCACAGCAAACGCCTGTCAATAGCTTCTACTTCAGTGCTCTCATCTAAGTCCCCTAAAAGTTGTTTGCCCTCAAAGGTATTAAATTCAATCAGTAGTAGTTTCAGGAGTGCCAGCTTGTGCACAAGAAAGAGTTTGAAATCCAGCTTTATCTTGACAGATGCTGGAATTAGGTCTCTCTTCCAACATGCAAACAGTGTCGACAGAAAAATTTACAACTCCAAGTCCAAGCTAACATATACTGTTGAGGGGATGTTTGTGTTACAGGCTGATAGTTTTGTCTGGCTCCTCTGGCTTTCTAAACCATTGGTGGGATGATAATGCGGTGGCTTGATGGTCTGGTGGGCTCTCATCCCCAGCATTTGCTTTTTGGTTGAGGAACGTAAATCCTACTCCAGGTTGGATTGTGTTATTTTTTTTTTTTATTGTGACAGTGGATTTATTTAGTGAAAGTGGCTGCACTCTATTTTATTCGATATTTGTGTTTTCCTCCCTTCTTTGTCCTGGCTCTGAATCCTGCAGCCCACAAGTCCAACACATCATCTTAGGGGTGAGGTCAGGAAGGCCATGAAGTTACTGCACGGATGTGCTATGGAGTGAAGCAGGCTTGCTCCAAGGGCTCCCACCTTTGCTGGCCCCTTGCTTGGTTTATATCAGATAACAGGAAATGACCTCCAGTTGTGCCAGAGCAGGTTTAGGTTGGGTAGTGGGGGAAAAAAAAATCTTTTCACTGAAAGGGTTATCCAGCTTTGGAACAGCCTGCCCAAGGAAGTAGTAGAGTCACCATCTCTGGAGGTGTTTAAAAGACAGGTAGGTGTGTTGCTGAGGGATGTGGTTTAGTGGTGGATTTGACAGTGCTGGGTTAGCAATGGGCTTTGTGGTCTCGAAGGTCTTTTCCAACCTAATGATTCTGTGATTTTGCTTACAAGAACAGCTGTCCAAAGTAGACTCACTGCAAACCCAGTCTCAAACTGTGCTGGGGGAGGTACAGGCTGGATATTAGGAAGAATTTCTTCTCAGAGAGAGTGAGTGGCATTGGAATGGGCTGCCCAGGGAGATGGTAGATGGAGTTGCCATCCCTGGAGATATTCAATGTATTCAACGTAACTTCTTGTGTTAGAGCTCAGTACTTGGCTCAAAAAAGATCACTTAAGGTATGTTAAGGTATGATACTCAATGTGAGCTGTCAGTGTGCTCTTGCAGCCCAGAGAGCCAACCAGAGCCTGGGTTGCATCAGGAGCAGTGTGGGCAGCAGGGCAAGGGAAGTGATCCTGCCCCTCTACTCCACACTGGTGAGACCCTACCTGGAGTACTGCATCCAGCTCTGGGACCTTTGTTACAAAAGGGATACGGATGTGCTGGAAGATGCCTGGAGAAGGGCCATGAGGGTGAGCACTTCTGCTATGAGGAGAGGCTGAGGGAGCTGGGGCTGTTCAGTCTGGAAAAGAGAAGGCTTTGAGGTGACCTTAAGCATCTTAAGGGGGCCTACAAGAAAGCTGGGGAGGTACTCTTTAGGATGTCAGGTAGTGATAGGACTAGGAGGAATGGAACAAAGCTGGAAATGGGTAGATTCAGACTGCATGTTAGGAAGAAGTTGTTCAGCATGAGAGTGGTGACACCCTGGAAGGGGTTGCCCAGGTAGGTGGTGGAAGCCTCATCCCTGGAGATGTTTAAGGCCAGGCTGGATGAGGCTGTGGCCAACCTTTTCTAGTGTGAGGTGTCCCTGCCCATGGCAGGGGGGTTGGAACTGGATGATCCTTGTGGTCCCTTCCATCCCTCATTGATTCTCTATGTTCCTTTACTGGTTTTGACTTTAGAAAACAGGTGCTGGTTTTATCTTGCTCCTGTATTCTAGTTTTCACCATCACTGACAGCATCCATGACAACTGTTCTATTAATTCCCAAATGCTCATTATATGTCTGTGTGTGTTTTTTACAGTGTGCAGTCATTTGTGTTTATTGTTTTTATTTAACACTTCTTCCTGCTCCGCTACTTGCCGCCGTATTTGATTTATTTCTGTGATTAATTCTTATCCCTTTACAAATCCCCGGAGCCTTTAAAAAAAAAAAAAAAAAAAAGAGAAGAGAAGAAAGAAATCCTAACAATAATAGTAGCATTCAAACTCCTTTAGCTTCATTTTGTTCTGGTGCAGTGGTGGATATTCCAAATTCTCCATGGTAATAGAGAAGTATTTCAGAAGTAAATACCTTGCCAGGTCTTTGCATTTTCATTCCAATTATTGCTGAGGGGAAGGAGCACTTTATCAGCCATAGGCTTTGTAGCTCTCGAACATGGATGTTTAAAGCTGATGCAAATCAGTGTTCTCTTTTCATTGGGAGTTTAATGCTGAAGCTGAGCAATTTTTTAAAGAACCAAAGAACTTTTCTTAGGGTGGGGGAAAAAAAACCTTCACTGGCATCTCCTTGGTAAGCAAGCGGCGCAAGGCATCCCTGTGGTTTCTTACAGGCAGAACAGAGAGCTCTGCTTTACTTGCCTTGTTTTGTTACTCAGGGATTATCTGCATTAGCTGTTATCCCATTATATGCTACATTCATAACTCTTCTGTCTGAGGTCTTAAGTGACCAGGTTGGGGCTGCCTGTAGGCCTGCTGCTGTGAAAAGAGCGCAGAGAAAAAGGACGTCAGCAGTGTGCACCTGCAGCCCAGAAAGCTAACCAGAGCCTGGGCTGCATCTGGAGAAGTGTGGCCAGCAGGGTGAAGGAGGTGATTCTCCCCCTCTACTCCACTCTGGTGAGATCTCACCTGGAGTACTGCATCCAGTTTTGGAGCCCCTGTTACAAGGGTGATCAGAGGACTGTAGCACCTCTCAAGACTGAAAGAGTTGGGGCTGTTCAGTCTGGAGAAGAGGAGGCTCCCAGGTGACCTTCTTGTGCCCTTCCAGTATCTGAAGGGGGCATACAAGAAACCTGGGGAGGAACTTCTTAGGCTATCAGGTAGTAACAGGACTAGGGGGAAAGGGAAAAAGTAGTTCTTTCTATGCTTAGGAATTTTCATGTTGAGAGATTGTATTTCATTTGAGATATACTTTTAGGTATATACTTTTAGGTAGCTAAATATTTCAATCCAAATGGTAGTAGCAGCTGCAGAAGATCTTAGATGTAGCAGCACACATCACTGTGTAGAGGATAGCCAAGAAATGGAGGTAATCATCTTATTGTCACCTTTGAGAGATCCCTATGGCTCTGCTGCTGGAGCTGATGCCACTCTTATGCTCCTGAAGAAGGCAAAATCTTTTTCTATGGATACCATACTGGTAAGGTTGGATGAGGCCTTGAGTGACCTGTTCCAGTGGGAGGTGTCCCTGCCTATGGTGGGAGGTTAGAACTGGATGAGCTTTGAGGTCTCTTTCAACCTAAACCATTCTATCATTTTAAGTCTTGAAAGTATTGCTCTCTCTTTTCTTACAATGTTATCCTCACAGCTTTCTGCCACAACAAAGCAGCAGAGAAAAGTAAACTCTGGGTTAAGGTCTGTGGTACTGGGTGATACTGGTCCTAGTACTACAACGTTCAAAAGTTTTGGAGGTTTTTTTGTTCGACATGAGCCATATCTTCCTGTTTTCAGAGCCATAGTTCAGCTATGTTCTGGTCAGCTTCATGGGATTAGCCATTTCTCAGAGGCAGTGGAGTTTTTCTTCTTCAGCTTGCTGTCGACAAGTGCCTTTTTTTTAAAAAGCAATGCTCTCAGAAGGTCATTGGACTTTGGAGGGTTACTCACTTTGTCAGCCCCAACACTAAAACCTTGTGTCCGTGGGTTCTGATTAGTGACACTTTAATAAAGTCATTTGAGGTTCAGTAGACTGAATTTTCCACCTTTTCTGATGTTTCTATGGCCACAAGGAAGCGACCTGCATTCAATCTTTTAAATGCAAATCTGTTAAAAGTTGCTGTGCAATTTTGTGTACCAGACGTCTTCACGGGCTACAAAAAGTGCCTTTGCCTTTATTTTATTTTTTTTTTTTTCATTTTTAAACAGCCACAGCCACAGTGTCTTTTTCTTTTCTGATTTTCTCCCCTCTTTCTTTCTAGTGATGTGACAGCAATTGACTGAACTTGGGTCTTTTGGGGATAAAAAAGGATTGAGAAAAATCTTAAAGGTTTTTATTGCTGCACTTTTTTTCTTTTTGGCCGAGCCAGGGCAGACAAAGACCTTTCCACTTGATTAGATAATAAGGCAAACGTGGGCCCTGAGTGAAAAATATCTTTGCATTCTTTGCTCTTCTTTTTCTTTTGACCAAAAAAAAAAAAAAAAGCCAAAAAAAGGAGGGGGGGGGGGGGCAGAGAAAGCTATGCCTAATCAGCCACAATTAAATCTTTCATGGGGAACTCTCTTTGGAGGAATTAATGCATTTTGTATTGCCTAACGACTCAAGTGAACATTAACAACACGTGAGAACTGAGGGGAAGAAAAATTATGGCTGTCTTTATTTTTTTTTGGTTCTCAAGGACCAGGGAAGGGGCAGGTCATTGACTTGATTTTCATGGGAAGATTGACTCTGGAGCGCTCGCATATCCAGGAGCGAAGCAAGGGGGTATTGACAGCTGGGCTCTGGGGAGGGGAGCGTGCAGGAGCAGTGAGTGCACCATGCCTTGGTGGGGAAAAACAAGGGAAGATGGAAAACAAAGCCCAGAGAGGGAACAGTAGCTCCAGTGTCCCAGGGCTGAGGGGCTGCTTCTCTTCAGTGGTGGATATGTATTGTGCTAGAGGAATATCAGTATAATGAAGAGGGTTACACTTAAGTGAGAAATAGTTTGCTCTTAAAGAATCTGAAGAAGTTGCACTGTGCTCTCCCGTACGTGTGGGGAAATGGTACAGAAGACACTCATCCAGCCTTTTCATCCTAATTGCTGCTAAAGAGCAGCTCATGCAAAAAAAATCCAGGAATCCAGACATGTTTTCCCAAGATTTCCTGCTAAATGCTACAGGCTAAGAATGATAACTATGGGAGTTTATAGTTATTATTTCATAAAGTCCTTTCTTCTGAGACCTGTTGTGCTCATGTTCTGTGATTTAAACTTCCCTCAGCACTGGGCTGTGCTCACATGAATATGCCAGTCCACTTTATTTCCCCTTCACCTGCCACTGATCTATGCAAAGTGGGTGTTCATACAGTCATCTCCTCTTAGGGAAACGTGCCCATCCTAGCCTCTGCTGCTCCCATGCACACCCAAACCCTTTCCTCTGCTACCCTCCACTCGTGCATGCTTATTGCCCAAAATGATCACAGCCCTATTCACTTGCCCACAAGACCTTGAGTCATCATTTATCTCATTTCACCTGATTAATCTCTTGTCTTTCTTATCCTTCCCTCTGCCATCCTTTCCCACCCTTGTGGGATGCCAGCTGCTTTTCCCCCAGCCAAGTTGCTTTCTAATGCAGTGATTTTTTTTTTCCCCCAACTTCTTCCCCTTTTGAGCATCATAGGAATGAAACAGCATTCAAAGTAAATTTGGTTATTTCCCTTTAAGGAGCCAAAAGTGAAGTTACAGTGCATGAAAGCCTAATCTCATAAACTATGAAAATAACTCAAACCAAACAAATATAAATTGTGTGTTGCCTAGAAGGTAAAGGAAACATGACAAGGGCCAATACAAACAAGTCTGATGGGGCTCTGAGCAACCTGATCCCTGATCTAGTTGAAGATGTCCCTGCTTACTGCTGGAGGGTTGGACTAGATAACCCTTAAAGGTTCCTTCCAACCAAGTGCATACCAAGATTCTGTGAAGTGTGGCTTCCTAACTGATGCTTTAGAGAAGTCTTTCATGCTCTTACCTTGGTGTCCAGGCTTTCATCTGGGTACAAACTCTTTGCACAGGGTTCCAAACCTGGCTCTGTACCCCCTAGTCTTAAAGGCTTCACCATCTAAAAGCTCAGAAGACGATCTGAGGGCTGGAGAACCTCCCTTATGTGGACAGGCTGCAAGAGCTGAAGCTGTTCAGCCTGGAGAAAAGACGACTCTGGGAAAACCTTAGAGCAGTCTTTCAGTACCTGAAGGGGGCCTACAAGACAGCTGGGAAGGGACTTTTTATAAAGGCTTGTAGTGATAGGATTGAAGCTTGAGGAGAGCACATTTAGACTGGAGATTAGGAAGAAATTCCTTACAGTGAGGGTGGTAAGACACTGGAACAGGTTGCCCAGGAAGGTCACAGGATGCCCCTTCCCTGGAGATGTTCAAGCACAGGCTGGATGAGTCTTTGGGCAACCAGGTCTGGTGGAAGACATCCTCGTTCATGGAACTAGATGAGCTTTAAGGTCTCTTCTGAACTAAACCATTCCATGAGCTTATGAATCTGAATAGCAAACCTGCAAATGCATTTTTTGGACCCGTTTCTGTATCAAAGCCTTTCGTAGCATGCACTGTGCGATTACCACTGCTGGTGGCTGTGACTCCACAGGCCATGACAACCCAGGTGCGATCTTCACAGTTTTATCTCCCAGACAAACTTCAATTAATTCTTCTGAATTACCCATTGTGGACTTGTGAACATATTTTGAGATCCCCAAGCCTATGACAGCCTGCATGCAAAATGTAGGTGTCTATAGGGCATTGTTCTGGACTGTGCTACATCATTTTTCCCTCATTGCAACACTTACTACTGGTTGGTTTGATTTTTTTTCTGTGTGTGTGTGTGTACTTTGTTGAGCTTTTTTTGTGTTTTTGTTTGGTTTTTGATTTTTTTTTGTTTTATTTGTAGGGGTTTTTTTTTTTGGTGTGTGTCTTTTTCTTTTATTTTCATTAATTACTTATCTGATATTGTGAAGGTTTCCCCCCCCCCAAACTCTTCTGATGTTCATCATCTGAGTTTTCTTTCTCTTTTTTTTTTGTTTTTGTTTTTGTTTTTGTTTTTGTTAAGAAAGCCAAAGTCCATGCCCGTGGCCTTGATGATTCTCTCATTTCCAACAGTTGCTGTGCATGAGAGCTGTTCTCTGCAAGGGCACATAGCAGCCATCCAAAGCAAAGCCCTCGGTTTTTTGATGCTGACTGAAAGCAAACCGACCCACGCTCCCCAGCATCCAAAAAAAAAAAACAACCCTGGGGTTAGTGCTGCACAAAGATCACTATGGGAAGTGGCTGAGGGTTGGAGTTCCCTTTTTTATACCACTGCCTTTTATCTGAAGCCCCGCTTTGCTGGAGCTTTAGAAGTCAAATGAGCAGAAGAAATGCAGTGGCTGATTTGAGATGTGTGTGGGAAGAATGGAGGCTGAAAAATTGGCTTTCTGAAGGGCTTCGCTCAGTTCCTGCCTGCCCAAAGAGACCGCGGGGAGGTTATTCTTCCTGATGGCATCTCTGCAGCAAAATAATTGCCTTGAGGATGCCGCTGTGGAAAAACTCTTCTTTCAGATTATCTTTGCCTAATGGAAGTAGGGGAAAGAAAAAAAAAAACAAAACAAAACAAAAAAAAGGGCAGCACAAGTAGGGAATTGTTTTGGATAAATTTAAGTGCTTCGTGGGTAATTTAATAATCCTGACTGGCATCGTTAAAATCAAACAGCAGCATGGATTTGTAAACACAATGGCTTGAAATAAGATGCTGGACTTCACAAAGAGGCAGTTAGGAGTGCTGGAACGTAGCTGTGCTTTGCTAAATCCTCAGTGTGGGTAGAAATGGGGATCTGTGCTTTTACATGAGGAGGTGGAATGATGCAAATAGTGGGGAGAGTTTGGGGGTTAGGAGGTCTTGGTGCACTTGAAGCTCAAGGACAACCTTGTGGGAACTGCAGAAATGGGACTTGAATGTGGACTGTGGCAGCAGGTGACTTCTGCCTGCCTGAGATAACTCTTCCAGGGATCTGCAAGCCTGAGTCCCATGCTGACATGGTGCACTTCGTGGCACTCATCAGATCAAATGCTGGCCTCACCTTAGACCTTCAGTGCCTTAATTGCTTAGTCCTGGAAGTACTTCCAACTCTAATTGGTCTGATCTGTAATCTTATCACCTTGTCCGACAGATTATCCATTTTTAGCTGATTTGTGGGACAGCAACCTACAGGTCCCAGCAAGCTGAAGCTGTCAGGTCGCTGCTGCTGCTGCCCACAGCACTTCTGTAGCTGTGCTCTTCCTTCCTGGCAGTTCAGTTCCTTTCTAACCCAGGGAAAAGAATTGACTGAAAAAGGAACATCGGGGCAGGAGAAGATGTCATTTGAGCATTGAGAGAAAGCTGAGTGTTATTGCTACCCATTGAAGCAAAAAGAGAAATCTCCTTTCACTGAATTTGAGCTCCTGCATTGAGATGTCAAATCACAGTGCCGTGTGCTGTGGATACATGAAATGTAGTGACATTACAGTAAGTACAGCAATATCTGTAAAGAACCAAAGGCAGGGAAAAAAAAAATATGAAAAATTCATTCTTGCTAATGAGTATTTCTGCAGGCTACTGCCATTTCCATTCCAAAGCTGTTTTGTAGCAGAGCACTATGGCTGTTATGCAGTGCACTTCTGGAGTTGTAGCCCTTTTGTCTGGAGCTAACTGAAAAATTTCCCATCTGACCCACTCTGCTTATTTAGTGGAATTATTCTGAGAGGAGAGTATGATGGAAAGTTGTCATTTCTTGTCAGGAGGTCAACCTGACTTTTGAGTACTTGCCACAGCTTCATTTCTACTCCAGCACAAAAACTGTCAGCGAAAGCAATTCCATTGCCCAGGCTCTAGACCTCACTACAGACCTTTCTGCACCCAGCACCTTCTGACTCTTTGGAAAGCCTTGAGGTTTTTTTCTACCCTTTTCTAACCTCTGGAGCACTTACAGGATGGAATCTCTGATTTATCGCTTCCATTGTTTGTATTAATCCAAGCCTTGAGCAGATCTATTCACAATCCTCAGCTTTTATTACTTAATAGTTTCCCCAAGTTGCTTGGCACCTTTTTTAGTGGTCGTCTGGTTGGTTATTGCAGAAATGTAACACTGGTGTCTGTCCCAATCTGTCTGAAGTTAGGACAAATCTCATTGCCACTGGTTGCAGTGGGATTTCGTCTGATCAAGGAGCAAGCTGATTCTCTGTGCAGCTTCTCAATTTCTCCTCTGTGCGTTATCAGAATAAAGGGGCATGTTTCTACTTGCAGTTTAGATGATGCTAGACAGCTTTTATTTCAAATGCATGGAACTGATTAAGTGGCCTTGGCAGCCAGGCAGAATGATTGCTCAAGTCCTGAAGCTTCACAGTGACTTTAAAAAAGAAAAGCAGTCAGTAATGTAGAGATACCATTGAGAAACAGCATTCCTTCAAAGCAAGCGGAGAGGCTATGCCCAAGGCATTGCCATCATCATCCAGTTCTGGAGCCTTTGTTACAAGAGGGATGTGGACATGCTGGAGCGTGTCCAGAGAAGGGCCACGAGGATGCTCAGAGGGCTGCAGCACCTCTGCTATGAGGACAGACTGAAAGAGTTGAGGCTGTTCAGTCTGGAGAAGAGGAGGCTTTCAGGTGACCTTATTGTGGCATTCCAGTATCTGAAAGGGGCCCACAAGAAAGTTGGGGAGGGACTTTTGAGGCTATGAGGTAGTGCCAGGACTAGGGGGAATGAAGCAAAGCTGGAGGTGGGGAGATTCAGACTGGACATGAGAAGGAAGTTGTTGAGCATGAGAGTGGTGAGAGCCTGGAATGTGTTGCCCAGGGAGGTGGTTTGGGCCACATCCCTGGAGGTGTTTGCAGCCACGCTGGATGAAGCTGTAGGCAGCCTGATGTAGGGTAGGGTGTCCCTGGGCATGGCAGGGGGGTTGGAACTGGATTATCCTTGTGATCCTTTCCAATCCTGACTGATTCTATGATTCTATGATCCCTGCTTTTGGCCACTGATAGCTCTTATGTGCCCATATGCTGCTTTGCTCTGTGTGTGCTGGTTTGAACTAATTGGAGGATTTGAATGGGAAATCAGACTATAGGCTCAGAGAGGAGAGCACTGATGATGCTACTTCACTCATAGGATGCTGAAAAAGAAAAAAAAAACAACCAACAAACAAGTTTAAGAGTTGTAACCCAAACATAGATAAGACAGACCACTTTGGGCCATGGATGCTGCTGCTGCATGGCTCTCTGTCTTCCTACCTTCTTAGCTGGATCTGAATAATTTCACTAAGTTCTTTGCTGCTGCTAATCCCCCTGGCCAATCTACCTTTGCCTAAGAGAGATGGTGAGATAAGATTGGAGAGGAGAGAAGGTGGTAGGGGTGGTTAGAAACCCTTCTTAGGGATCTCTGGGAGGGCTGTGGTGTTTCTGTGTTACCTTTTTACTGTAAGTATCTGTTATGTATTGTAAATATCTGCTGGTAAATCGTGCAAAGCTGTAAATATAAAGCTTCATTATTTAACTTCAAGTTTAACTGGACTTTAACTGAGTCCTAGCTTGGATTATTTCAAAGTTTTGGGAGGTGGGGGGGGCAGGTAACTGCCCAACCACCACACCGTGTTAAGCACAAGTGAATGTGGAGTGTTTTCTTTTCATCTACCACAAACTTTCTGTTGGCTGCAGTTATGCCAGATGCTAAAGCCCATCCACCCTGGAATTGCAAACTCTTGCTTTGTGCTGTGTTAATTGTTGCTGTTATCTCTTTGGGAAGAAGGGACAAGCTCTTTCTGGCAGTGCTGATCTAGAGCAGCTTGCTTGCATGGAGCATCTTTGTTGTCATCTCTGGGATGCTCCTTAGCAGTGCTAGCGTGCCAGTGCTCATAGATCTTTCCCCTTACAGCAAGGTGAACATGGGAAGATGCAGGCACTGAGGACTGAGTCTTCAGAGTCTCACACCAGTGCTCTCCCCTTGGCTTTGTGTCGAATTCCATTTCTACTTACCCTTTCGCTGTGCAGGTCAGTGGAGTGTGGTTCAGTATGGGCTGGAGGGTTTATGTTGTAGCTGCAAAACTCACCCTGTAGCTCTGCAGTGTTGCTCTCACTGCCTTCTACTCGTTGTCAAGTCTAAAACCAATCACTGTCAGGCTTGCACATAATTCCATGTTTGGCCCTAATGCAGTGGTTGCAGAGGTTGCCTATAAACCAGATGCACGTTTATCATAGAATGCTTTGGCTTGGAAGGGGCCCTTTAAAGGCCATTTTTGTCACAGGAAATGTGTTTTCCTAAAAATGGACAAGGGGAAGATAGCAAACCATGGCTAGCTCCCATTTTCCTTGCAGGAGGAGTGAGTTAGCTGTGTAAGACATCTTGTGGAAGCTGCTACCTGGAGGCATCCATCAGCGTACAAGAGTCAAACACATTGGTTTGACTGCAGCACAGGAAGTTCCAGCTCAATATGAGGAAGAGCTTTACTGTAAGAGTCATAGAACCCTGGCACAGGCTGCCCAGAACAGTTGTGGAGTCTCCTTCTCTGGAGTCTTTCAAGCCCTGTCTGGATGCATTCCTCTGTGACCTGAGCTAGATTCTTTAGTCCTGCTCTAGCAGGGGGGGTTGGACTTGATGATCTCTGGAGGTCCCTTCCAACCCCTAACTACCATCCTGTGATTTGATTTGATCGTGTGCTTTGGAGGGAATTGCTTTGGTTGGGAATGTACCCTGAGAATGACAGCATGCTGAGGCTTTCCCTGGGAGTCAAAGCGACTTCTAGGTGTTGCCCAGCACAATTCTTAGGTCTTGTTGTTCCTGCAAAGGTTAAACCTGTCTGAAATTGGCAGGACGAGCAGGCGAGAGGCAGGCTGCTTTGTCAGAGAGCTGCCTGTGTGGCAGCTGTATCCTGTGAGTGACGCGCTGACATCCGGAGAGGAGCAGCCCTGCTGTTTGCCTCACCCTCTGCTTGCTGGCCACCGTGTGCCCCACACTTTGTGCCCCTCACTGGACCCCAGGTTGCTGAAAGGCCTCCTCGTTACCACGTCCATCTTAGAATTATTTGGGAGATGAAGGCTGCAGCTGCAGTGATGCTTCTGCTGGTGTGCATGGTGGTCTGGATTCTGTGTTCTCTCCTCACCCTGTACAGTGCTGCACGTCCTTAACTTGTGTCTCCAACAGACCCTTGATCCAGCAGCGACTGGAAATACCTATATTTCCAGTATATATATATATATATATATATATAAAATACTGGAATTGCTGGCTGACTTGACTTTGCCTCAGAGANATATATATATATATATATATAATACTGGAATTGCTGGCTGACTTGACTTTGCCTCAGAGAATCATAGTGTGTTATGTTAACAGTGCCACAGCTTTAGGGCAGAGGATGCTGATGGTTAGGTGATCCATTTTAATGTGGGTTCACAGAATTGTTTATGTTGGGAAAGACCTTTTAAGATCCTCAAGTCTAACCATGTCCTCAGTGATCGGGGTCACCGTTAAACCATATCCCTCAGCACCACCTCTCCGTATCTTTTAAATGCTTACAGGGCTGTCGATTCCACCACTTCCCTGGGCAGCCTGTTCCAGGGCTTGACAACACTTTCAGTGGTGAGATTTTTCCTGATGTCCAACCCAAGCCTCCTCTGATGCAATTTGGGGCCATTTCCTCTTGTACTTTTGCTTGTTAGTAGGGAGGACAGAGTGACCCCCACCTTACTCTAACTTCCTTTCAGGTAGTTGTGCAGAGTGAGAAGGTCTCCTCAGCCTGCTTTTCTCCAGGCTGAGCAACCTCAGTTCTGTCAGCTGTTTCTCATAAAACTTGTGTTCTAGACCCTTGACCAAGCAGCTTCATTACCTTTTGTTGGACATCTAAATGTCCTTGTTGGATTGAGGGCCCCAAACTGAACTCATCATTCAAGGGGTAGCCTTGCCATGCTTGCTTTCAGATCAGGACTTATTTCTCTGCATGGCTCACAGCTCCATCCCCAGGGCAATTGTTTTCAGGGAGCCTGGAGTTGGGGAATGCCCTCACACTTCCTTCTCAGTGTCCAGGAAGGTGGCCACTGGCTTGGTGCATTGCCCAGTGTGCTACATAGCATTGGCACAGTGGTCCACAGATGAGGGCAGAGAGGAGCAACCAACCTAAAGGGGGGTTGGAAAAATCTCACCCAGTGGTCCACAGATGAGGGCAGAGAGGAGCAACCAACCTAAAGGGGGGTTGGAAAAATCCCACCCAGGAGTTCCTGTAAGCCAAGCTGTGGTCCTGAGGTCAGGACTCAACCCAAAGGTGCCAACAAGTTGGTGTAATCCAATCCTCAAGCTTTNGAAATACCTATATTTCCAGTATATATATATATATATATATATATAAAATACTGGAATTGCTGGCTGACTTGACTTTGCCTCAGAGAATCATAGTGTGTTATGTTAACAGTGCCACAGCTTTAGGGCAGAGGATGCTGATGGTTAGGTGATCCATTTTAATGTGGGTTCACAGAATTGTTTATGTTGGGAAAGACCTTTTAAGATCCTCAAGTCTAACCATGTCCTCAGTGATCGGGGTCACCGTTAAACCATATCCCTCAGCACCACCTCTCCGTATCTTTTAAATGCTTACAGGACTGTCGATTCCACCACTTCCCTGGGCAGCCTGTTCCAGGGCTTGACAACACTTTCAGTGGTGAGATTTTTCCTGATGTCCAACCCAAGCCTCCTCTGATGCAATTTGGGGCCATTTCCTCTTGTACTTTTGCTTGTTAGTAGGGAGGACAGAGTGACCCCCACCTTACTCTAACTTCCTTTCAGGTAGTTGTGCAGAGTGAGAAGGTCTCCTCAGCCTGCTTTTCTCCAGGCTGAGCAACCTCAGTTCTGTCAGCTGTTTCTCATAAAACTTGTGTTCTAGACCCTTGACCAAGCAGCTTCATTACCTTTTGTTGGACATCTAAATGTCCTTGTTGGATTGAGGGCCCCAAACTGAACTCATCATTCAAGGGGTAGCCTTGCCATGCTTGCTTTCAGATCAGGACTTATTTCTCTGCATGGCTCACAGCTCCATCCCCAGGGCAATTGTTTTCAGGGAGCCTGGAGTTGGGGAATGCCCTCACACTTCCTTCTCAGTGTCCAGGAAGGTGGCCACTGGCTTGGTGCATTGCCCAGTGTGCTACATAGCATTGGCACAGTGGTCCACAGATGAGGGCAGAGAGGAGCAACCAACCTAAAGGGGGGTTGGAAAAATCTCACCCAGTGGTCCACAGATGAGGGCAGAGAGGAGCAACCAACCTAAAGGGGGGTTGGAAAAATCCCACCCAGGAGTTCCTGTAAGCCAAGCTGTGGTCCTGAGGTCAGGACTCAACCCAAAGGTGCCAACAAGTTGGTGTAATCCAATCCTCAAGCTTTGCTGAGTGCCACTCGGTGTGGTTTGGGTCTGTGTGATGTTCTGTGTGCTTCCTTAAATTTCCTTGCAGCGAGGCCTTTAAGATAACTTCCCCCCTGTAAATGAAGGTGTTTCCTGCCAGAGTGCCAAGAAAATTCCCGTTTGTTTGATAGGAAGTGTTTGTGATGTTAGTTACAGCTTGGAGCTTTCAGCACTTGTTGAAAACAGCTTGCTCTTGAGAAGGTTTCTCAACAGCATAAACTGCTAGGACACACAAATGCCCTCAGTAATGACAAATTAGCAAGAATGCCCAAATCTTGTAACTAGGAAACAATTTAGGCAGGAGTCTTGTTTCTTAAGCCTGATTCTTCCAGCTCGTGATTTGCCTGTACTCAGGGGTATCAGGCAACTGCTGCCAGGTGGCAACATCCTGAGAGCTAAAGCTCTAAGGAAGGTTTTGGTTTTTTTGCTTATAGCACAGCAGATGATATCTGCAGACCTCGTTGCTAATGGACCAGTGCTCAACCGAGCCGTGAGGTAATTCGTTCAGAAGAAAAATCTACTGTGTAACTGAGGCAGAAATGGGGCAAAAAAAGCTACTTTGAGAAATTACTTTTCAGCCTCCATCTTGCAGGTCAGATGTACTTATAGAATAATTTACTAAGCATGGACCAAGGTCTTTTATAGCTATATCACAGGGAGTGGGGAGGGGGGGAGAAAAAAAGTGATAATACACTCTTTTTATTAACTTGCTTTCAGCCCTGAGCAGCACTGCAGCAGCACTACTGTCATTCTTCTTTCCATCAGCATAAATGAAGTCTTTAGATCCTTCCTCTGGCTAATGCTATTCCTCACATGGTGACGTTCAAAAACCCATTGACAAGCTGCAAATGATGTGTGAAGCAAACCCCGGGATTAAGTTTATAACCTTTCCCCAGGGGGAAGGAGTTTGGAGGAAGGCTTGAACTTGGGAGAGTGAGGCAAAAGGGTACAGCTGAGGTGGAGCAGGAAAATTCATATTCATATTTAGTTAAATGGAAAAAAACCAAAACAAAACAAAAAAAGAACAGGCAGTCCCAGTTTATGTGGTATCCTGGGAGGTGTGGGGGTGGTTTCTGCTCAGGTATGTAGGATATTACAGCTCCTTCTCACAGGTTTTACTGTTCTTGCTAATGAGAAACTTCATCTCCCTCTCGCTCTCACCAGCTTTGCAGCTGGGATTTGAAAGCCTGATGAATAAACTATAAATGGTAGAAGGTGGAGGGAGCTTCTGTGCCGTGGGTATGTTTGCATCCTGGGTTTCAAAAACCGTGTACCTTCCTTCTGGGGGGTTGTCATTTGCCACTGAGTTTGTTGTTGGATGGGTGTGAATAGGCTTTGGGGGCCTTTAGATGCTGTTAAACTCCAAATGTTAATGAAGTGGTGGAGCTTGGGACCTCCTTCCCCACAGTAATCAAAGAAACAGCAAGTTGCTTCACATATCTATAAGATTATTTCCTTTCATCTGCCAGTATTAGTTTCTTTTGAAGTCTAATCTTTGCTCCATATAAATTGAGAGAAGTTATTTTAAGCAGCTCAGTGGGTACAAGGGTGTCTTGTGACCCAGTGCTCACCAAAAGAGGTCCGACCACGGGAGTTAACCCCTGTCACTCTGGCATCTGGTGCTCACTGAGGATCATTCTGGTTAGTTGGCCCATGCTGTCAGCAGGATCATAGAATCATAGAATGTCAGGGGCTGGAAAAGACCTTCAAAAGCTCATCCAGTCCAATCCCCCTGCCAAAGCAGGATCACCTAGACCAGATGACACAGGAATGTGTCCAGATGGGTTTTGATTATCAGAGAAGGAGACTCCACAATCCTCCTGGGCAGCCTGTTCCCAGTGTTCTGTCACCCTCACAGGGAAAAAAAATCCTCCTCGTGTTTAAATGAAACGTCCTATGCTTGAGCTTCCACCCATTGCCTCTTGTCCTGTCACTGGGCATCACCCAGCAGAGCCTGGCTCCAGCCTCCTGGCACTCACCTTTACATGTTTATAAACATGAATGAGGTTTTCCTCTCAGTCTTCTCCAAGCAGCACAGCCCCAGCTCCCTCTTTCTCTGCTTGTAAGAGAGATCTTCCATTCCCTTCATCATCTTTGTGTCTCTGCGCCTCTGTTCCATGTCCTTCTTCAGCTGGGGATGCCAGAATGAGCTGTGCTCAGGTAGCAATGTGGCTTTAGTGTGGAAACAGATAATCAAGGAGAAGCATAATGGCCAATGCTGCAACTGAAAAAAAGCCAACAAATAATTTTTTAAAACCCACCCAACAATATATAAAAACAAAACAAACAAACAAGAAAAGCCATTAAACAAGCCCCCTCCCAACTCAAAAATACCAACTTGGGTTATAAGTTCAATAACAGGTATAAAATTGGACTTAGGTAATTGGTAGGGAGGCTGATAGAAACTCTGGAATAAAGTAAGCCTGGTGGGGTTAGTAAGGAGTTCAATCGTGATGAAATGAGAAGTTCACTTCAGTCATAGACTCATACAACAGTTTGCATTGGAAGGGACCTTTAAAGGCCACACAGTCCAAACCCCCTGCAATGAGCAGGGAGATCTTCTGCTAGATCAGGTTGCTCAGAGCTCTCTGCAACCTGGCCTGGAGTGTCTTGAGGGATGTGGCATCTACCATTTCTCTGGGCAACTCTTCCCAGTGTTCCACCACCCTCACTGTAAAAAAAACTTCTTCTTTAACTCTAGTCTAAATCTGTTCTCTTTTAGTTTAAAACTATCATCCCTTGACCTGTCACAACAGGCCCTGCTAAAAAGGTTGTCCCCATCTTCCTTATAAGCTGTCTTTAAGTACTGCAAGGCTGCATGAAGGCACAGTGGTCTGACCAGAGCTGCCTTGCCACTGCTCTTCCATGTGTGCACGTTACTCAACAACGTTTGACACTCAGGCTTTTGGCTTGTTTCTGTTTCCTGACAGCCTACTTATGAAAATGAAAAATCATGATGACTTGCTAGTGGCTGCCAAAAATGCAGAAAACTCCTCTCTAAAGCTGAACTCCATCAGCAGGACAATACAACAGGAGAAATTCCTCCTGCCAGATCAAGATGTGTGCTTGGAATGAGAGGTCAGGGCCTTGTGGGGTTGCTCCATCTGATGCTGCCTTATCACCAGTGCCATTAATTACTCTCCTCTCCATTGTCAGCTGGAGAGGAGCAGTGCTCTCCTTCCCAGATTGCAGAGCAGTGGCTCACGTTTTGAATCCTTAATTTTGAAGAAAATTACCACTCTTTATTTTTCTCTATGGATCACTGCATGCTTTTGGCACTTCTACGTGGCACTTGTCCTTTTTAAAGGAGGGAGCATGGTTTGGGAAAGATCAGAAATGTGGTCTTTCAGAGGTTTAAGACAGAAAATATTTGGCAAGTTTCTCTGCTAAATATCCTTTGAAAAGATGGCAGTTAGAATGGTTTAGGTTGGAAGGGGCCTCAAAGCTCAGCCAGTTCCAACTCTGTGAGAAATCATAGAATGGTTTAGGTTGGAAGGGACCTCAAAGCTCAGCCAGTTCCAACCCCCCACTAGACACCTCCCACTAGATCAGGTCTCTCAAGGCCTCATTCAACCTGGCCTTGAACNCAGCCTTCCTGTAGGACCCTTTCAGATACTGGATGTTGATAAGTAAATATGAGGAAATACGTCCAGGAGGATGGAGAAAAAGCTTAGTAATAACCAAATGGTCCTTTTTGCATTTAAGAATGAAGTTGTTGGTATCATCTGGAGTTTTTTTTTTTGTTTGTTTTGTGGNCCCCATTACTCCTAATCCTGTTATTACAAGACTTTGTAAGTAGTCCCTCCCCAGCCTTCCTGTAGGACCCTTTCAGATACTGGATGTTGATAAGTAAATATGAGGAAATACGTCCAGGAGGATGGAGAAAAAGCTTAGTAATAACCAAATGGTCCTTTTTGCATTTAAGAATGAAGTTGTTGGTATCATCTGGAG
>VWZI01011658.1:48966-60969 GCA_013396835.1 Psilopogon haemacephalus
TTTTTTTTTTTTTCTTTCTTACTGTAAGGCATGAGCTGATCTTTGTGTTTCCAGCCCTTGTCTCAGCACTCACAGTCTAGATCCCAGGCATTCCTTCTGGGTGCACACCAGGGCTGATGGTTGACAAACAACCTCTGATGGAATTATTATGAGCTATGGAAAGTATGCTTCTGCTGCTCCCTCAAGTACAAAAGAGTTGCTTAGAGCTGTAAAACCTCCCAGAAATTAAGACCTAGGCTCAGTCCTTGTGAAGCTCAGCCCCTCTGCTCTGGAGGATCCTCCACTCCCCTCTTGACTGCTATCTTGGAGAAACAAAGGGCCAAGTTGTTTGTGTGACCAGTGGTGTGAAGACTCAGGATGACATCTGACTGCCTTTCCCTTACCTAAGTTTTATATGAACAATTTTATTTGCTGCACTTCAGAGGAAGGAGATTCTGTATTTCAATATCTGCTGTTGTGAGTGTTAGACTCTGAAAAGAAAGGGAGTTATTGCAGAACCTGATGAGATTTTTGTTCTTAAAAACCCTCAAAGTATCACCAACTTTGATCCCTGAAGTGTGCAGTCTTTGGTCAATATTATATTTGAAAACACATCTCATAGAATCACAGAATGGTTAGGAGTTGGAAAGGATCCTAAAGGGATCTCTGGTCCTAACCTCCCTGCCATTTGCAGGACTACCTTTACCTAGACCAGGTTGCTCAAAGCCCTTTCCAACCTTGTCCTTTAGAGAAGGAGCATCCACAACATCTCTGTTGAGTTTTGTTGCTTTTCAAAAACACCTCTCTGTCACCACATTTTGTAGGCACTTTTCATGGCTGAGATTCATTTGGGTAAATATTAAAGTGTCTTCAGCAGTTGTAGATAATTCAGCATCTGTCTGCCTCAGTGTTTTGACCCCTGGTGTGCTGTGGCCAGTTCCTGTCCCTGGGTGATGATCTCCAGGGTCCTGTCTGGCATATCCAAGTCATATCCTGAAGGTGAAAGGTTGTGGACTTCTTCCTGACTGCCTGCTTTGTCGATCCATTGGCAGGAATGCTTCTGTGGGGGGGAAAAAGTGGTAAGAAAACAACAGGTGACGTTTTGCAGGACTAAAATAAAACCGGGATAAAGGAAATTACCGCAAAGTGGAATACCTTGAAGTGAAAAAACAGCTGAAAATTGTGGGTTTGTTTAGAAGCCTGGAGCAGCCCAGTCACAGAATCACAGAGTTTTAAAGGTTGGAAGGGACCTCCAGAGATCGTTGAGCACCCCTATTATTTTTTCTCTAGCCAGTATCAAGTCCTGAAAGTGATGTTTTGGCCTCAGGTACGTTTTGACCATGGCATTTGGCAAGTAGAATTTTGTTTGTACATGGTGTGTTGGAAAAGCTGCATGTCATCCTGTGGCTTTGAGCTGTGATAGCCATCAAGTGCTTCCCTACTATTACTTAAAGACTTCCAGCAGAAAACAGGTGTTCCTTGGGTGGTTTCATTCCAGTGTTGGTGTTTGCACACCTGTTGCTGGTGTCTAAGCCACAAAAGATAGAGATGATGGTAAAAAGCAGATGGAAGCTGTGGCTATCCAGGGCCACAGCAGCAGCCAGCTGTGAGATTCCCTCAAGCTTGGCTGAGAAGTTGATGCCGGATGTCTGACCTTGTTTTCAAATGGGCTTTGTTCTTCCTTGCTGCTGTTTTGTTGTCCTGTTTTATGGTAGGTATAAAAGAGCAGATTGCTGTTCTCCCTTGGGAGAAAGGAAGGGAAGAGGAGACCCTTGTGCAGATTGTCTTTGGAGGTTATCTGAGATGTTTTTTGGGTGAGCACAGGAAGAGAACGTGCCAAAAAAAAGTTGAATCACTGCTTCATGTCAGACTAGAGGGCTTGAGCATTCCAAGATACTTTTGTGTCTTGTATAATGCCCACATCAGGGATACTGGAGGAGACCTTTGTGCAGATTGTCTTTGGAGTTTATCTCAGATGTTTTTTGGATGAGCACAGGAAGGGAATGTGCCAAAAAAAGTTGAATCACTGCTACATGTCAGACTACAGTCTTGAGCCTTCCAAGATACTTTTGTGTCTTGTATAATGCCCACATCAGGGATACTAGAGGAGACCTTTGTGCAGATCATCTTTGGAGTTTATCTCAGATGGTTTTTTGGATGAGCACAGGAAGGGAATGTGCCAAAAAAAGTTGAATCACTGCTACATGTCAGACTACAGTCTTGAGCCTTCCAAGATACTTTTGTGTCCTGTATAATGCCCATGTTGTGGATGATGGAAGAGAACCCTGTGCAGATTGTCTTTGGAAGTTATCTCAGATGGTTTCTGGGTGAGCACAGGAAGGGAATGTGCCAAAAAAAGTTGAATCACTGCTACATGTCAGACTACAGTCTTGAGCCTTCCAAGATACTTTTGTGTCTTGTATAATGCCCACATCAGGGATACTAGAGGAGACCTTTGTGCAGATCATCTTTGGAGTTTATCTCAGATGGTTTTTTGGATGAGCACAGGAAGGGAATGTGCCAAAAAAAGTTGAATCACTGCTACATGTCAGACTACAGTCTTGAGCCTTCCAAGATACTTTTGTGTCCTGTATAATGCCCATGTTGTGGATGATGGAAGAGAACCCTGTGCAGATTGTCTTTGGAAGTTATCTCAGATGGTTTCTGGGTGAGCACAGGAAGGGAATGTGCCAAAAAAAAAGTCTGAATCACTGCTACATGTCATGCTAGGGGCTTGAGCCTTCCAAGATACTTTTGTGTCTCCTGTAATGCCCACCTGGTGGATGCTGAGCTCTGAAACCTTCCTTTGGTGATCCTGCCGTGCTTTGATGAGGGGAAAAAAAAGTCTTTTTTAATTACAGGGATTGGTTGGCTGCCTTTTAGAAAAATAAATTGGGTGGTCTTTGTTAACCACTGAATGATGGGTTATTGTGGCATGAAATAGAAGCTCACTTAGCCTGCGCATGTTTGTTCTGAAATCGGCAGGAGGAGGAAATGCTGATACGGGTGTATATGTGGGAGGAAGATTTATCAAAGAAGCATACACCCACACACCCTCTCTTTCTTAAAGTCATGGTCAGTAAATGATAGGCTTCCTTCCCTTGCTTTTGAATGCCATATAGATTTCTAGTGAAATTATTTATATGCATGGCCCTTTAAAAAAATATAGAGCATCACCGGGTCAGCTCAAGGTCTCAGCATCCAGTTTAAAGTGAGAGGTTAGGAAACAGCAACAGAACGAGGGGGCACAGTCTCAAGTTGTGTCAGGAGAAAGTATAGACTGGATGTTAGGAGGAAGTTCTTGATAGAGTGATTGGCATTGGAATGGGCTGCCCAAGGAGGTGGTGGAGTCCTCATCCCTGGAGGTGTTCAAGAAAAGACTGGATGGGGCACTTAGTGCCATTGGGTAGGGCTGGGTGATAGGTTGGACTGGATGATCTTGAAGGTCTTTTCCAACCTGGTTCATTCCATTCCATTCCATTCCATTCCATTCCATTCCATTCCATTCCATTCCATTCCATTCCATTCCATTCCATTCCATTCCATTCCATTCCATTCCATTCCATTCCATCCTCCAGGCACAACCTCTAGCTTTTGCCTGCCATCACAGCTTCTCTCCAGGAAGGGAAGGTGGCTTTTGTGAATGTAATATCTTGTTGTAAATAGTTGGCTTATCAGTTTCCTGCTGCTCTTAGTTTTATGTGCATTGATTGCAGCAGTTTGCTCCTTGTGGTTGGATGGCTTCAGTCTAACTTTGAGCCTTGTGCTGGGTTAACATAGCCTGCTCTCACAAGCCCTTCTCCACCCACACAGGCAGGAGAGAAAAACACACATGCACACAAAAACCCTCAAAAAACCCTCTGGGTTGTGATAGGGTTGAGATAAAAGAGTTTTACTGGGAATGATCCAATGCACAGTTACCTTAGTCTACCCTGAGAAAAGCACAGCAAAGTGCAAAAGCAGCAGCAGAAGACAGCGACCCTCTCTAACCCCCTGTCCTGCAGCCCACCCAGCACCCCAAAAACTGGAAGCCAGAAGCAGCAGCTCTCATGTTACAATTGGGACTTCAAGCCCATGATAGTTTTCTCCAGCCAGCACTTTAGTTTGGCAGCTGGCATGGTGGCATCATGGTGTTGAATATCAGCAGCAGATTCAACTCAACCCATCACAAGCCTCTTTGTGGCTTTTTGGCTGCTTCTGCATTGAATTAGGCTCAGGGTGACAGTGACAGCAGAGCTGGATGTTCCTGAACATAGTGGTGAGACTGATGTCTCAGCAAGTCAGTGCTGGTGAGGGGGTGCTGTAGCATTGGCTGGTACCCCCTGTCTCCCAGCATGGATAGAACTTCTCCTGCCTTCTTTGTCATCACAGCTTCGTGTGACTTTTAAGCTACCTTTTGAACGACTTTAAAAAAATTCTATAAGCAAACACACAAAAAGGAAAGTTTATGCAACCTGCAGTCCTGGAGCACCAAATGCCAAGGGAATTATTTCCCTCAGAGCAAGGGAAAAATATGTGTATAGAAAGTTTGTACTCCATGGCTAGACCTGCCCGTCATGTTCTGTTTATACTGCTGAGCTTGCTGAGATAGTCAGGATGTACGTTTGAAAGCAGATGAATGTGCTTGCATACCCTTCCTTCTTCTGGGGCATTCTGCCTGTTTCCTCTTCAGTCTTTTTCCCTAAAATTAATTTCTTTCTGGCAGTAAACACGCTTGGGTACTTCCAAATACTGCGAGTAGAGGGTGAAACTTACTGATTTTTGATAGCCTTGCTGTGGGTCTGAGCGATGCTGGTAGGGATTAATTAGCACCACTTCTGATTTCACTTGGTGATGCCTAAGCTGTAGAAACTGAGGGCATGTGTAACCATGAGTGACCAAGCCATCTTCTGAAAGGCTTTTGTTTGGCACTAACTGGGTTGAATGAGCTGTAATTCTGCCAAAATGTTTGTTTACATTTATTATGGACATCTCTAACTATTCTTGTGGTTACCATTTGTCCAGCAGTCTAAATCCTCTTCTTCTCTCCATTCTGTCCCTACAATGTGGTGGCCCAGTAGGGAAAGTGTCCTCTCCAAGGCCAGAGATCTGGGCTACCTGTGGCAGAGCATTGGTCCAGGCTGACCGGAGAGGTTGTGGAGTCTTCTCAAAGCCTGCCTGGATGTGATCTTGTGCACCTTGCTCTGGATGGACCTGCTTTAGCAGTGGAGTTGGGCTAGGTACTCTCCAGAATTCCCTTCCAAACTTCTCCATTCTGTGCTTCTGTTTCTGTGGCCACTGCCTTACAAATGTGCCTCATTGTGTCCTCTGAGCATCTCTGCATCACCCTGGGGAGAGGACATCCCAGGTCTGGCCACAGGATTCTGTTTCTGTGACCACTGCCTTACATATATGTCTCATTGTGTCCTCTGAGCATCTCTGCATCACCCTGGGGAGAGGACATCCCAGGTCTGGCCACAGACTGTCATCCAGGCAGCTGGGCTGTAAGGACCATGGGGTCCTGAGCAGCACAGACCCCACTTGGATCTGGTGCCTTAGAAATCACTTCATTTAAAAATCCATCACGTTTGCGTGCTTCACTACTCTGCTTTAAAATCTCCTCCTCTCTAGAGAAGAAAAGGGCAGAAAGCTCAGCGAAATAGGGCTGAGCGGTGGGCAGAAGGCAGCCATGGGAAGGTTGCATCAGGCTGTAGTTTGCTGTGCTGCAGCAGGAGCAGCAGAGGGAGCACAAGTAAACGCATCGTGCCTTTACCCAGAGCTGCGCTCGCATCACCCCATGACATTTTGCTCGATGGATGGAGATCAAGAACGAAAAAAAAAAAAAATCCAAAACCAACCCAGCCTGGTGGTTTTGGCATAGGACAGGAGGGTGATGTTCTCTATATTAAATACGCAGGGGTAGCAAATAAAAATGTAGCCTGTTGTGGCTGCTGTTTGGAAGTTGAGGTTATGCAAGCGGCTGCTGGTTGCACGATGTCAGGTCGACTTCATGCCAAGGTGCAATTGAAGGAAGATTGATGCTCTGTGGTTTCAGAGGGCTGTGGTGCTGTCCTGCCTCGTGCTATTCTCCTGACAGACCTGAAGCAGCAGATTAATAGTTTTAAGGTATCAAAAAGGAAAACGGTGATGGCAAAGAACTGGTCCAGTTACTTTTGGCAGGTGAGATCAGAGAGTCATGACTCGGTCAGGTTCTTGCAGCATACAGCAGCCTGACCAGTAGCAGTATTTAATGCAGATCTGCATTTCCCTTCAGCTTACAACCGTGTGAAAAGAAATTTGAAAGCAATACAATCTTTTCCTTGAAGTCTATTATGTCCTTTCAGTCCTGGTAGTAGTGTAGGCTCTCATCATCTGTGTAGCCCTTGCTGTTCCACTAGGACAGGCATGTAGGGACTATGAGAGAGACAAGGGTGGGTCTTTTTAACAGGGTCTCTTGTGACAGACCAAGGGATGATGCTTTTAAGGAAAAGAGGGGAGGCTTTGACTACATATGGTAGTTTGGGAGTTCACTGCCACTTTTGAAATCACCCAGGCTAGACTCAGCCAGCTGGAAATCTAAGAATGAAGCTTTATATTTACAGCTTTGCACAATATACAAGCAAATATTTACAATATATTATAGATATTTACAGATATATACGGTGAGAAGGTAATACAGAAACACCACAGCTCTCCCAGAGATCAGAATCCCCAAGAGGGGTTCCCAACCACCCTACCACCTTCCCACCACCACCTTATCATATCCCAGTATCTGTCTTACATGCCAGGAAAGCAGGGAAGATCAGCCAGGGGGGTTAGAATCAGGAATTGATTAGTTTGGTTACACAGATCCAGCTAGAAAGGCAGAGAGACGGAGAGACCAACCGCCCAGAGCTCAGACCTGAGCAGCTCTGTTTTATCTATGTTTGGGTTCTTACTTTTATATTGGTCAGCAAACCTATGAGTGAAGGAGACATCATCAATGTTTTCCTTTTATAACCTAATTTCTCTTATTAAAATATTCCAACTACCCTCAAACCAACACACTGCATATAAGGAATGAACTTTTTACAGTGAGGCTGATGAAATGCTAGCACAGAGAGGTGGTAGAAGCCTCATCCCTAGAAACATGCCAGGCCAGGTTGGACAGGGCTGTGAGCAACCTACCCTGGTTGAAGTTGTCCCCCCTCACTGCAGGGAGGTTGGACTCTAGGTGACCTTTGAAGGTACTTTTCAACCCAAATAATTGTGTGATTCCTTCAGCATGGATTGCCATCATCATCAGTGTCACCAAATCATGTTTGCCACTGCCATCTTATCTCTTAGGCCTGCAATTTTGTGAGTTGGTTGGTTTTTTTTTCCCCCCATCATTCATCAAAACTTGGACTGAATTTCCTCCTGTCAGTCCCAACCAGAGTCAAAGAGGAGAGATTTTTTTTTTTTTTTTTAAATTTCCCTTCCAGGACTTTTAACAAACAAATCGCAAGCTTTAAGTTTTTTTTCCTTCAGGTTGGAGATTGCCAAAAGCAAATCTTTGTTGAATCATTCAGCAGAAGTAAAGGTTACTGAAACGTGCACAGAAAGATGCCTGCAGACCCAGAGCAAAGGCTTTAGAAACCCCTGGCAGCCCTGGTGGCAGAAACCCTTTTTGGTCTCAGAGAACAGAAAGAGCAGAAATGTCTTTGTGTGGAAAAAATAAGCTGCTGGTGGCCGTTCACAAATTCTTCCTTTTCACCTTGCTGTTTTATTCGTCAGTCTGCTCTGTTTCTGAGGCCACCAAAGGCTGTACACAGGAGATAGGCTCAGACTGCTAAGAAATGAAAGGTTATCTGAGCAGGTCAGGCAGCGAGGTCATTGTTTTCCAGGAAATCTTGTTTCATGTGCAATTGTGTGGTGCTCAGAGCTACCACACAGAAGCTGGATGCACATGTGGTGGCTTTTATTATTCGTTAGCTATGAAATTAATTACCAACTCCAAGGATTTTTAATATAATTTGCTTTTTACCTTCTTCTGGAAGTAGCTGCCTGTTCTCCTAAGTATTGATTTTCATGTTGCAGAGAAGCTTCTCAGGTTCATCTTCATTGTGCCTCATCCAGCCTCCTCTTAAGCACCTCCAGGGATGGGGACTCCACCACCTCCCTGGGCAGCTCATTCCAATGCCAATCACTCTTGCTGGGAAGAACTTCCTAAAATCCAGCCTAAACCTGTCCTGGTGCAGTTTAAGACTATGTCCTCTTGTTCTGTCACTGGGAGACCAACCCCTGCCTGGCTACAACCTCCCTTCAGGTAGCTGTAGACAGCAATGAGGTCTGCCCTGAGCCTTCTCTTCTCCAGGCTGCACACCCCCAGCTCCCTCAGCCTCTCCTCACAGGGCTGTGCTCCAGCCCCCTCACCAGCCATGGTGTTCTTCTCTGAACACCTTCAAGCACCTCAACATCATTCTTAAATGGAGTGGTCCAGAACTGGATACAGCACTCAAGGTGTGGCCTGACCAGTGCTGCATACAGGGCTGAAGAACTTCCCTGGTCCTGCTGGCCACACTGTTCCTAATAGTGGCCAGGATGCCATTGGCCTTTTTGGCCACTTGGGCACACATAGAGAAGAATAGAACTGGCCAGGTTGGAAGAGACCTCTAAGATCATCCAGTCCAACCAGTCCAGTGCTGGTACTTTACCCATCTTAAATGTGATACTTCTAAGTTTTAAAACGTCTGGATGCTGTTATTGGAGAGGTTTGTCTTTTTTTTCCTGTTCTCCTTTATCTTGGTGCTGGCTATATTTCTGCCATGAACATGAATATAATTTCTCACATGCCTTGCTTTAGCTTCAGCCAGCTGCTTTTTATTGAGGAGCTGATCTTGTTTCACCAGCAGGAGA
The DNA here is from genome assembly GCA_013396835.1 of Psilopogon haemacephalus. Classification (NCBI taxonomy): domain Eukaryota; kingdom Metazoa; phylum Chordata; class Aves; order Piciformes; family Megalaimidae; genus Psilopogon; species Psilopogon haemacephalus. The sequence continues at coordinate 57,802 of VWZI01011658.1, forward strand.
GCTCGGAAGTGATAGAAGTAGCACCCAGAGTGCAAAAGCAGAGCTTGGTATCACCTGTAAGCTTCCAGCACAGGCAGTTTTAACTTCTAACCTTTCCTGGGTTTTAATATAGAAGTTGGAGACTGATCTGTGGCATTTTTGTGTGAGTAAGCTCTGAAGGTGGTTCTCCTCTTGCGTGCTTCTGTCTTACCAATATCCTGTGTGGGGAGGAAAAAAAAAATGTACATGTGCAATGGAAAACCAAAATCATTGCAATTTGCAACTGAGTTATTTTTTCTTTTGAGGTAGTGCAATATATGACCATATTGGCCCGTGCAGATGTAAAACAATTCAGAGGTTTGGGACTGGATTTATACAGCTGTTCTTGCAATTAGAAGACCTCTCTGAAGAGAATGAAGTGAAGCTGTTTAGGTTTGTCACTTCTCATGTCTCTCCATTCTTTTCCTTCTTGGAGAAGCAGAGTTTAGCCTCCAGAGCTCTGCCTGTGGTCGGTGTTCAGTGATGTCCTTCACTGGCCTTCGGTGTTGGTAGGTTTGTCTGTTTGTCAAGGTGCAGGATGCTGTTACAGTGAAGAAATGAGCAGTTGGATGCCTGGCAGAACACTTTGGTTCCCCCCCTACCCCCGAGTTTGCTAGACCTAGAGAGCAATTTGTTTTATCCTAGTCCAGCATTCAGTTAGTAAATCCTGTTGAGGCATTGATCTTCTTTCCAAAATAATTTTCCTGGGACTTGAGGGACAGTGTAGGACTACTTAGCCTATCAGAGTGGTGCTTGCAGCACCACATAGTTGGTTTAAAGAGAAAAAAAAAAAAGGTATAAGGAGCTAGCAACTTGTTTCATCTCCATGAAGGTTGGAGGGAGATTGGTCCCTACACAACTGATGGAGCTGCATTGTGTATGCTGAAAGCCAGCATGGGTTCAAGGCTATGCTAGACAATATAGTGAAACCACATCCTGCTTGAGAAGTCCTTGAACTGAAAATGGCTGGAATCTGGGGAAGTGTGGGGGGAATTAATCTTACATATGTCCCTATTTTTTTATTTATTTATTTTTTAGAATATATTTCCATGGTTTTAGTCTTGCCCAGGACTAAAAGAGTGCTTACAGGGGGCTTATAAGAAAGATGAGGACAGTTTAGCAGAGTTTGTGGTGACAGGACAAGGAGTGACATCTTTAAAATGAAATGAGGGGAGATTTAAACTAGGTAGAAGAAAGATACTTTTTACAAGGAGGGTGGTGAAACACTAGCACAGGTTGCCCAGAGAGGTGATAGGTGTCCCATCCCTGGAAACATTCCAGGTCAGGCTGGTCAGGGCCCTGAGCAACCTTATCTGTTTGAAAACATCTCTGCTCAGTGTATGGGGATTGGACTAGGTGACCTCTAAAGCACCTTTTCAACCTAAAGCATTCTCTGACTCTGTGATTTTTCAGCCCCAAATTACAGGTGGGATGGCAACAAACCCAACCCCCAGCAAAAAGTACATTTTGCTTTAAATGTTCTGCACATCCTTTCTGTAAATCACATCTTTCACAAGTCATAACTGTATGGAGCCAAGTTGGGGTCTTGCTTGCAGCAGTGCCGAAGGGCTGAGGAGGTGAAGCTCTGCCTGAGCCAGTCTGACCATTCTCATGCTGTTACACAGCACTACAGGTAACTAAAAGATGGCAGCAGGAGAGGTACAGCTTGCCAAGACATTTACATCGACTGCATTACTTTGAGGGTAAACAAAAGACTGAAGAGCTTTAGACCATCATAGCTATTTGAGGTAAGAGTGACATCAGTGCTCTCCAGAGATGATGCTCAGGCAATTGTTGTTGGGCTGTTTGGGTTGAAACAGAAGTTTTCTTGCCTGTTTCTGTGCCCATCACCTAAATGAGAGCAGACAAAGAGGGGAGATACTCCAGCCCTCCAAAACATAGATGATTCCTCTGGCTCCCTTTCTTTATTGGACAACAACAACCACAAAAGTGCTATTTTTGGGTTGCTGCACCAAGGGAGGGATTGTTTAGTCACTTGGACCACTTTTTAATGGCAAAGTTATTAATGCCTTGTAAGGACATGTCCAGGGAGTTTGTAAAGTGGTTTTTTCAGTATGTATTTCATAGAGTGGGTACAGATTTGCCTGTCTGGGATACCACAGGTACAGTTGATCCTCTTTTTGGGCACGAGGATGAACCAACTAGTTGATTTCCAGATTTTTCCTGCCTTTTTTTTTGTGTGTATGTGTATGTGTTTGTAATGCAGAACAGAAGAGCTTGGCATCATTTTTGGGACTACTAATCCTAGCAGGGTCGAGTAACACAGACGTGCCCAAGTTTCAGGCCAAGCCAAAATATAGTGCAATTAATAAATAGCAATTCAAGCTGCAGTGCTCCAGAATAGGAACAAATATATCCTGAGGTGGAAAATTATAAGTTAATTGCTGTCAGTGGTAGCATTGCTTTTTTAAAATTATTTTAAAATATGGTGGCTTACCTTTCTGGCTACTAATAACTGTGAGTCCTAGAAACATTTCAGGTAAGTTTAACCAAAATTGTAGGATTATAATCTCTAAGGTAGGGTGATCTAGGGTAGAGTGTCCCTGCCTATGGCAGGGGGGTTGGAACTAGATGATCGTTGTGGTCCCTTCCAACCCTGACTGATTCTATGATTCTATTATTCCCCACGTCCTTTGTCCTCCTCCCTTTCCTCCTCTCTCCCTTTCCTCCTCTCTCCCTTTCCTCCTCTCTCCCTTTCCTCCTCTCTCCCTTTCCTCCTCTCTCCTCTGACAAGAAGCAGTGGGTCACTTATATCCCTTTACCTTTCTGAAGCAAATGCCTGCCTGAGGTGTTCTGATGGGCTGTCAAGGCAGGTGCTTTCTCTGCAGTCCAGGACACTACATTGTTCTGGGGAGAAGGAGGACTGCCAAAGCCAATACTGAGCTGAGATTTCACATTCACTCCCAATCCCCTGCTGCTTTTCTTGATGTGCATATACATTTTTTTTTTTTTTTTCCAGTTAAGAGGATGTATTTCACAGTGTCAGGAAGGGCAGTGCTCTTCCGGCCCCTGCCTTCATTTCTGACCCTTTTTTGGTTGTAGTTCTACGTTAATGAAAGCTTCACACAAATATATGTTTGTTTTCTTGGTGGTTTTTTTTTTTTTTTTTTTTTTTTTTTTTTATAAATA
>VWZI01011658.1:60984-81134 GCA_013396835.1 Psilopogon haemacephalus
CATTTTAGATTTTTTCCACTTTTGCTTAGTGGGGGTGAAAAAAAAAAAAAGGGAGTTTTGCCATTTGCAGCGCTGGGGGTGTGGGGCAGAAATGCTCTGTTTGAAAACCGTGAGCAGAAGGCAGATGACTGCCTCTGCCTTTCTCAGAGTGTCTTCTTGAGTGTAAAAGACACCAGGGATTGCTAAAATATTCATGTACTGCTCTAACTCTGGGGAGGAGAGTAGTCAGAGTGGAGAGAGATTAATAAATAATGCCCCTTCAGAAGCTGCTGCTGGTAAGTCAAGGTCGAACAAGCCACAGGTTTTTCTTTAGCTCAGGTGAAGTTTCTTATAAAGTCACAGAGCCACAGAATTAACCAGGTTGGAAAAGAGCTTCGAGATCACCGAGTCCAACCTATCACCTAACACCTTCTAATTAACTAACCCATGGCACTAAGTGCCTCATCCAGTCTCCAAGTCTGTGAAGTCTGAGATGGGACATATTTGCCCTTTTGCTATCAGGGTTTGGTCAGTGTTGTAGCTGCATGTAGATTTTAACTTCAATTCCATAGTGTCAGTTTTTGCTTTTAAAGTACAGAGTTTCTGAAAATCCATTGATTCGTAGAGTAGGTTGGAAGGGACTTGAAAGATCATCTAGTTCCAAGCCTCATGCCCATGGGCATGGATACCTTGGGAACATGGTTTAGTGGTGGACATGGCAGTGTTTAAGTTTCTTTTCCATCCAAGGTGATTCTATGGCTCTGTTAAACAGCTTGGTGATTCACAGATTTATAGAAAGATTTGGGTTGGAAGGGACCTTAAAGATCATCTAATTCCAACCCCTCCAGCATGGGACAGGGACACTTTCCATGAACTCAGGTTGCTCAAGGCCTCATCCAACCTGGCCTTGAACACTTCCAGGTAGGGGACATTCATGATCTCTTAGGGCAACCCCTTCAATTCTCTGCACACCTTCACTGTTGATGCATAGAAACACAGAATCAGCCAGGTTGGAAGAGACCTCCAAGCTCATCCAGTCCAACCTAGCACCCAGCCCTAGCCAATCAACTAGACCATGGCACTAAGTGCCCCATCTAGGCTTTGCTTGAACACCTCCAGGGATGAGGATACCACCACCTCCCTGGGCAGCCCATTCCAATGCCAGTCACTCTCTCTGTACAGAACTTCCTCCTAACATCCAGCCTATACCTCCTCTGGCACAATTTGAGACTGTGTCCCCTCATTCTGTTGCTGGTTGCCTGGCAGCAGAGCCCAACCCCACCTGGCTACAACCTCCCTTCAGGTAGCTATAGAGAGCAATGTAGTCTGCCTTGAGCCTTCTCTTCTCCAGGCTGCACACCCCCAGCTCCCTCAGCCTCTCCTCACAGAGCTGTGCTCCAGCCTCCTCACCAGCCTTAGTGCCCTTCTCTGGACATGTTCCAGTACCTCAACATCTCTCTTGAATTGAGGGCCCCAGGACTCAAGGTGTGGTCTGTCCAGTGCCAAGTACAGGGGAAGAACAACCTGTAGGTATGTATGCATACGTTAGTTGAAGATACAGATTTAACACACGCACCCATCCCACTCTGCCTACCCCCCAAAAAACCCAAACAACTTAACAAACCAAACCAAACCAAACCAAACAACAAGACCTCAAACCAAAGCCAGTATCTAATTATTCCCTTTTTCATTTTATTTTAGTCTCTGTTAGTTTGATTAGAAGCAGAAGGGTCTCTCTTCCACCCTATAGCCTGCCACCTCAAGTAGTGCTAACAGTTTCAATCTCGAGGAAAGTAATAATTGGGGAGATTTGTATGGCTGAATGTTTTGTCCTGGCTGTAAGTGAAGCTTGAAATCCTAATGTCCTTTACAGATGGTGTGCCAAAAAGAGATGAATACTGTTCCCTGAGCTTTACAGATGATAATCTGTCTACCAGGGACAGATTTCATTAGGCAAGTGATGGGGGTAATTAGGGTGAAGGACAGACTTACAGAAACGGGAGACATTTGTTACTGAGAGCCCTACGAGAAGTAAAAAAAAGAAAACAAAAAACCAAAATATTTCCTTCTGTAAACACAGCTGCTGTATGAAATGTTATTTTAAAATATATTTTGAGTGTCACACAAATGTCTAATTGACAGCCAAGATATTGCAGAACGTAATCTGTGAGCAGAGGTCAGCAAAGGAAAGTGATAATTCAATGATGAGATTGTTTTTGACGGGGTAGTCACAATAGTCCAGCTTTGCTGCATGCTTCTCCTGTGCAGACTGAGATAGTGTGGAGCTTTTCTTAGGGGACTCAGCTCTTCCAGCAGCGTTCCTCCTCCCTGTAAACACACACGTTTCAGCTTCTACCAAGAGCCTGCTTAAAACACTGTGCCAGTTGTCTGTGGAGGGGAGCAGTGTGTTTCCCTGCACTTTCCTGGCCTGGCTTGGCATGAAAGCCTTCAGTTGGCCGTGTGTAGATGGCAGCATTTACCTACTGTGCTTTCCTCTTAAATTACTTCAGGTGGAGAGGATGAGTAGTTCTCAGTGCTGTGTGGTAGTCTGGGAGTTATCCACACTCCCACAGAGTTTTGAAGTCACCTGGACTAGACTCAACCAGCTGGAAGTTAAGGAATGAATTCCTGCTTTTGGACAATGTAAGGGGTAGTTTTTGGAAAGTAAGCACCACCTAGCACAGAATTTGAATGGTTGGCAAGCACTGCACTTGGTAGCCCTCTTCATTTTGCAGTGCTCTGAAGACTTTGGCAGGAAAACTTTCAGCTCATGTTGCTGTTTGCTTTTGTCCACTATATCCATGAACTCTGTCCTGTGCATATAATCTTCTACACTACTGTTACGTGCTTATCATAGAATCATAGAATGGTTTAGGTTGGAAGACACCTCAAAGATCATCCAGTTCCAACCCCCCTGTGCCATAGGCAGGGACACCTCCCACTAGATCAGGTTGTTCAAGACCTCATCCAGCCTGGCTTTGAACACATCCAGGGAGGGAGCAGACACAACCTCCCTGGGCAACCTGTTCCAGTGCCTCACCACCCTCACTGTGAAGAATTTCTTCCTAACATCCCATTCAAATCTCCCCTCTGCCAGTTTGAACCCATTCCCCATCGTCCTGTCATTACAAGACCTTGTGAATAGTCCCTCCCCAGCCCTCCTGTAGGCCCCCTTCAGATACTGGAAGGTTTCTATAAGGTCTCCTGGAAGCCTTCTCTTCTCCTGGCTGAAAAGCCTCAACTCTCTCAGCCTGTCCTCATAGCAGAGGTGCTCCAGCCCTCTGGGCATCTTTGTGGCCCTCCTCTGGACTCTCTCCAACAGTTCCATGTCCTTCCTGTGCTGGGGGCTCCAGAACTGCACACAGTACTCCAGGTGGGGTCTGAGGAGAGCAGAGTAAAGGGGGAGAATCACCTCCCTTGCCCTGCTGGTAATGCTTCTCTTGCTGCAGCCCAGCACACAGTTGCTGTCTGAGCTGTGTGTGCACACTGTTGGCTCATGTTGAGCTTCTCATCCACCCAGACCCCCAGGTCCTTTTCCTCAGAGCTGCTCTCCAGCCACTCACCACCCAGCCTGGAGTTGTACTTGGGATTGCAGCGACCCAGGTGCAGGACCTGCTATATTACCATTGATATTCCTTCCACCAGCTTGCAGTGAGCCATCTATTGCAGGCAGCTCATGAGCAGCATCTCTTGTGGTTCTGAGCAGGCAGCTAGCTGGTATCTGTGCACTGCTGTGAGGGATGAGCTGCCATGGTTGTGGGGATTTCTTTTGCACTGGCAGGCTTCAGGCTCATGGCAACACTTAGGTCGAGCAATGAAGGAACGTTCAGTGTGTGCAAGTCAGGATCACAATTCTGCCTTCTCCTGGAGACTCAGATTAAGAACACATAGTACAGCCTGCCCAGTACTAACGAAACCATTGGAGCACAGCGAGCTGGGGAAAGCAAAAAGGAAATACCTAAGACTGAAAAGGGAAAAAAAAAAATCTTCAAATTATTATTGTTGACTCATATTTCTGGCTATTATATTAAATGCAAACTGAGATGAGGACAAAAACAATACCTGGAAACCCCACAGTGTCCAGAAGTAGAAGGAACCTCGCTGAAGAGAGTTTCAGTATTAGGAGATTTTTTTTATACATAAGAGTCCATGACTTTGCAAGTTCTGTTGCCATAAAGATTGGCAGTGGAGCGTAGTAAAGCAATAAAAGGGCAAGGCGTGGGGCCAAATCCTTCTGTTTGTGATTGTGGTGGTGATGTGCAGAGCAGCAGGAAGAGCAAATCAGATGCAGATGGGTTTTGGGGTTTGGGTTTGTTGTTTTTTTTTGGTATGAAGTCTTGACGTTTATTGGTGATAGTGCTGAAGGTGATGCAGGCCCTGAAACATCTCTGATTAAAGGCTGCTGTTATGCAGTATTTCCAAGTGATGCAGCAAGTATCCTACGTGGCAGGGATGGAGCCTTGCTTGCAGTCTGAAGCTTCAGTTGTGTTGCCAGTTTGCTCTCACCGAGGTCTCTCTACCAGGCTGGCTTATCAACTGTTGGTAGTAACTATTCAACCAGCCTGTTTCCTGAGCTGGTCTGGTATCCCAGGAGAGAGTGTGTGTTCTCCAGCACACAGGCAGGACCTGGTGTGCTTTCATTGTTCCTCATCTCTCCTGCTCCTTCCACTACTGCAGCACTTCCTCCTCTTGCTGCTTCCCTGAGTTGCTTTATTGCTGTTGAAGTCCTCTGGTTTTCAGACATGCAGAGCACTTTGTTCTCTTCCTCTTCATGCTTTTAAGGTTATTTCCATATAACTTCTCATAGTCTTCTTTTCTAGACAATGCCAGCTCCTTCAGTGTGGGTCAAATTTAATGGCTATGGTCATCTCTGCTCCTCTTTTTCTGAGGAGCACTACTCCACACTACTACTGGACTTCTGTCCTGTGCTACAGCTTGATCTGAGTGCTGTAGCTAAGGTGAGCCTGCGAGCAGCAGAACAGACAGATCACTTCTTGTGCCATATGTGTGGCTTTCCTGGTTTTATGCCCTAGGACATTCTTTGCCTTTCCTACAGCTGGGGCACATTATTGGCCTGTGTTCAGATGGGAAGACTCCCTGTAATAGAAAGAAGTGACGTCTGTGGCTTTTCCCCTATATGGAGGGGGCCTGCTGCTCCATTGCTACAGGAAATTAGGTCTGCTTTACACAGTTGGCTTTCTGCTGGTTTGGGTTTTTTATCTCCCTGTTAGCTTTTAGGTGCCTATGAACCCTTTCTTTTTCCTTTTGTGTGCCTCTACAACCACAGAATGATAGGGGTAGGGAGGGACATCTGGAGATCATAGAATCAGTCAGAGTTGGAAGGGACCACAAGGATCATCTAGTTCCAACCCCCCTGCCATGCCCGGGTACACCCTACCCTAGATCAGGCTGCCCACAGCCTCATCCAGCCTAGCCTTAAACATCTCCATGGATGGGGCTTCCACCACCTCCCTGGGTAATGCCTTCCAGGGTCTCACCACAGGGTCTCACCACCCTCACGGTGAAGAACTTCTTCCTCACATCCAGTCTGAATCTACCCATTTCTAGCTTTGTTCCATTCCCCCCCAGTGCTATCACTACCTGACATTCTGAAGAGTCCCTCCCCAGCTTTCTTGTAGGCCCCCTTAAGATACTGGAAGGCCACAAGGAGGTCATCTCAGAGCCTTCTCCTCTCCAGACTGAACAGCCCCAACTTCCTCAGTCTGCCCTCATAGGAGAGGTGCTCCAGCCCTCTGATCGTCATCTTGTCCAACACCCTGTTAAAGTAGGTTCACCTAGAGCAGGTTACGCAGGATCATGTCCAGGCTTTGAATTTCTGCAGATCAGGAGACTCCACAACCTCTCTGGGCAACCTGGTCTGAGTCTCCAGCACCCTCAAAAGGTGATAGAGAAAAAAAAAAAATCTCTATGTAAAATCTTGTGCCAGGGGCTTGAGAATGAGCAGGTAATCCTTCCTTCTTCCCTCCCTCATCTTTTTGTTTAAAGGTTGTTTGGATGTGGTGATTAGGGATATGGTTTAGGGTGACTCTTACAGAGTAGAGTTATGGGTTGGACTTGGTGATCCTGAGGGACTTTTCCAACTTGGATGTTACTGTGATTCAGGAGTCATCCATCATGGCACAGAAACAATGTTGGGACATAACTGCTCTCCAGAAAGAACATTATTAAACAGCTCCTACCTCCCACACCAGAGGTGTTTGTTGGAAGGTCCCTTGTAAAACATCAGAATATATTGACTACACACAGCTATCAGGCTGTGCTGCCTACAGAGTTGCCTCCTTGCTCAGGAATTGATACTGAAGCATGCACAGAAGAGCAATAAAAACCACGAGGAGGTTGCAGGTAGAGAGTAAGGCCAATGAGGAAAGCCGAGGGGAGCTACTTACCTTTTAATGGTTACAAGACAGATGCCTTAGCTGGGATTTAATCTGCCTGCTTAAGTACAGAGAGGCATACATCTTAATAGCAGTGGAATAAAATTAGCAAGGTTAGGAGGGGATGGTGAGCTGAGTCAACAAGGGAAGAGGCAGAGGTTTTGGAGAAATGCACCTTCTGTAGCACCACCACTGACTCTGGTAGTTGGGAGAGGGGAGGAGGAATTGTGGATGAAGCTGGAAAAGATAAGCTAGGCTGTCTTTTCTTCTGCTTTTTCCCTAAGGAGGTAGCAGACTCTGCAAATCCCAAATTCCAGTGAGCAAGTCCATGTGTGCTCTGCCAAGGAAAGCAGTATTAGGCTCTTCCCAAAGAAGTCAGACTTAATTAATGCTGTTGCATCAATATGCCCACAGCCACATTAACTCATTTACAGCTTTGCAGCTGCGCTTTGAGTGAGCAATGGAAGAGATCTCACAGCATTTAAAAAAAAAAATAAAATTAGCAAGTTGCAGCACAAAGGTGGAGAAGTTGAACAGCCCCAGACTGAACGAGTTGGGGCTGTTCAGTCTGGAGAAGAGGAGGCTCCCAGGTGACCTTATTGTAGCCTTTCAGTATCTGAAGAGGGCTAAAAAAAAGCTGGGGAGGGACTTTTGATGCTCTCAGATAGTGAGAGACCTAGGGGGAATGGAGCAAAGCTGGAGGTGGGGAGATTCAGACTGGAGGTGAGGAGGAAGTTGTTGAGCATGAGAGTGGTGAGAGCCTGGAATGGGTTGCCCCTGCAAGGAGGTGTTTGGGGCCAGATCCCTGGAGGTGTTTGCAGCCAGGCTGGCAGAGGCTGTGGGCAGCCTGATCTAGGGTAGAGTGTCCCTGGGCATGGCAGGAAGGTTGGAACTAGATGCTCCTTGTGGTCCCTTCCAACTCTGACTGATTCTATGGTTCTAAGTTGCAGCACAAAGGTGATGAGAACACAGGACAAATCACACATCTAGTGAAATATTTGGACCTCCTCCACTTACTTCATGTATGTATTTGGCAAAGCTGAGACTGAAATTGAGATAAAAGCTCTCAGCTGCTGCCCTGAAATAGTCTCAGTAGTGGGCACCCAAAGGGGAGAGTTGCTGCTCCCACAGGATAGTGCTCTGCATGGAGCTGGCAACAAGGAATAAACAGGCAGTCTCTGTTAAAAACTGTGTGAATTTTACCTGCTGTTTGAAATCTTCTATCCTGAGACTTTGGGGGGGGTGGGGCGGGGGTTGAGGATATTCAGTAGCTTTCAGCTCTGGGATATGTCACATTTCAGACTCCCACTGAAGCAACTCAGTTATTCATCACTCCTCCTGAGATGCCCTTGCAGCTGGTCAAGGTTTGCTCTGAACTAAGTGTTAATTTGATACCTTCAGAAACCTGCTTCCCCAAAATACCAGGGAGGGTTAATGCTGACAGCTCCTCTGCTGGAAAATGTGCTGCTTTGCTTTTCCTAACCAGAAACTTTTTTGTTTTGAGGAGACTTTTTTACTTAAAGTATATATAAAAAAGAAAATGTTCTCGTTTTTATTAGATTCTCTGTTTGTAAAACACCATTGCTAGCCAAGGAACACTTACAAAAAAGCTCTCCAATGGAGATTGTTCTTTTGCTAATACATTCCAGGAAGATGGCTCTTCCACTTTCTCACAAACCTTTTTGTACTTGAAAACATGAAGCCCAGTCCCAGTCCTCCTACGCACACCTTTTGTTAACTGAGCTTAGTCCCATCAGCTCCTACTTCCTATGTGAACTTAATATTTTTCACTTGGCTTGAAGAAGTTGTGAGATGGTCTCCGGGCATGGTTTGGAAGGTGATTGTTGACAGTGCTCACAAGCTCACATCACAGAATCACAGAATGTCGAGAGCTGGAAGTGACCTTGAAAGCTCATTCAGTCCAGCCCCCATACCAGAGCAGGATCACCTAGACCAGATCACACAGGAACACACCCAGGCAGAGTTTTTAATATCTCCGGAGAGAGAGATTCCACAACCCTCCTGGGCAGCCTGTTCCAGGGTTCTGTCACCCTCACAGGAAAAAAAATTCCTCCTCATGTTTAACTGAAGCTTCCTCTGGCTCAGCTTCCACCCATTGCCCCTTGTGCTGCCATTGGGCATCACCCAGCTGAGCCTGGCTCCAACCTCCTGCCACTCACCCTGCACATATTTATAAACACTAGTGAGGTCACTTCTCAGTCTCCTCAGAATTTCTCAGATTGGGAAAGACCTTCAAGATTATTGAGTCCAATCATTAGTTTCACACTGACAAGCAGCACAGCTCCAGCTCCCTTGTAACAGAGATCTTCCATTTCCTTCATCATCTTTGTGGCTCTGTGCTGGACTCTTTCAAGCAGTTCTATGTCCTTCTTGAACTGCAGGGCCCAGAACTGGACAGAGTACTCCAGATGCAGCCTTACTATGGAAGGCTTAAGAGCAGATGTCATAATTACAGATTTATTAGGTTATTTTTCCTTTTAAGATGTTAATTGGGGAATTGTTAGGAATTAAATTTACTTTTTTTTTTTTCTCCCTTGTATTTAAACTGTACTCTGTAAGTGAAGGAGCATTTTCCAGTAGGGTCTGCTGAGAGGATGGCTCACTCTCAATTACTGCCCTGAATCCACTGGGCTTTAAGGCTGCATCTGGTAGCAGATGTAGTCACAACCTGTTTTTTCCTCTGGAGCATCAGCTCTGTAAATATTATCTAGGTTACTGGAGCATTTGGCACTTGGCAAGCGTGACCAGGCTTTGTGCCAAGTGAGACGTACAACTTTTGTTTGCTGTGCTGCCTGAGTTGTACAAATAAGATGATTTTTGTGCCCCTCCAGGAAAAAAAAAACCAAACCAAAACAAAATAAAAAAACAAAACAGAACCAACAAAACCACATCAATTGAAATTCTTAGTCACCTTTTCTTAGTCACATTCTTGGAGAAAGGAGATGGTATCACAGCCATTGTGGAGAGTGAAATACATCTCTTTTGCTTGCCTTTGTTTTTTTAGGTGGTTATTGCTTTCTGTTTTGTAGCAGCTGACTGACATAATGGAGTGCTTTGCTTTCTGGCATAGCTGGCTTTCCACCAGCAGGAATTTGGATGTAATTTGATTATGATTTCAATACCAGGAAGTAAGCTGAAGTTTGGAAGAAAAAAAAAAAAAAATTGAAGTGCTGCTCTGATTCTGTGTAGTCTGATGACAGAATCATAGAACGGTTTGAGTTGGAAGGGACCTTGAAGATCATCTGATTCCAACCTCCCTGTCATGGGCAGGGACATTTTTTGCTGGATCTGCTTGATGATCTTTCCAGGCAGAGAGGTGAGACTGACTGGGCAGCAGTTCATATAGTCCTTTTTTTTTTTTTTTTCCTTTCCAAAAATGGAGGTTATGTTTCTCATTTTCCAGTCAGCAGGAACTTCACTGCCCTGCCCTCAGGACCTCTGTGTGGATGCATCTTATTAAGTCTCACGAACTTGTGTTCCTTAGGTGGTCTTGAACCCGTTCATCTTCTGCAGTGAATGGTTCTTCATTCTTCCACTCCCTGACTTTGTCTCCTGAAGCTTGGCTCTAGTCAAACTGGCTGTCAAATTGGTGGTGTTAGTAGAGTTACCTCTCAGTGAGACACACACAAATCAGAGCAGCTGAGCTGATTTTATGCATAAATTAGCAACTTTGTTAAGTGGCTATGATGGAAAGCAATTTGTGGTGTAGAAAGCTTAATTGTGAAGGATCAGCAAGGTCGCCAGTGAGTGGCTGGCTAAAAAATTAGTGCACAGCTGAATATGCTTTCTGTGATAATTGTATGAGTTCAGCAATGTATTCATGATGGTGTTAGCTATGAGTTGAGTTAAAGGGCTACAAACAGAGGAAGCTGTTTTTGAGCACACATTCTAAACCTGCAAAGCTCAGAGTTGTTAAAACAGCACTAGATGCTTTAAAGGTTTAAAGTTCTCCCTGAAATATGATTTTGAAGGCACTTGTGTACAGCTAATGATCTTTTATGTAAGTTAGTTATGATAATACACTCCATAAGCTGCTTTTTAATGCTTTTCTGACACCCGTGATGTTCTACCAGGGGCTGCTAGAAATGTAGGGCAAGATAATGGGAAAAAAAGGATGTCTTTGTATGTGTCAGACTACTTTAGGTAATTATCTGTCAGTATAAAATTGATTTAGGATTCCTATTTGCATTTCTACTCATCAGTAAGTGTATGTTCATCAGCCTGACAAATAAAAAATGAGGAGTTGTGGCAGCAGGTATGGATTTAGCACAGGTAAACTTCACTTTGAGCATGGTAGAGCAGTGGAACAAGCTGCCCAGAGAGGGTGTGGAGTCTCCTTCCCTAGAGGCATTCACAACTCACCTGGACATGGTCCTAGATTTACTTCGAGGTGATCCTACTCTAGCAAAGGGCTTGGAGTAGATGATCTTCAGAAGTCCCTTCCAACCCCTCTCATTCTGTGACTGTGTGGTGCCAACAGGACTTTCATAGCCTGAGTGTGCACTTTGGATGTCCAGACTGCCTGAGACACTGTCCAAAGGGATGTTGGAGCAGTTGATCTCCTCAGGCTGGTTCAGTGGGCACCTTTGCTTGGTTACACCCCACCACGTGCCCTGGCGTGCCATGTCCCATTGGAAGCCTTGTTCTGCTTTGTAAGGTTTTTCTTTGTAAGGTCTTTTCATTTGCTTTTTTTGTTTTGTTTTTTCTTCATGGGCAAAGATGGGGAAAGTTCTAAAGCAGCCATAGGGTATAATTATCACAGGCCTCAATTGTGGCTTTGCAGCTGCTCTACATGAAAGGTATTGCAGATCGTGGGGCAAGTGAAAGGAAATTGCTCTGATGCTTCCCTCCAGCTTTGGGCCAGACCTAGTTTGCAGCTGGGCCTCCGTGGGCAGGATGGAGTCAGGAGGGCAGAAGCAGCCCTGTGGCTCAGCCACCAGCATGAGGAGGCAGTTTGGAGATCTTGGGTCTGGCGGACAAAAAAGGCCAGGACAGAGCTGAGCTTTACAGACAGCAAAGCCGTGAGACTTAGCTGTAACTTTTCAAATTAGCACATTCTTTCCTTACTATGAGAATTTTTTCCATGGACCCATTGTTTTGCAATGAGTATCCGTGATTGTTTTCCAGCAAATAGAAAGTTTTTGGCTGAATAAAGTTATTCAGCTTCTCAGCCCCATCCTGACCCTCTATTGAACATGAGCATGAAGTTGTGTGCTTGCTTGCCTGGTAGCAGCTCAGACCCTCATTTGAATGGTCATGGCTCCTTGGGTGCTCATTGCTTTTGGGAACGTTTGTTACTTTCACCTCTGTGTTACTCTGCCAAGGAAAGCAGTATTAGACTCTTCCCAAAGAAGTCAGACTTAATTAATACCGATACATTAATATGCCCACAGCCACATTAACCCACTTACAGCTGTGCAGCTGCACTCTGAGTGAGCAATGGAAGAGATCTCACAGCATTTTTAAAAAATTAAAAAATTAGCAAGTTGCAGCACAAAGGTGGAGAAATTGGGAATGGGGCAAAGCTGGAGGTGGGAAGATTCAGACTGGAGGTGAGGAGGAAGTTGTTCAGCTTGAGAGTGGTGAGAGCCTGGAATGGGTTGCCCAGGGAGGTGGTTGAGGCCACATCCCTGGAGGTGTTTAAGGGCAGTCTGGATGAGGCTGTGGGCAGCCTAATGTAGGGTAGGGTGTCCCTGGGCATGGCAGGGGGGTTGGAACTAGATGATCCTTGTGGTTGCTTCCAACCTTGACTGATTCTATGATTCTATATCCCTGTGGGCTGTTATTAACAAGCAAGGTAATGAGCAATGTGTACTGTCATTAATATTTTCAAGTCAGGATGGTGACATAAGTCCATTTTTAATGTTAAATGGTCCATGCTCAGCAGATATTCAAATAAACAACCTTCAGTTTTTGTTTCTGTGGTGGAATAAAATTTCCTGGGTGTTTTTCATTTCTTACTGTAAAGAGTTTCTGGTCACTTGCACAGTTAGCCTGTCCCATAGCTAATGGTTAAAGGGCTGAGAACCAGGCTATGTGTGATAAATTTACCTTATTTGTTCCAGTTTCAAGCTTTCCATTGCCATCTTATTTCATCACCCACTCCCATTTATTGCTTGTTTCAGCGTCAAACAGCTGACTGTATTTCTACAGTACTCTAGAAAGAGAACAGCACTTCTTAGCTTCAGTATCTATAGCTGTCAGAACACCCTTGGGGAAAGTTATTTTAAATTAAGTTGCCTTGGAAGATGAAGACATTGAGTTATAAATATATCTGTAATGGAAGGTGTAGTGTAGAAATGGGACAGGATTTTTACCAGCTTGGCAGGTGCTTGACTTTTCCCACCCTGTATTCACAGAGGCATTTACCATTTTGGACTTTCATTGTGTCTCTTGACTTTGAGCAAGTTCTCATACCCTTTCTAAGCATCAAAGCTGACACTGTCTGAAACAGAAATGTTGGTGACTTGGTCAAATAAGAGAATCTCCAGTGTCTGAGATTCAGGAAGCAAAACTCCTTGCTGGCTGGTGCTGGGTGGAGTGGTGGTTAAGTGTCAAAGCCTCTCCTTGACCAAGTGAGATGCAACTTGGTTTCGAAAAGCCAAATGGAAAGAAGTGGCTGTTAAGTAATTTGTCTTCTGTGCTAACTTCAACCAACACCAACCACCCCTCCAAAATGACTCTCCTCCATCCAAAAATGACTCTCCTCTATCCAAAATGACTCTCAGGACTGTTCTGTGCAGTCTGAACGTGGACAGGTGCTCACAGAAAGGGTAGCTGATGCCAGCATTCCCTGATCATCAGTTTTGTTCTTCATCCTACTCGCACACGTAAGTCTGCTCCCAGTTTGCCATGCATTTATTCAGGTATTAAAGAGAAATGAGATTTTTATAGTATGTGGTATTAGCCCATTATGAAATAATTGCTGATATTTATTGCACCATACTTTGACACCGAAAAAAGAAATGCGTTTTAATTCGGCATCACATTGCCCTTTAGGCTTTGAATTTGATTGAAATTTACCCAAGAAGGAGGAAAATCCCCACGCCAGCTGTAGAACCTCTTTCGTATTAAAATCCTATTAAGTATTTTCTGCATTAGCAGCAGCCTCTGCTCTCCATGCTCCAGTTTGCTCATAGAAATCACTGAAGGAATGACTGCATTCTGTACATACTTTTAGGGCCTTCTGGGGGATGCTGAAAGCAAGGCAGGGATTTTTATTGTTGTTTTTTTTTGTGTGAGGGTCCTTCCTCTTTTTGTCATCGATGTCCATATTGCTTTTGGACAATGTCACATTCTGACGGTGAACATGAGGAATGAGGAGGTCTTAGGCTGTCAGCCAGATCTGCCATAACCTGCAATGTACCAATCCTACCACCTTATTTTTTTGCCCCTAGAAGACAAATGCAGTGATCATTTTACTCCTACAAATATGCTTTTAATCATATTTGAGAAGTCTTCTGGCAGCCTGTAGTAGCAAACTATTGATTCCCTGGTGAGGCTGCATCTGGAGTACTGTGTCCAGTTCTGGGGTCCCCAGTTCAAGGACATAGAACTGCTTGAGAGGGTCCAGCACAGAACCCCAAAGATGGTGAAGGGAATGGAACCTCTCTGTTATGAGAATAGACTGAGGGAGCTGGGCCTCTGCTGCTTGGAGAGCTCAAGCAACATAATATAAAAAGAGAAAATTTCATAAGCATTTACCAATATGTGCAGGGTGAATGCTAGGAGGCTGAAGCCAGGCTCTGCTGGGTGATGCCCAATGACAGCACAAGGGGCAATGGGTGGAAGCTGAGCCAGAGGAAGTTCCATGGAAACGTAAGGCATGGAGGTTGACAGACCACTGGAACAGGCTGCCCAGGCGGGTTGTGGAGTCTCTCTGGAGATATTAAAAACCCTGACTGGATGTGTTCCTATGTAATCTGGTCTAGGTGATGCTGCTCTGGCAGGAGGGTTGGACTGGATAAGCTTTGGAGGTCCCTTCCAGCCCCTGGCATTCAGCAATTGTGTGATAAGTACAGAAGCTGATGTTTCCCACAAGATGCTGGTAGCACTTTTCAAACTGTGTTTTCCACGCAGGTGTTTATATTTTCAATTTTAGAATATTTTGAAGCAGCACCCAGCTCTCTCCTTCCTCTGCAATTGCTTGCAGTAAGAGAAACAACTCCCTGTAAAGCACACTGTGATGTCTTCGAGGTACAATGCTTCCCCAGTTGCCCTATCACCGGCTGTTCATTATGAAATTACATTGCTAATTATGCTGTCACCATTAACACTCTGAGCTAGTGAAGGCTTCTGAGCTGTTGCCGTTGTTTTAATTACTCAGACCTCCTTGACTGCCTTGTTTGCCTTCTTTCCATTGCTTGATGACTGTCTCAGAAAGCTTTCAGTGTTGTTAGATTTTTTTAGATCAAAGCTTTGCTCTGACATTCTTCTGTGTTACACTGAGGGGAAAAAAGAAAACCAAGCAAACAAAAAGCCACCACTGACAAAATGCTCTGTGGAAGGATGAGATTTAGGAATTTTAGGTGGTGATAGCAGAAGCAGTACAAAGAGGGAGAAACTGCAGCATTGCTTTGTAGACCTCTCCATGAAGCCCAATTTTGTTGCCATCATTTTCTTACTGAGAGTCAATAGATGATTTCCTTTGCTTTAATACATTATTTTTTTCCAGCCCTCTGTTTCTCTTCTCCTACCCTTTGCTATAGCACAATCATTTCCCTTTAATCCATTCTGGTTTTGTTATTTTTGTTCTCAAAACACTTTTTTTTTTTTTTCTTTTGTGTTGTGTCCCCCCCCACCTCCCCAACCCCAATTGTTTATAAGAGACTATTGAAATGCTTCAATTGTGAACATACAATGAATGATCATCCTGTAATCTGTTCCACATGGATACTGGGCCAGTTCCACTGCATGGAACTGCTTGATTCAGTTCAAACCAGCAAGACTGATGCTGTTCCAGTTCAAACTGTGAGATCATCTACTCTGCCCTGGGGAGGCTGCATCTGGAGTGCTGTGTCCAGTTCTGGGCCTCCCAGTTCAAGAAGGACCTCAAGGAACTGCTTGAGAGAGATTCCAGCTCAGATCCACAAAGATGATGAAGGGAATAGAACATCTCAGGAGAGTGTGAGGGAGCTGGGGCTCTGCTGCTTGGAGGAAACTGAGAGGTAACCTCATCAGTGTTTATCAGTATGTAAAGGGTGAATGCCAGAAGGATGGAGCCAGGCTCTGCTCAGTGATGCTCAATGACAGCACAAGGAAAAATGGTGGAAGTTGATGCATAGAAAATTCCATGTAAACATGAGGAGGATTTTTTTCCCTGTGAGGGTGACAGAACACTGGAACAGGCTGTCTAGGGCAGGTGTGGAGTCTCCCTTTCTGCAGATATTCAAAACCCTCACCTGGTGTGTTCCTGTGTGATCTGGTCTAGGTGATTCTGCTCTGGCAGGGGGATTGGACCAGATGAGCTTTGAGGTCCCTTCCAGCCCCTGATAGTCTCTGTTTCTGTGATCATTTAGGGGAAAAAAAAAAAAAACAAAAAACCAAAACATTTGTTTCTGAAAAATAACCACATTCTACAGCCTAAACTCCTTACTGAATACATGACCTTTTGTGTCACATTTGAGGAAGGGAGAAGCAAGACAAAGGATAAACACAAAGAAATTGAGCTTATTATTCAGTCTTTCAAAGTAAGAATTATGTCTTTTGGTTGTGTATTTAAGGATGCTTGAACTCAGTGGAGCAGCCCTGAATCTTTTATGGTTACGTTTGAACGTTCATTCTGATTGTTGGGCTTTTTTCCCTCTCCTATTCCTCAGAAGGCAACTGGTGATTCTCAGCGCTGCTAAAATTCTTCCCATACGTTTTTAAGAATGCAGAGGTTTGTAGTAATGACCAGTGGTGGTGAATTTTCCAAGGATCAAAGATCTGGCGTGATCAGGATAATAACTGCAAACCCCAAGTGCTATCATGCATGGGATTGCTGAGTCGATTTAAGTCAGGGCATCAGACAGGGACCTGAACATGAAAGGTCTCTTTGGTTTCACTTGTGCTGGAAATACCATGAGAACCATTTTCTTGTGGTATTTCTGCTTCCTGCCACACTAAAATTAAGATATGCAGAAATGCCAGGATATTTGTTTCTTCTTCTTCTTCTTCTTCTTTTATTTTTTTTTTCTCCCTTTAAAGTTTACTAAGATTATCAAAACTCAAAGTTAGTTTGGACTGGATTGAAGGGAGGCTTTGATTTGGTCACTCTTTGTCTGGAGCAGTCCAAATGGTTGTCCTGACAGCTGTGCTTGTTCTGTAATTGTCAGCTGCTGGTGGTATTTCTGAGTCAGTAATCAGGTCTTGCTTAGAGCTACCCATAATAAAACCATGCTTTTATAATGTCTGTTGGGAGCAGGTGGTTGTGGAATGTCCTCAGGTCAGTCATGAAGTGTCCCATAAAGAAAAGCTGCAGGACAGCGTGTATCATCCAGCATTAAACTGAGGAGAAGGGCCACAAAAATTATCAGAGGGATAAAACACATCTCCTATAAGCACAGGTCGGGAGCATTGGAGCTGTTCAGCTTGGGGAATAAAAGCATCACAAGATGTCAGGGGTTGGAAGGGACCCAAAGAAATCATCAAGTCCAACCCCCCTGCCACAGCAGGACCAGATAATCTAGCTCAGGTCACACAGGAACGCATCCAGACAGGCTTTGAAAGGCTCCAGAGAAGGAGACTCCACAGCCTCCTTGGGGAGCCTGTTCCAGTGCTCAGAGACCCTTACAGTCAAGAAGTCCCTCCTTGTGTTGAGGTGGAACCTCCTGTGCTGCAGCTTCCCTCCATTACTCCTTGTCCTATCCTAGGGAGCAAGTGAGCAGAGGCTGTCCCTCCACCCTGACCCCCAGCCCTCAGATGTTTACAAACATTGATTAAATCTCCTCTCAGTCTTCTCTTCTCCAGACTAAAAAGCCTCAGGTCCCTCAGGCTGTGGGAAGACCTTATGGCAGCCTTTCAGTACTTCGAGGAGGCATATAGAAGGATGGTGACAATCTTCTTAGCAGGCCATTTTGTGATAGGACAAGAAGTGGTGGTTTTAAAGAGGGGAGATTCAGACCAGATAGAAGGAAGACATTTTTTTGTGGTGAGGGTGGTGAAACATAGGAAGGGCTTGCCCAGAGAGGTGGTAGAAGCCCCATCCCTGGAAACATTCCAGGTCAGGCTGGGCAGGGTTCTAAGCAACCTCATGCAGTTGAATAAGTCCTGCTCACTGCTGGGGGCTTTGACTTGATGACCTTTAAAGGTCCCTTCTAACCCAAAGAATTCTCTAATTCTAACCTCTGTCCTGTCCTTCCAGGCAGCCTAGAAGCATACTGCACTATAGCTAGATAAAAACATTTTAGTCAACCATTGGAGGAAGGAATTAATCACAGAAACTGTTAAGTTCACTCTGCTGATGAACACATTGTTGGATGTAGATGTTCATCTATTGTTCATAGATGTTGTATGAAGGTCTCTGCAGACTCTCTTTGCTCTTCCCTTAAGGTCTCATCTTGGAAGTCAGTGAGAGACTGGCTGCAGTGCAAAGTCACTGCTGCTGGGGCAGGGAGCTTTAACATAGTCCTTGGAGATCTGTATAGGAGTTAGACTATTAAAAGTTCCTCGTTATTGGCTGCAGTGGCCAGGGAGAGTAAATTCACAGGTTGGTGTAAGCTCTGCGTAGAACGAAAGATGTGCCATATCTTTAGGAAGCCAATAAAAGTAAACACTCTGAACTTCTGCTCAAATAAAACACCTCATATTCTTTATTAAGGAAGATGGCTGTGAGAATCCCACACCAGCACACTCTTCCAGCTCCCCCCAGCTATTTCTGTGTATGCCTGGGGATTTTTTTTTAGCTTTATTTTCCTTTGGGGCACAAGGGTTAGATATACATTTACAGAAGTGATGAAATGATAAATCTGAAAGGTAACTTTTAATTACTCTTTGCTGCTTGATTCTTCTGTGTCTAATCCAAAGTCCTACAGCTGAGTAAGAAAATCTTGGGGAAAAAAAAAAAAAAGAAGTGTAGGGCGCTAAAACTGTTGTTGGCTGACATGAAACGCTTTATAAACTGAATTTTGGCCACTTCCCACATTCCCAGGCTGAAAAAAAAAATAACAAAAAATAATTTAAAAATTATTCAGCTCTCCAGAACTTTTCTTGGGACTTAAGTTGGTAATTATATGTAAATTTGAGCCTTCCCAGTTGGGTGAGGTCCTGCATGGCACACATTTGTTCTAGCAGACCTGCAGTGTCTCTTTCAGCCATGCAGAGGATCAGAGAAGCAGGGGAGTACAACCCTGCAGGTGGTGTGGATTTGCTGGCACTGAGCAAAGCCCCTGTCACAAGAGGGATGTGGACATGCTGGAGCAAGATGGGTGCTACCAGAAAGTGAGGAGGGGTTTGCCATTTTGGAGCTTCTATTACAAGAGGGATGTGGACATGCTGGAGCATGTCCAGAGAAGGGCCACGAGGATGCTCAGAGGGCTGCAGCACCTCTGCTGTGTGGACAGACTGAAAGAGTTGGGGCTATTCAGTTTGGAGAAGAGGAGGCTCCCAGGAAACTTTCTTGTGGCCTTCCAGGATCTGAAGGGATCTGAAGCTACAGAAAAGCTGGGGAGGGACTTTTTAGGCTATCAGGTAGTGACTGGACTAGGGAGAATGGAGCAAAGCTGGAGGTGGAGAGATTCATATTGGATGTGAGGAGGAAGTTGTTCAGCATGAGAGTGGTGAGAGCCTGGAATGGGTTGCCCAGGGGCATGGTTGGGGCCAGATCCCTGGAGGTGTTTGCAGCCAGGCTGGCAGAGGCTGTGGGCAGCCTGATGTAGGGTAGAGTGTCCCTGGACATGGCAGGGGAGTTGGAACTAGATGATCCTTGTGGTCCCTTTGAACCCTGACTGATTCTATGATTCCATGAAATCTTTTCATGATCCTCTGGCTACCCAGATGCTTGCCCAGCTGGCAGAAGGCACTCTGCTGCCCCAGCCGTGATGGTCATCATGGCTTCATGATGAGAAGGCACACATGTGGCCACATAAAAAAAGCCTTTCTGGCTGCAAGTGGTCTGTGACCACAGTAGGGAATGTTACTCCCTTGTGCTGCAGGGGCGGATGTGAGGCTACTGCAGGGTAAGGTGAGGAGGATGCTTCCCTGAAATATTTAGGACGATGTAAAATACTTGGAGCTTTTAGCCCTGCAGTTCCCTGCCTAGCAGCCTGTGGATGCTGTGGGGCAAAAAAAGCTTTTAGGCATTTCTAGCAAATGGCCCCATTCTCCTTAATTTTAAACTAGAAAGTAACACTTTGGTCCTCTGTGTTTTATTTGCTAAATTCTATCTGGACTCATAGAGCCTTTTTTTTTTCCTCAGAAATTTGCCACTATACAACCCTCATAACACTGCAAGGTATCAGCCAACTTTCATTCCTGTATTTTTAATGCCCTTTCACTTCCAAGAGAAAAAAAAAAAAAAAAAGACACTCTCTGGTTTCTAGACTACAGTGTTCAGTGATAAAGTGGATTTATCCTATTGTCCTTATGATTGACTATGTCTTAAATGTCACACCTGGTAGTTTAATTAGGTGATTTATTTAGCTCAGAGGTGTGACATTCCCATCCTTGAACTGCTAATGCTTACTTTTTCTGCCTTTATCCTTCTTTCTCTCTCTCTCTCTCTCTTTTTTTTTTTTTTTTTTTTTTCCTTTTGGTTCCGCCAAAAATTCTTTTACA
>VWZI01011658.1:90430-142161 GCA_013396835.1 Psilopogon haemacephalus
TCCTCTCCCTCTCCTCTCCCTCTCCTCCCCTTTTTTTCTTTTATTTTTTTTTCCCAGTTCTCTGGAACGTGGGTTTTATAATTAATTTATTTTGTCCCCGACCCTTAGCCATCTGGATGCTTGGATTCTGACTATTATGCATTATACCAGCTGTGGGCAATGCACAGCTTCTAAACCAAACCCCCAGAAGCTGTCATGTATTTTTCATAGGATTTTTACAAAGGGCAATCTCTCATGAAAAAAAAGGTTTCTGGTGGTGAAATGTCACCTACAGCTGAAACATGAGCTGTCTGTGACATGTATAGTATGAATAAATAAATTTTGGAGCTGTGCAGCTGCTTTACCTTGAAACCATATCTGGGGAAACGCTGTACTTGGAGCAACAGAGCAGATAGAGTTTGCTGTGCCTGTTCAGGGGGCAAAAATCCTTCATCTGTCGTTTTGCACTGCAGCTCTGCCATTTTTTTGGTGATTAATTGTCACCCAGATGCAGCAGTCTCCAGGAAACCCAGCCTGGGCTGGTTCTATTCCCTGATAGTTTACGTTGGGCTGGTTCATTTGCAATGATGTGGTCAGCACTTCTCCTGCTTCTGTTGTCAGGGATTGAAATGTGATGATAAAACCTCCTGGGTTAATCTGTCTTAAGCTTTTATGTACAGTTCCTGCAAGATAAAAGGAATTAAATGTGGAAAAAAAGAAAGAGCAATGACCATGTAGGGCCTATAAGATCAGTATTTTGTCTGTGCTTCCAGTAAATACATCTTTAATATCAATGTATTAGTATTTGCTCTGCTTTTAAAGACACTGCAGTTCTGTTCAGTGCCATGGAAAAGTTCTGGCAGGCTGAGAGTAACAGTAGCCTGCTGTGGGTATAAATATCAAACACAAACTGAAACACATAAAAGAAAAAAAAAGTTCATTTCCTTGAGATGACTCAGGATGGCTTTTAGTTCCCCAGGTGGAAAGTGGCTCCCTGTGTGGTGTGTATATACTGACCAGCTGTGATGTTTTAGATGGTGTAGCTCTCTCCATCCTATGGAGAAAAACTCTTATCAGGGAAACAAATGAGCTGTTTGCAGCCTTGTCTGCATTAGAAGCATCTCGTGATGCAGAAGAGATGGGTGTGTTAGCCAAGTACACTCTTAAGAGTATTTAGACGTCTACAGCAATTTATATTTTCAGAGTCTTTGATGAAGGACACCAAATTTTCTCCATCACAGTCTAGCACTGGTGGAAATGTTAGGTTTCAAAAGCAGTTGCTGTTGAGAGGAGAGAAGGATGAAGCCTCCTTCAGGGTGTGATCTCAGGAAGCCCACAAAGGACTGCAGCCACTGATGGCTGGGGGAAAGATGTACCAAGCGAGCCCAGGTGGCTCAGTTGTTCTGCAGGCACAACCAAGTCTGTCTCACTTTGGGCTGGTGATCCAGGCAGAATAGCTTGGCAATTGGTGGTCAGTGTGAAAACAGTACGAAGAAAGAAAATATTGAGGCGAATGGCTAGAAATGGTAGAAATCACAGACTTCAGGTCAGCAGAGATGTCTGTGTTGGTGATATCCAGAGCAGCCTAATCCATATATTTTCAGTGAAGTGCAGGGAGATTGCTGGTGGATAATAGCACAAGAGGTGCTGAGGTATAACTAATGTTTTGTCTGCCATTCTGTCTCCTTTAAGTCCTCCATGCTTTTGCATGCCTTCCAGTGCAGCAGCTCTGCCTACCTTTCTCTGTTCCTTGCTGGGCTTTAAAGACTTCCTTCAGCCACACAGTTTTCTTGCTAGCAGGTCTTTAGACTTTGGTGGCCATTTGGTATTTTGGATCCAAAGAAAGCCTTTTCTCATTTGTTTTTCCATGATAAATGTAAAGTAGCTCTATCTTTCCTTCCACTCCCTCCTTCTCTCCCTCTCTCTCTCTTTTGGAATACCATATGCCATACCTAGCTCCAGGAAAACAGAGCTCTGTAGCTTTCTGAATTAACTTCAGAAGGGCAGCAGTCTTGCTTATGAAAAAGTAGGACTAAAGAACATGAAACAGCCTTTATCATTGCTACTTGGAAAAGCAGATAAATATTGAATATGAACAGAATATTGGTTTAGGTGTGCACAGGTGAGGAACAGAGAGGGGGAGACAGAGTGGCTGGAGAGCAGCCAGGCAGAGAGGGACTTGGGGTTGACAGTGACTGAGCATGAGCCTGCAGTATGCCCAGGTGGCCAAGAAGGCCAATGGCATCCTGGCCTTTGTCAGGAACAGTGTGGCCAGCAGGGCAAGGGAAGTCCTTCTGCCCCTAGTTAGGCCACCCTTTGAGTGCTGTGTCCAATTCTGGACCTCTCAATTTAAGAAAGATGTTGAAGTGCTTGAATGTGTCCAGAGAAGAGCACCAAGGCTGGTGAGGGGGGGCACAGCCCTGTGAGGAGAGGCTGAGGGAGCTGGGGGTGTGCAGCCTGGAGAAGAGGTTCAGGGCAGACCTCATTGCTGTCTACAGCTACCTGGAAGGAGGTTGCAGCCAGGTGGGGTTGGGCTCTTCTGCCAGGCACCCAGTGACAGAACAAGAGGATACAGTCTCAATCTGTGCCAGGAGAGATTTAGGCTGGATTTTAGGAAGAAGTTCTTGACAGAGAGACTGATTGGCACTGGAATGGGCTGCCCAGAGAGGTGGTGGAGTCCCCATCCCTTGAGGTGCTTAAGAGGAGGCTGCGTGAGGCACTTAGTGCCATGATTTAGTTCATTAAAAGGGTTAGGTGATAGGTTGGGCTCAATGACCTTAGAGGTCTTTTCCAACCTGGATAATTCTGTCATTCTGTGAGAGTAGATGCTGGTGAGTGCTTCTGAAGTAACATTGATGTTTGCAATTAGGGGAGAGCTTCGAGAGAGCAAAGCCCAGATTGTATTTAAGTGTATATTGTTTTTTAAAGTGCAAGGGTGTTGGGTTTTGTTTCTTTTCTTTTTTTAAATTCCCTCTGAACAGAGAAAGTTGCCAATATATAAACATTTCAGGGAGAATTTTACACCACCTCATCTTTATGTCAGGCAGCATTTAATGGTTGAATGATCTGCTGCCCCGGGACTTGGCAGCTTTTCTCCAGAGGCTGACTTTGAGGATTACAATGACAGTCCATCCGTGGATCCCTTCCAACATAAACTAGACCAGGACCATTTAAAATCAGTTGCTATCAACAAGTCAAATTAACTTTATTTGTGTTAGAGGCTTTCCTATGAGGATTTTATAACAATGTGGAATCTTAATATCCGAAGGGACTTCGCCCGTTGTTGGTGTGATTTGGGAATGTTCTAATTCGTGAGATTAAGAACAATTTACCTGATTTCTTTCAGAATTGGGTGATTTGTAACGTTCAAGTCCAATCAGTGTCTGACTTGCAGTGCTCACTAAAACTTTTTCCTGAATCTTGCTTTATCCAGGTGGAAATAACCCTTCAGGATATCAATGACAACCCACCGGTGTTCCCCACGGATATGCTGGATCTGACAGTAGAGGAGAATATAGGAGATGGATCTAAAATATTGCAGCTGACAGCCATGGACGCTGATGAGGTAGGAGTGTGGGTTTATATCTGACTATCTGTACCAAAAAAGACTCTTCTGAAAATGTGGGCTTTCACTTCTTCCATTCTTGACAGCTTGGCATTGGGGGTGATGGTGCTCGCTGTGTCTGGCCTATTCCCAAATGTCTGTTCGGTACCATAGAATCATAGAATGGTTTAGGTTGGAAGAGACCTCAAAGATCATCCAGTTCCAATCCCCCACCACAGGCAGGGACACCTCCCACTAGATCAGGTTGCTCAAGACCTCATCCAGCCTGGATGGAGTCAAGCAGAGGCAAACACACACAAGCAAGTGAGGCAAAGTCTGGTTTGCATGGAATTTTTTTCTTAAGGAAGAAATTCTTTCCAATGAGGGTGGTGAAATGCTCTCCAGGGATGCCCAGAGAGGTGGTAGGCATCCCATTCCTGGAAACGTAGCATATTGGGTTGTTTTAGGCTGTGAGCAACCTCTCCAGTTAAAGTTTACAGTTAAAGTACTCTGCTCTGGTGAGACCCCACCTGAAGTACTGCATCCAGTTTTGGAGCCTCTATAACAAGAGGGATGTGGACATGCTGGAGTGTGCACAGAGATGGGCCATGAGGATGCTCCGAGGGCTGCAGCACCTCTGCTATGAGAGCAGACTGAAAGAGCTGGGGCTGTTCAGTCTGGAGAAGAGGAGGCTCCCAGGTGACCTTCTTGTGGCCTTCCAGGATCTGAAGGCGGCCTACAGAAAAGCTGTGGAGAGACTTTTGAGGCTATGAGGTAGTGACAGGACTAGGGGGAATGGAGCAAAGCTGGAGGTGGAGAAATTCAGACTGGATGTGAGGAGGAAGTTGTTGAGCATGAGAGTGGTGAGAGCCTGGAATGGGTTGCCCAGGGAGGTGGTTGAGGCCACATCCCTGGAGGTGTTTAAGGGCAGTCTGGATGAGGCTGTGGGCAGCCTGATCTAGGGTAGGGTGTCCCTGGGCATGGCAGGGAGGTTGGAACTAGATGATCTTTGTGGTCCTTTCCAACCCTGACTGATTCTATGATTCTAATTCATGTAAGCTTCCTACTTCGATTAAACCCTGTGTGCAGTTTTCTCTGTGCTCTGTTAGGGGGAGGGTGGTTAGTCAAGCAAGCAGAGAAGAGTGTGATCACCTTTGAAATCTTTGATTCTCATCAAATGTTTTTTTGCTAAGCAGGACAATTGGAGGAAAGGGGCTGAGGTCCCTGAGGTGCACCTGAGAACACAGCCGCTGTGCACACTAGGACACTGCATGCAGCTCTACAGTGCTGGGCACCTGCAGAAGCTTGTTTGCTTTCTAAATTGCATTTGATCAGCTAGTTCAGTCCAACTCTCTGAAACAACACTCCAGAGAGAAAGTTTGGCATGAGGCACTCCCCTAAGTTTGGCAACTAGCATTTGTCTCTCATCCTGCACATAGGAGCAGGTGTTTATCTCTGTTAATTTGCTTTTTAAAGTGAAGGCTCTTTGAAACAGCTGCAGAATTTCATTTCCCCTGATCTCTTTGATCTGTTATTCACCACAAAGACCACAGTAAACATCTGGTCACCCCCCAAAATGCATTGCCAGGAGCAATTGTCATACAGGCTATGGGTAAGTACATTTATCAGGTGGTGGAGGTTACCAAACCTTCACTGCTCTTAAGCTTGTGGAAAAAGAAGGATGTGACCCAAAGTCCTGACTATTTTTCTGGTTTCCCTTAAAGACCAAGGCCCTTTGGCAACAAAGCTGGGGAAAGGCCTAGAGAATAAATCTTATGAGGGTGACTGATGAGGATGGTTAGTTTGAAAAGAAGGAGGCTGAGGGAAGACCTCATGGGTGTGTACAACTACCTGAGGCAATGGTGTGGAGAGGCTGCTGCTGGGCTCTTCTCACAGGTAATTTGAGACAGAACAAGGGGGAATGGCCTCAAGCTGAGAATGGGGAGGTTGAGATTGGACATTAGGAAAACAAATTTCATGGAGAGAGTGGTCAGGGACTGGAATGAGCTACCCAAGGAGGTGGTGGAGTCACCCACCCTGGATGTGTTCAAGGGTCACTTGGATGTGGTGCTTAAGGCTATGGTTTAAGGTGAATCTTGCAGAGTAGGGTTCTAGGTTGGACTTGGGGATCCTGAGGGGCTTTGCCAACCTGGATAATTCTGTGACCTATGTAAGTGTGCTAAAAAGTGAAATAACAGAGCTGAGGTAGCAGCCTTTGTTTATAGGAAACCTTAGGATTCCTCAGAGTTAAGTTCTGTGAGGTGGGTGAATTTTCTTATGAATATTGAACAATACAGACT
Source organism: Psilopogon haemacephalus (assembly GCA_013396835.1). Classification (NCBI taxonomy): domain Eukaryota; kingdom Metazoa; phylum Chordata; class Aves; order Piciformes; family Megalaimidae; genus Psilopogon; species Psilopogon haemacephalus. The sequence goes on from VWZI01011658.1 coordinate 96,254, forward strand.
GGGCATAGGTTGTATTTCCCAGTGTTTGTGACAGGGCAGGGATGAGGCAAAATGTATTAGGTCAGTATTTTTTTAATACAAATTTCCATATATATTTTTTCCCTCTAGGTTTTAATTTCAATTTTCAAGGAGAAAATAAAAATAAATACTTTTTTTCCCTACGTAGCACTATTTTTATTTTTCCTTTTATCCAAAATGCTCCAAGTCCATGTGAATTTTGATTGAGATTTTTTTTTGTCCAAGGACAAATGAGACATTTCGTTTGACCTAATAACAAATACTTTTGACTTCCAGCACAACCCAAGAGATCAGTGCTGTGATTTTAATGACACATGATTTGTCACTTTGGGGTTATTTATTTACAGGGATGAATGTATTTCCATGCAGAAATTGCTCTTTGAGGGTCCTGCTGCAAGCACTGCTCCAATGAATTTCTCCTTACTGGGAGCTGTAGCTCTTTCCATGCATGCTGCCCAGTGGAGCTGCTGCATGGCTGTGCCTTTTCCTCCCTCCTGGCATCCCTCCCACTCCTCCTCCTCCCATCCCATCTCCAGAGTGCGAGAAAGGCAGAACTGATCCCACTGGCAGGGATTTAATTTTGAACACAAAACAAGAAGAATAAACACTGATCTATGTTAAGAAGGGAAGTTGCTCAGGGAAATGATTGAGTCACCATGCCTGGAGGTACTTAAGATGTGACATTTAGGGATATGGTTTAGTGGTAGACATGGCAGTGCTTGGGTTTCTTTTCCAACCAAAGTGATTCTATGATTCTGTTAAAGAGCTCAATGATTTGTAGATCTATAGAATGCTTTGGGTTGGAAGTGACCCTAAAGATCATCTAGTTCCAACCCCTTCTGTAAGGGTAGGGACACTTTCCATGAGCCCAGGTTGCTCAGGGCCTGAGCTTAAACACCTGCAGGGAGGGAGCAGCCACAACCTCCCTGGGCAACCTGTTCCAGTGTCTCACCACCCTTACTGTAAAGAACTTCTTCCTTGAACACCTGCAGGGAGGGGTAGCCACAACCTCCCTGGGCAACCTGTTCCAGTGTCTCACCACCCTTACTGTAAAGAACTTCTTCCTAACATTCATTCGGGGGGAAAGTTCTGGCTTCAGTCCGTTCCCTCTCATCCTATCACAACAAACACTTGTAAAAAAGTCTCTTCTCAGCTTTCTTGTAGGCCACCTTCAGATACTGGAAGGCTGCTATAAAGTCTTCCAGTGCCTTGTCTTCGCCAGGTTGAACTGCTCTGACTCTTGCAGCCTGTCCCTGTAGGGGAGGTTCTCCAACCCTTTGACCATCTTTGTGGCCCTCCCCTGGGCCCACTCCAGCAGTTCCATGTCCCTCTTATGCTGGAGGCACCAGAGCTGAATGCAGTGCTTCAGGTGGGGTCTCATGAGAGCAGAGAGGGAAAATCACCTCCCTCACCCTGCTGGACACGCTTCTGGCTCATAATTAAAGCAGGTATCGGAGCTTTGTGGTACTGACTGGAAGCGATCCTTTTATGAACAGTGGAGCACAAAGTGTCTGGGTAATCTGATCATTTTGCTTCTGATAAATAAAACCCTCTGTGTGTGTGGGTATTTAGTGGGGGACTGAGGCAAGGAGTGGGCAGGAAGGCTGTTTGCTCAAGGAAACCGTTCGGAAGAACATTCGCCAAGTGCAGTTACTGGAATGATTCTCGCCTTACCGAAAATTGTGATGTGGTTTTCCTGGCAAATAAGTTGATGTGACCACTTCTGTTTTTGCTTAGGGAGCCAATGCCCTCGTCACATACACGATTATCAGCGGGGCGGATGATAGCTTCCACATTGACCCCGAGTCAGGAGACCTGATAGCCACCAAGCGCCTGGACCGGGAGCGCCGCTCCAAGTACTCCTTGCTGGTTCGTGCTGATGATGGCCTGCAGTCCTCAGACATGAGAATAAATATCACTGTTAGTGATGTTAACGACCATATTCCCAAATTCTCCAAGCCAGTGTATTCCTTTGACATCCCAGAGGACACCACTCCAGGTAAATAGGAAATGGCTGTAAAGTTAGCTGATTTTTTTTTGTCGATCTACAGAGATTTGAGGCAAGGGAAGGGGGAACAGATCTGTCTTCTTGTAACAGAAGATGCTGAAGGCATCTGTTGGATGGGGTGGAGAAATGCCTCATTATGCTATGAAAGTCTGCTTGCTGTGAAATCTGTGTCACCAGTGAGGCCAAGTTTCTTTTCAAGGGGGAATAGAGAACTGGTTGCCACTCCACTAAGTCCTAAATGCAGAACAGGAGTTTTGCCTGTATCACAGTGCATGCCTCTGAGTGAAACTACTTAAAAACAGGAAGCAGAGAAGCAGGAGCAGGAAGAACTTATTGGATATAAGGGGTATAACCTGTCATGAAGATGTAGTGGTGGTGCTGCTATTGATTTAGTGAGCCATTCTCACTGAATGGGACTTAGAGCATTTAATTCATCAAGTGTAGGATCGAAAAATGGGTGACCACTGAGCACTCAGTAATACACTGATTCCTTAATGCTCCCTACATGGCCTCCCTCACTAACCCTAGCATCATATTTCTTTGATCTTATCTCTGACTCCTATTTTTGACAAGGTTTTCATAGAAAATCTAACCTTTATATAATTAATTCTCTTTCCTAAATGCAACAACCACTGACCTCTTAAGTTCTTTTCTTCTTTTAGAGCTTATTTCGTATGCAGGAGTCTTTTGATGTTTAAAAGTTAGGTTGTGAGGTAGGAAATATTTAGACCACAAAAAAATGTCCTATGTCTCCAGAAGAGAAATTAATATTACTGGCAATAAAGTAGTTTCCAGTATTTTATACAGCCTGCTGGTCTAAAACCAGCATCTACCCATATTGGTTACCAAAGCACCTTAGCACCTTGCCCGAAAACAAGAATGAACAAAGGAGATGCAAATGACATCTTGATAGCTTTCAAGCTTTTATTTGGACTTTGACTTAGAAGTGTGGGAGGCTCTGCTTGGTACAGTTCTCCCATGCCTCCCATATTTGCACTGTCCACAGCCTCAGTCCCAAACCTCGGGGATGTTTTGAGTTAAAGAATTACAGTGCAATCAGCTGTGCCTCCATGGTCAGATGTCTGTGTAGCTCAGGGTGGTTTGGCTGCTGATCCCCGGCTATGCTCTTCTCTCTTGTCAGTCAGAGTCCTGAGGCTTGACCTCTTTCAGCAAAAGTAACAGGGAATGTATTCCTGGGCACTTTTCAGGTTCATCTGGACAGGGTGCTGGGCCATCTTACGTAGACCATGCTTTTCCCAAGAAAGGTGGGACCAGATGACCCTTGAGATCCCTTCCAACCTAGTGTTCTTCCATTCTGGGATTCTCTCCACATTAAGATAAGGCTTATTTCTTTAATCATGGGTGTGGTGTGCATTTGTGCTGTGTACCTAGCTCAGCAGTGAAGGGAGAAACAGGCTGGTTTAGCGCTGAAGGGAGGAGCAGGCTGGTTTAGTACTTGAAGTGCTGCAGTTTCTCCTGTTCCCCAGAGGTCCCAGAGTTGCTGGCAGACTCGTCCAGAGGGGAAGTGCTGTGAGATTTCCCCTTTGGGGGCTCCATTCTCTATCCCACAGAGTTGTGCCCCTTCCTCTGGCAATCTGGCAGCTGCAGCTGGGAATTGTACCTTCTCTGGGCCTCAGCTCTGCTGAGCTTCGCTGACCTCCCTGTGCTGTGAGCTCACTGGAGGGCTGGCAATCTCGTCCAGCTTCAGGACAGCCCTCCTCACCAATTAGGATGGGGTCAGAAAGCAGGAGGCACCGAAATGGATGTTAAAAGACACCAGCATCCTCAGCTGGGTTAAAGGAAGCCGCAGCAGCACTGTTCTTCATCCTGACGAGAGGCAGTTGCTCCAAAACGGTTAACTGTGCTCTAACACGTGTAATTCATCTGGCTCCACGGAGGAGGAACGAGAGGATTAACTTTCTTGGAAACGAGTCGATCTTGATTGTAATTGGTGCTCGAAATACTAAAAAGTGACACTTAATTTCCAAACCTTAGCCAAGATAGGGTCAGTCGTGTGAGCGCAGCTATGCAGGAACGAAAACAACGGCACAAATTCGCAAGGAGTTGGATTTCAGAAACCAGCGCGGAGCAGACCCCTCTAAGGTTTCTACTTTTCTAACCGCGGTTACCCTTCTTGAAGGCACTCTCTCAAAAAAGCAGAGCTGGGATCTTTGGTATGCAACTGACACTTTGCTTTCTGCCTTTGGGAAGAAGCATCTAGAAGCTTTCAAAACTTGTGTCCTCTGAGTTGTTTGAAAAAAAAAAAACAAAAACCAACTAAAAAACTAGCAGGAGAAAAAGTATTTTGCCCCCAGGTGTTCTCTAACCTGTTTTTTAAAGATAAAAACAAACATTCCTGGGAAGTTTCATAGGGTGGGTTGAATTATTTTTATTTTTATTTTTTTTTAGTAATGCTTTCAATTAAAGATCATGCTGAATACTGCTGCTTGCAGCTTTGAAAAACCTGAAATAGTAGTAAGTCATACTAAGTAAGTGAGGTTTGAATGTCTGCTGGAAAATGCCCCTTATTCGACAGAGCTGCTCGATGCTGAGGTGGCTCTGTGTGGTGCTTTGACCCAGGTCCCCTTCTAGAAGGTCACAGAGTTCTCCAGGAGGACCAGAGAGCTCCAGGAGGTGGAAATCGTAATTTTGTGGTTCAATCCCATGATCCTGCTATCATCTTATAAGTGGGCAGCAAAGCCAAATCTTTCCCTCCTTTCTTTGAGCTCTGGCAGGAGTCTTACCTGGTAAACCCATGGAGGAATAACCTGCAAGTGAATTTCCCACTGCATAATCAGGCCTGTTTGAGCCTAATGGGAGACAATGGGGAGAAAATGAGCACTGAGAGGTTGTGGTGTGGCGTGGTTTGGTTGGGGGGAAAGTTCTGGGGGAATTCTACTGCTGCCTGAAGGGGCATTGTGGAGAGGCTGCTGCTGGTCTCTTCTCACAGGCAGTTGGAGACAGAACAAGGGGGAATGCCCTCAAGCTGAGGCTGGGAAGGTTTAGGTTGGACATTAGGAGAAGGTTTTTCACAGAGAGAGGGGTCAGGGACTGGAATGAGCTGCCCAGAGAGGCGGTGGAATCACCCACCCTGGATGTGTTTAAAAGTTGTTTAGCTGTGGTCCTTGGGGATATGGTTTAAGGTGAATCTTGTAGAGTAGGGTTCTAGATTGGACTTGATGCTGAGGGGCCTTGCCAACCTGGATGATTCTGTGATTCTCACTTATCCTGTATCTGTATTAGGTATTAAGGGTTCATGCATTCTGCATTTTTTTTCCCCACACATCTTTAAATACCATTTTCTGTCTCCCTCTTCAATTCAGATGGAGCATTTTTATTTTACTGCCTTCCAGAGTCAAATAGTTTTATTTCTGTCTGCTCTTTAAAACCACTGAGATACTCTGGCTCTTCTGGTCAGCTGCCTGATTTTGCTGTCGTGCTGCGCAGGTTCCTTGGTGGCAGCCATTCTAGCCACCGACGACGACTCTGGTGTCAACGGGGAAATCACGTACAGCGTCAGCGAGGATGATGAAGAGGGCATCTTCTTCCTCAACCCCGTCACGGGGGTCTTCAACCTGACTCGAGCCCTGGACTACGAAGCGCAGCAGTATTACATTCTTACTGTCCGCGCGGAAGACGGAGGAGGCCAATTTGCGGCCATCAGAGTGTACTTCAACATCTTGGACGTCAACGATAACCCTCCGCTGTTCAGCATGGCCTCCTACAGCACCTCTGTGATGGAGAACCTGCCTCCAGGCTCCGCTATCCTCAACTTCAGCGTTAGCGACGCCGATGACGGTAGGACTTTCCTCTGGTGCCTTACTCTGCTGCTCTGGGGGATCCTGGCTCTCCCTTGGCATAACCATAACGACAGATGCCCAGCCCAAGAGGATGGACCTGCTCCTCCCAGGGTGTTGTAATAGTGTTAGCCTCTAGGCCTCCTTCGGATCAAGATATCCCATTCTGTGATCCACAACCTCCTAATGTTTGTAATTGGTTTGGCAGATGTTTGGAATAGGTTTATGTGGCCTAAAGTACAGCTAGAGACTGAAGAATTAGAGAACCATAGAACCACAGAATAGTTTAGGTTGGAAGGGACCTCAAAGCTCATTCAGTTCCAACCCCTCTGTGCCACAGGCAGGGACACCTCCCACTAGATCAGGTTGCTCATGACCTCATGCAGCCTGGCTTTGAACACCTCCAGGGAGGGAGCAGCCACAACCTCCCTGGGCAACCTGTGCCAATGTCTCACCACCCTCACTGTAAAGAACTTCTTCTTAATATCCAGTTTCAATCTCCCCTCTGCCAGTTTAAACCCAATACCTCTTGTCCTGTCATTACAAGACCTTGTCAATAGTCCCTCCCCAGCCTTTCTGTAGGCCCACTTCAGATCAAGATATCACATTTTGTGATCCACAACCTCCCTGTCCCAGGGTATTGCAATAGTGTTATTCTGTTCTGTCTTCTGGAGACCTTCCAGTAGCCTTCCAGTATCTGAAAGGGCCTACAGGAGGGCTGGGGAGGGACTGTTCACAAGGTCTTGTAATGACAGGATGAGGAGGAATGGGTTTAAACTNGGTGTCCCTGCCTATGGCACAGGGGGGTTGGAACTGGATGAGCTTTGAGGTCCCTCTCAACCTAAACCATTCTATGATTCTATCACAGCTTTTGAGGCAGTGCCTGACTGATCCCCTCCCTGCCCTCACTCCCCTGCAGGGGCAGTGCCTGTTGCTCGTCTCCACGGGCAGATGGCTCCTGGCTGCAGGGAATGGAGCTGTGTCCTGCGGCCTGCTGAGGCCTGCCAGGCCCCGGCTGGGCAGGGCAGCTTTGGCCTACCCCAGGCTGCCTGAGGGCGGTAGGGGAGGAGGATTCGAGAAGGGCAGGTTGGGCTCAAGGAGATTTTGTGCTTATTCTGCCTGACTGCCTGTTGTTTGTGTGCTCTTGTCAATAGAATTCCTCTCTCACCTTGCAGTCAGTGTGCAGTAGCCTCATTCTGACTCCTGAGAGGGGCTAAGAGACATTTCTGTCCTCCAGTCCCAGGTAGCTCATGGCCACAAGCTGGGACAGAAATGACTTATTCATAGATTTATGGAATGGTTTGGCTTGGAAGGAACCTTAAAGATCATCTAATTTCAACCAGCCTAGCCATGGGCATAGACAGCTTCCACTAGCCCAGGCTATCTCTGATGGTAAATACATGTTACACATTACCAACATATTAGAAGACCTAAAAGAAAGGGCAAGAACAGTCTCAAGTTGTGGCAGGGAAGGCATAGGCTGGATGTTAGGAGGAAGTTCTGCACAGAGAGAGTGATAGGCGTTGGAATGGGCTGCCCAGGGAGGTGGTGGTGTCCCCATCCCTCGAGGTGTACAAGCAAAGCCTGGATGGGACACTTAGTGCCATGGGATAGGGCTGGGTGCTAGGTTGGACTGGATGAGCTTGGAGATCTCTTCCAACCTGGCAGATTCTATGAAATTAAGACTCTCCTTAGGATGCCATCATAATCTTAACTGCCCTGCATCCTGTGTAATCAGAAGTTATTTGAGCAGGTGGCTTATTCTCCTTTTTTTTTATTCCCTGTCTTTTTTTTTTTTTTCCATTTATGATAAATTTAAAATACAGTCAAGTACTGCTCTTAACTGCTGTTGTGGAAATGAGTTGCAGAGCAGCAACGTTACAGCAGCTCAGCACCATGATTTCTCCCTCGGTGCTTAGGTTACACATTTAAATTAGACTCAAGAGTTCATTAAGCTTGCTTTAGAAAAAAAAAAAATTATTAAAGTTTATAATATATTCTCAGTAAGGTTCTGGCAATACGAGATGTCATCTCAAATGTACTGTAATTTTTTAAGTGTATCATGGAAGAGAATTGTGATCTATGGGGTATTGGTAGTGGAGGTTAAAAAAAACCCACACAATGTAAGAGAAATGGTGGGAAAACTTCTCATTAAAATAAGCTTTAATCTTGGGCTTTTTTTTTTTTTTTATGGCATCTAGAAGGTGTTAATGTGTTGGAGTGCGAAAGATTCAATCTTTATAGCTTGCTTAACCATTTTGCCATACGGTTTTATGTCCCAGGAAGAATATAATTATAGAATATGGTCATAAAATGCATAGGAATCATTCCCTAGCATACTGCATTTTCTGAGGTGTCCACAGACATTTGTCAATGTGACTTGGTACAAAGTTCTTCATAACATTTGTAGTGAGTTTACAGGTTAAAGTTATTTTTTGTGACACCTTAAGCCACCTTGCCTCCTCTCCACTTGACACTGCCTCAGCCAAGCCCATGGAAGTGTCTTGCACTGAAATGTGCACTTCGGGCACAAAGCATCTACATGCTTCGACAAATCACAGTTTATGCCCATAAAACGTCTGAGCTAATCAAGATTATTTGGTAAACCAGTTTTTCCTCAGGAAATGCTGAGTTGTTTGAACCCCAAACATTTCTGTGGGAGCATATATTTAGTGCCAATGGATAGAACTTTCCATGGTAAGAATTGCACAACTGGCTTGGAGATCAAATGGGGTAAGCAAGGGAGAAGAGATTCCATAAAATAAGCCAGCAAGTCAGAAATTGTAACCTGGTGATACTGGCTCTTTTTGCATGGGTCTCTCTCTCACTGCTCTTGCTAAGGCTTTTCTTTTGTGTAAACCAACCACAGATTGGAGGAGGATCTTGTGCTTGCATCATGCGCATCCCGGGAAGGGAGTGTTCCTTCAGACCTGTAGATAAATGGGGCCGTGTCTAATCCATCTCCTCTTCTATTTCTTGTTTTCCTCGTAGAAGTACAACACTTGATTTCAAATCTTTTTGGAAGTTAGTTTCACTTAACCATTATGGGTCTGTTTTCCTTCTCCCCCTGCACCTCATACATTAATTCCCATCTGCGTGCAATGGACATGAACGATATCATAGCGCTGAGATATCATTTTACATTCATCATGAGCTCAGCTATCAGGGAAGCAAATGAGGATTTGAGGAGCAGTGCAGAGAACAGGCAGATATCTTGCCTTTTACATTTTCTGGCACGCTTAATTTTCTAGCTGTCTGGATTTAAACTTAATAGGGCAGAAATTTCATTCCAAGAGCGTGCCAGGTTGACTTCCCCCACGGGACTGTAACTTCAGCAAATGTTATGATCTATTGGTGTTTCTGTTTCAAGTCCAAATTTGTTATCCTTTGTCATCTTCCGTTTGTCTGGAGTACAGCAACTGCTAGGACTGTACTCCTGTGTGTGTGGCTCACAGGTAATGCACTCAATGAAGACAAATGCTGTTTCATTGATTGTTTCTATAAACTCACAGTTTGAAGGAGCTCTGAAACTGTATTGTTTTATAATGAGATATGGCTCTTGTTTGAGGATAAACTCTGATAAAAGGCAAACCCACGGGAAAAGTGGAACTGCCCCAGTTTTTATTTGCTCGTTCACCACACCCCTTGGGAAGCTGTTGCTGTTTATCTCAGTTTGGACAGTTTCATATGCAGATGCTCAGTAAATATCAGCTACAGATCTTGGCTATTTACAGAGCAATAAAGAACTCTGTTTCCTTAAAGACGTTCATTCTGAGATTCGGATTTTGGTTTTTGTCTATGCTGAATGAACAGGAAAAATCTCAGGGCAAAGCAAGTACTTGTGTATATGTCCAAAACTATTCCTCCAGGCAAAACCCAGTGGCATTTTGAAGTTAGACTCCATAGAGATTTACAGAGTAGAGGAAACAGGAATCTTTTTTTTTTGTCTCATTAATAAACAAATAAAACTAAAACCAAGACCCTTAAAAGAGCATCAACATGAAGCCAGTGGCTCCATGTCTGAGCTCTCACTGAGTTTTGTCAGATTAACCCTCAGATTAAACAAACCCAAATCTCAGCAAAGAGGATGTCCCTATCTTCTCCTTAAGACCAGCTCCAAACCTGGAGAGAAGGGATGAACAACTCAAAGTGACAGCCTGAGTTCAAAAGAGTCCATCAAGTGGCAGTCCTGGCTCTGCTTATATTTCAGCAAGTCTCCTGCTTCACACTTTAATCTACAGAAGCATTAGCAGCATTGATACCTCTGAGAATACAGGACAAGGAATGAAAAGGTGCATGGAGGTGAATTTGCAAGCAGTAAGTGTTATAGGAAGAAAAAACACCGTAAAATACAGGGGGGGTGGAAAAAAGAGTAGTTTAAATAAATTTTCTTCTCTAAGATCTAATTCCTACCCATCCAGGCAATTGGCAAAAATCTTGAATTTCTAAAAGAGTATTTTGCTGAAATCAGAAGGCTTTCATCCATATAATCAGTCATTTGAAATACAACTGAACAAAACAAACAAAAAATAGACTAGTGTTAAACTGTCACAGAGCTTCAGTTGATCAAAGTAATGTAGAAACACTAATATCTAGCCCATAAATGCATTAATTTCTTTAGTTTCATTAAAATATTTGTTGTCTTTCATGTTTGGTTCTATTTATTTTGTAATTGAGTTCTTACAAGAGAAGAAGAGAGAGAGAGAAATAAGCCAATTAGTGTAGCCACTGGGGAAAGGATAAGGAAGCCTAGAGTTCCTCAGTACAAACATAACCAGTGGCAGAGATTAATAAATCTAGTGTTGGAATAATTTTATTATGAAAGCAATTCAGTCAGAAAGAGGAGACCTGAATAAAAATGACAAAATACAGAGCGTAGCAATCAGCTGCTTAAGGTGACAGATTGGTTTCTTTGTGTGAAAAAGTGAGTTTGAAGGGTAAATTAGGAATGGTCTCATAGAATGGTTTAGGTTGGAAAGGACCTCAAAGCTCATCCTGTTCTACCCCCCTGCCATAGGCAGGGACACCTCCCACTAGAACAGGTCACTCAAAGCCTCATCCAACCTGGTCTTGAACACCTCCAGGGAGGGAGCAGCCACAACCTCCCAGGGCAACCTGTGCCAATGTTTCACCACCCTCACTCTTCCTAATATCTAGTTCAAATCTCCCCTCTGCCATTTTAAACCCATTCCTCCTCATCCTGTCATTGCAAGACCTTGTAAATAGTCCCTCCCCAGTTCTCCTGAAGGCCCCTTTCAGATACCAGAAGGCTACTACAAGTCTTCTCCAGGCTGCAGAGCCTCAGTTCTCCTAGCCTGTCCTCATCGGAAAGCTGCTCTAGCCCTCTGAGCATCTTGGTGGCTGTTAATCTATTAATTCTAAATCGGAGTATTAATGAACCAAACCCAAGAAAACAAAAAACTCAAAATTAGTTAAAAGACTGATAGATGGCTGGCTGACTGGCTAGATAGATGGATGGATGGATGGATGAGAGAAGACTCATTTCAACTAGGCATTCCCAAAAAGAAGTGGTTTAGCAAGAACTCTGGATTTGAACCAGTGTTATACACCTCAAGAGAAGCGATTCTTCCCCTTTACACTACTCTTGTGAGACTCGACCTTGAATACTGCCTCCAGTTCTGGTATCCCTATTCTAAGAAGGACATAGCATTGCTGGAGCAAGTCCAGAGGAGAGCCACAAAGATGATCCAAGGGCTGGATCACACTGTGGGAATAGGCTGAGGGAACTGAGGTTGTTCACCCCAGAAAAGAGAAAACTCTGAGGGGACCTTAGAGCTGCCTTCCAATACCTGATGGGATCCTACAGGAAAGCTGGAGAAGGACTTATCGTAATGGTGTCTAGCAATAGATAAAGGGGAATGTGATTAAGCTGAAGCAGAGCAGGTTTAGACTGGGTCATAGGAAGAAGTTCTACAGTACAAGGGAGGTGGGACTCTGGAATAGGTTGCCCAGAGAGGTTGTGCATGAGTCTTTGAGCAGCTGAGTCTAGTTGAGAAGTGTCCCTGCCCCTGGCAGGGAAGTTGGGGTAGATGATCTCTGAGGTCACTTCTAACCTAAGCCATTCTATGATTTGTTTCCCGAATGGCATATTTAAGGTCATTTCACAGCCTTGTCAAGATTCAGAATGCATTTCCTTTACCACAATTATCAATTTCTCCCTTGACCACAATTGCTAGTTGCGTTTCCATCAGGAGATGAGGGCTGTTCATCAGACACTTTGCAATAGCATGCCCTATATGGGAAGCATACTTCTCTCCTGTATTCACTCTTGGCTTGCTCCAGCTTGGCTTGGGAGTTTCTGGTTGTGGCTTTTTCTAACCGAGTGGAAGAATTCATGAAATAATTACATTAATAATAATGTTGCTCAGTTAAACTGAGGAGAATGGTGGAAAAGAGACCTTCATGAAGCAGCAGAACTACCAAGTCTCGGTTTCTGAAGGAAAACCTCTCAAAACTTTTATCCCTACCCATTGTAGATGGGGAAAAGTTAAACATTGCCACTGTGCAGCTTCTGCTGAATGAAATGCAGAGATGAACTTTGCTGGCTGTTCCCTCTGCGGCTGCTCCACTTAACATCTTTCCCTTCCTTCTGTCCCTCCTTCTTCAGCTCTCATCAGAAAATAATTATTTCAAAGGCTTCTTCTCCCCTGTGAAACTCGGCTTAAAAAATGATGATGAGGAGGCTGAACAGGCAGCACAATTTTACAATCCTTATTTCCCATGGAAATGAGGCCAGAAAGATTTCTATCTAGGTCGGTGGGATGGATTGATATTCTCTACCTTTGTTTCCCATGTCCCACCAGGCTCCAACTCACAGCTGTCCTTCAGCATCGCGTCTGGGGACAGCGCGGGGCACTTCAGCATGGACAGCAGCGGTGTGCTGAGCATCAGGCAGCCTTTGGACCGGGAAAGCCAATCGTTCTACAGCCTCATGGTGCAAGTGCACGACATGGCCCCCCTCCCAGCCTCCAGGTACACAAGCACAGCCCAGGTTTCAATTATCCTGCTGGACGTGAACGACAGCCCTCCAAGCTTCATCTCCCCGAAGCTGACCTACATCCCGGAAAACACGCCGATAGATACGGTGGTGTTCAAGGCGCAGGCGACCGATCCCGACAGTGGTCCCAACAGCTACATCGAGTACAGCCTGCTCCGGCCCACGGGAAACAGATTCAGCATTGGCACCATCGATGGTGAAGTGAGGCTTACTGGGGAGCTCGACAGAGAAACCGTGTCCAACTACACCTTGACCGTGGTAGCCACAGACAAGGGCCAGCCATCCCTTTCTGCGTCTACAGATGTGGTGGTTATAGTCCTGGACATCAATGACAATGACCCTCTTTTTGCCCAAAAGTTTTATGAAGTAGAGGTGAAGGAAAATACTTTGACAGGGACAGATTTAATCCAGGTGTTCGCTACGGATGGAGATGAAGGTACCAACGGGCAGGTCCGCTACGCCATTGTCGGGGGAGATGCCAATAACGAGTTTCGGATTGATTCTGTGACAGGGGTGATAACAGTTGCTAAGCCTTTGGACAGAGAGAAGCAACCCTCCTACACACTGACTGTTCAGTCAGCTGACCGTGGGAGCAGCCCAAGGACCGACACCACCACAGTCAGTATTGTTCTGAAGGATGTCAACGATTATATTCCCACGTTTGAACTCTCCCCCTACTCTGTCAACGTCCCTGAGAACTTGGAGACACTCCCAAAAGTTATTCTTCAGGTGAGTATATTCAGCAAATAAAGATGTATTTCCTGCAGTCCTTAGCACACTTCAGGATATCATAAAACCATAGAATGTCAGGGGCTGGAAAGGACCTCGAAAGATATCTGGTCCAGCCCCCCTGGCAGAGTAGGATCATCCACAGCAAATCACACTGGGATGCATTCAGATGGTTCTTTATTATCTCCATAGAGGGAGACTCTACAACCTCCCTGGGCAGCTGGTTCCAGTGCTCTGTCACCCCCACAGTGAAAAAAATTGCTCCTTAAGTTCACATTCCTCCTCAGCATATGGTATAGTCCAACATGCAGTGGTCATTGACTTGGTTTCTTTTTTGTTTGTTTGTTTGGGGGTTTTGTTTTACTTGGTCTTTTCCATGTTTATATCATGCTTTGGAGTTTTGTTTTTGTCTTCCCTACCTATCTTCCCACCTGCGCCACGACTTCTAAGTTTGCTCTATCTCTCATCTCAATCACCATGCAGCACATCTCTGAGTCTAATCCCTGCCTGTGTGGGCTAAGACTCTGTGCTGGATACCAAAAGAGCACTATATGAATTCAGGACATAAAGTGTTTGCTGTGGTACAGAGCTCAGCCTATACCAGAGCCCCAACACAGTCTTTACTGGGTTTATACTTGAGAACAATAAGTAATTAACTTTTAACATTTTCAAACTATACTTTTAAGGCCATCAACACTGCATTAAGTAATTTTTATAGTTGCAACTAATTTATACTCACCCTTAAAGCAATCCACGCTATTAATTAGGATTATTGTCACAGAGAATATTTCCTGTACCCCAGTAAAATTTTGCACTGTGTTCATCAGTTCTTGATATATCTTCACATGTGCTCATACTACTTCTGCAGGTTGTAGCAAGAGATGATGATCAAGGGCTGAACAGCAAGCTTACCTACATGCTGGTGGCTGGAAATGAAGAAGGAGCCTTTACTCTCTCGGCCAGTGGAGAGCTGCGCTTGGTACAGAGCCTGGACCGGGAGGCAAAGGAGCAATATGTGCTACTGATCACAGCTGCTGATGCAGGTAAAGCAAAAAGAGCAATTTCTGCTGGTGGAATCTCAGTGCCACATGAAAACATTGTGGTCTGGATAGCAAAGAAGTATTTCCATGGTGGTCTGAAATTTCATATAGAGATTGGTCACCAAGCTTCAGCTGAGATCTCTGTGAGGAGAGCTGGGCTTGTCTAATGTTGAAGGGAGTTTGGAAATGAGGATTTTATCCTTCTGCTGATTTGTCTGCTATTAGTAGGGCTCCCTATGGATTTATGTCAGTTGATTTTTGCCCTGCAGTAGTAAGTGGTCCTACCTGGGTCATAAGACCTTCACACATGGTAATAGAAAACCAGCCTAAGTAGCAATATAATGTTAACAGAATGGTGCAGACAGGTCAAATCAATGGCCAGAAAATCTCTATTGACTGCTCAGTTAATCTTACTAAAGTCATACCCCTGGAAAGTTTCAACTTTCCTTTGCTCAGCATCCAGTCATACACTTGCTCCAGAATCTTAAAACTGTTCCAAGTTCCCTCAGCTTAAAATGGGATGTGAATTCTTGACGTGAAGAGGAGTTCCACTTTCACTTGAGGTGTCTGAGAACAAAGTTTCGATGTCAGCTTTTGATATGAGTATTAGTAACAGAGGCATCTTACATCATATTCTGGACTGATCTCTGATCCCCCATGGTCTGATGGATTTGATTTGCTGCAGAACTTATTCTTACTTTCTAATGGTAAAAATAGACTCAAACCCAACTTGCTGACAAGTGGATACAGTTTTGTTTTCTGCCATGTTGTGTGCAGGGTCTCATGTCAGTGACAACATCTATGGCTTATATTTTCCTATTGCAGCAGTGCTGAGGTATTTTGCAGCCTGAGCAGTGCTGAAGCTGAGAACCACAGTTTCAGGACTTGGGATATCGTTTGTCTTGTGCTTTGGCTGGAGAGGCTGTACTCTTTGTGTTTTTAAACTGGTTCTCCATTACTCTATAGCCACAAATTGCTCACTTGTGACTTGCATTTGCTTGTCCTTGAACATCCTTATGTCCTTTCAGAAGCTGGAGCAGATTTTGTAAGGGAAAGCAGACACTTGATGTCTGTTTACTCTCTCAGTCCAAACTGGCAGGATTCAGTTGGGACTGTACAGAACATATCAGCTCTAAATACAGAATACCCAAATGCTTCAAGGGGTGTCACATGGACAACAATTAGTGTCCTCCTTGGAAGAAGGCAGGGAGTGAGAAGTCAGTTGTATCACTCTGTGTGAGCCAAGGGTTTGACAAGAGCACATCTTTCTAGACTCTGGTTCTGAAAAAATATGAAATCCAAGAGATTTACCCAACCATACCAAAGGCAAATACTTATTTTTGTTGGGAAATCTCTGAGCTTCACATAGCTTGGGGGCAGGCTTTACTACATGAAATGTGCATGGGGCCTTTGCCATAAGTGGCTGACAAGAACAGCAGCATGTTTTATTAGGTCCTGCATTTAAACATGCAGATATTGTAATGATTAAACCCTGGTTGAAACTATTTTGTTTTCTTCACTTACAGTTTTCTTACAAAGCTAACTCACAAGTTCCCTCCTATCAGTAGTAAAGGCTACTACCAAAAGTGTTCAGAAACAGATGGTCAGTAGTAAATGTAACTGTTCTACATTAAACTCTGTTTAGATTTACAGTCTGATTAATCCACTTTGATTTGGTGTAGTTTTCAACCAGCCTGGCAAATAATGCTTGATATAATCTTGTAGTTAGTCTGAAGACTTGCTTTAAATTCATGCCATCAAGGAATGCACTGAAAACTGTCAGTCATCATTTACCTAAACTAAAACATCACAGGAAATAGTCCAGCTTCACTAGAAGTCAATTCCAGAACTTCTCTTGGTTTCATGGAAGTAGAACCTGGACCATAGTCATAATAGATAGTTTGAAAATATCATATCGTTGAGAAGTTCTAGGGCATCTCTGTTATGCTTGAATTAGTCATACTGAGTTTAAGCATTCTGTATAGTAAAGACTGCTCTGACGTATAATTCGTTGGAGCCCTCTTATAAAGCCATATTTGTCAGAGTGGTGTGGAACAAACAGGCCAGCTTACAGACACTGGGATTTCTGCATCTCAGATTTTCTATCGCTGAAAAATTATGTTCTCATACCTAGAATGCACATGTGCCTCTCTAGACATTTGGCAGCTGAGTTAGAAAAATACTGTGTGGGAGGAAGCCTTCATAAAAGACTTTCAGCTTATCACAAAAAGAGGAATGTATTTTTACAAAATAAAAAAAGGTTTGAAATAGACAAAAGGTCCCAGAAGCTGTCATAATGTGCATGTGGTGGGCTTCCAGGTGATAGCACATTGACCTTTGGTGGTCAGCCCCTGCTTTGTTGTAGCAGGTAGTTCTGGTTGTGATAGCAGAAAGATGGCAAGGACACAGTCTTGAAGTGGGTAAGAAAAGTGCTTTGAGGGTTATGGTCTTGAGCAGCTGCTAAGCGTTTATCAAAGAAACTCTCAAAGGCATGCCCACCTCTTTGCCTAGTGTAACTCCTTCTTTGGAGCCTCTGCAGGTTTTATTTGGTGATGCTTAGGAAGGATTTTGCTTTCAACCAGAGAACCACAGGTAGCGGTCCTCTGCAGGAAAGCAGTGCCTGCCAAAATGCTGAAGAAGGCAGACTTGTCTGACATTATCCACGTCCCTATTATCTATGAAAATAAATCAAGGGAATGGTATTAGACTTTGCACTTTGAATTTGGCTTTTATTAGCTGTAACAAACAGTCTCTTGGATTGCCTTTTAGCAGGCCCAAAGACAGTTTTGCCATATATGGTGCAGCTTATTTAGAGCTGTTTTTTAATAGATAAAAATCATGGTAGACATCCAGATGCAGTTATCGCTGGAAATGTCTGGGTAGCACAACACGGGCAAACTTCTGACTGTCCAACTCGCTGCCATTTTTTTCTTAGAATCTGCATTTCAATTTTTATAGGCTATGCTGACTGATTTAAACCATTTCAAGATGATATCCTGCTCCTGTGGAAGTCTGTGCCAACTCGTCCCTTTCTCTTAAAGAAACAGACTCAAACGTACTTAGAAGCACCTTTAGGCATAAAAACTGATGGATTCCCAACTTGGTTTTGGCTGTCTTCCCACTATCCCTATTCACTTTTCCTCTGTTTGTTATCACTTCATCAGCTTGTGACTGTGGCTCTTAGAGTGTTACCCTAGCCTGGGATGCTGGCTCAGAAATCTCTTCATCAGCTTGTGACTGTGGCTCTTAGAGTGTTACCCTAGCCTGGGATGCTGTCTCAGAAATCTCTGTGCTTCTTCATGCTGTGCAGGTTTGCTCATCCAGAGCCCAAATCTCAGTCCTGGGCACACAAGAAGAGTTGTGGAATTATTAAGAGCTCAGTGGCTCATATGTTTGGTGAGCAGGTCACATGGGGACCGCTGGTAGGACCACATGCATCAGTGTTGGAAATTTGGACAGTTGGAGAAATGCTTTTCTAAGCAAGTTCTCTCCTCAGGCCCAGAGAAGTCAGTCATAATCCTGGCTGTGGCCCAACTATTCCTTGGCCTTGCCTGCTAAACCTCCACCCGGTCCTCAGGGTAGATTTGGGTCAGCAGAGAGTCTTCTCTCCACTCTGAAGGAGGGAAAAGACAGATAAAACACTTTCTGGTGCTTGGCTCAGTGATTTGTGGCCATGCAGCCTGCTTCATGCCCAGTTTCCACAAGACAATGTGTACCAAAGTTCTTGATTTCAGCTTTATCATCACTTTTCCCTTACGTCTGCACTTCCACCCTGCTCTGACTTCTGGGTCTCAGACACTAGACTGCAGCTCTAAGTAGTGGGGATTTACACCCTGCTCTGGCTCCTTCTGAATCTCAGACACTAGACTGCAGCTCTAAGTAGTTGGGATTTACAAAGACACAGAAAGCGTCGATCTCATCAGTAGGAATATTCAGCATCTTCCGGAGCTCTACACCTGTGGCTTTGGTCAAGAAATAAACCATATTTGAAGCCCAAAGTCCAGCCATCCCAGTTTAGAGCCCCTCTTGCAGCACAAGCTGCGAGAGCAGAGTGCATGAATTAGAAATATAAGGACAGGCAGAATGATAGACTGTGGAATAAGATGATAGTGTTCAGAGTGCAGATGCTCCCCCCCAAATGCCTGCTAACAGAAACGCCAAGAAACCTACACGCAGCTATTTGAATGTGCCTTTATGGGTCTGTTTCTACCACATAAATCATTTGTTTTGCTTGGTTATATCCTTTTTTTCATGACAAAATGGTTGGGGAAAGAGCTTTTTCTAGACTTTTCCTCCCCGCCCCCCTCTGGTGGGGATGCGGCGCTGGGTAAACATTGAGCTCTGGCACAGCGACAAGAACTGGTGCAGCCTCTTTTATCATCCCTGGCTTTAACTGTTTGAGCAGTCTTCTGGAGCAAATGTTAGCATTCCAGCAGTCCTCCTCCTTTTATTTATTGGTTGCAGGGAGGTGGAGTAGCACATCTGGAAACCCTGCTAGCTGCCCAGGACTACTGTTTAAATAAACTGCAAGCGCCATCCTTTGATTTGGTTGGTCAGAATGAGCCCTTGCCACGGCAGAACCCAAATCAAAATGGGATGTTTCCAATTAGAAGCTGGGTTCTTGTGGGCTCTTTCAAACGTTCTCTTGGTTTTGCTTGCTTTTAATAATCTATTTACTGAGTTAGATAAATAGTTCAGAAAGAGAGGACTCGATGGGCTGATTATTGTATTTAGTTAGCTGTTCTTTGTATACGTCCCTGGCCTGTAGGAAAAACAACCATATGTTTTTTCTTTAGAAAATGTTGGCTCACGACTTCTGCATTCTTTCCCTCAAGAATGCAGGAGGGCAATCGAGCAGAGAGGTTACATCCTCCTCAGAAATTCACTTTTGAGACAGGCTTTTGGTTCCCTTCAATCCCAAACCCAAATGAAACCTGACAGTGGACTTGGTTTGGGTTTTAACAGGTTTTAAGCTATCTCCCAGGTTGGAACGAAAAGTAAACGATGACTTCATTTTCTAGTAATGGTAAGGAAGAATCTCAAGGGTTAACATTGTGTGAGATTTATGTGACTGGGCTTAAAGACATTTATACTCATCCTGTTTTCTTAGTGTGTGCTGTATTTCTACTTAACAGGCAGTCCACAGCGTGAAAAGATGTTGCCTTAAAAGAATGAGTTGTGTTGCAAAAACAAATTCAGCTATTTTTAACTCTCAGTGCTGTCAAAGCAAACATGCAACTCACAAATTTCTGTTTGAAATGTCCATTTTGCCCTGCTCTTTGTGCTAGGTCTAAATATAAGCATTGCTTCAGGCTTTGGTGAGCTAAATGGAGCTGGAGTAGGCTTACCTTAGTGCTTAGCAGTTTCCCAGAATCACAGAACATTAGAGGTTGGAAGGGACCTCCAGAGATCATCAAGTCCAACCCCTCTGCCAAGGAGGATCATCTGGAGGGGTTTGCACAAGAATGCATGCAGGCAGGTTTTGGAAGTTTCCAGAGAAGGAGACTCCACAACCTCTCTGAGCAGCCTGTTCCAGGGCTCTGGCACCCTCACTGTAAACAAGTTTCTCCTCATGTTGAGCTGAAACCTTCTCTGTTCCAGTTTGTACTTAATATTCCTTGCCTTATTGCTGCTGACCACTGAAAAGAGCTTGGCCCTACCCACTTGACACTCACCCTTCTGAGATTTGTACACATTGATCAGATCATCTCTCAGCCTTCTCTTCTCCAGACTAAACAGTCCCAAAGCTGTCCATCTCTCTGTTTAGGGGAGATGCTCAAGTCCCCATGGTATGCTTATGGTTCTCCACTGGGCTCTTTCCAGCAGGTCCCTGTCTCTCTTGAACTGTTGATCTCAAAACTGGACACAGTATTCCAGGTGTGGTCTCACCAGGGCAGAGTAGAGGGGGAGAAAAACTCCCTAGATCTGATGACCACATTTTTCTTCTTGCACCCAAGGATGCAGCGGCTGTCTTGGCCACAAGGGCACATTGCTGCCCCATGCAGAACTTGCTGCCCACCAGCACTTCATGGAGCTGCTTTCCAGCAGGGCAGCCCCTAACCTGTACTCTTTACATCATGATTATTATCTTCAATAGTCCTGTTTTATGTGACAGCTGTTTCAAGATGAATCTTGACTTCTGTCCCATCTCCATTTATTTCCTTCCCCATATGGAAGCTCTTGCTCATATCAACAGTATCTACTTGAGGGCAGTTTTACTGGGTGATAATTTTCTTAGTTTTAGTATTTTTACTCTTCAAATACTGGCACTAAAGCAATTGTTTCAATAGCTTTCAGTGTCTTTTTTTTTTTTTCTAAATCACACAGTGGGAGAACTTAAATGGTGACAGACTCATCATGAGTAGATAGTGTGCATTTTGTCATGCCATCATCTAAAATCAGGAGAGAAGAGAACTGAGAGTGGCATATTGTAGTCGTGGGAAGCTCATGGCAGGATCTTACTCTTTCACAGAGCCTAGAGACTGTTAGCACCTTTTAATTCTTCTCCAGAAGACAGAAGCTAAAAAAGCCATTTAGGAAGAGGACCTAGACCAGAGTTAGTGTGGTGCTCCCTAGAGAGTAGTGGTCAAGAATGAGAGTGTATCCTCATCTATAATATGTGACATTTTTACTCCTCAAAGCAGATGAGGGATTTTGCCCATCCCTTCAGAGGGCTGCCCTGTGACATGTGCAGTCCCTCCCCAGAATACTACTTGAGGGATTTAGTCTTCTGTTTGGAGTTAAACCTTCATTACTAAATCACTACTTTCAAAACAGTTCAGTGAGAGCCCCTAGGCTAAATCTGAGTCCTCTGGGATGGGGCTTGAGAGAGATGTCAATTCAGGTTGGCAAATAGCTCAGGCTGCCCGACACAAGCTGAAATATCTGTAAAAACAGTGAGAGCTGCTTACTTAAGTCAAAATCAAGGACAGAGCTTCATTTCTGAAACCAGCTCAAATGGATGGTGATGGTGGGTTTTGTTTGGACAAGGCAAGCAGAGTTAGAAATACATCTTAAAGGTGTTTATTCCTGGTACTTCAGACCTACTCATGGAGTTTTAGAAAAGTCCTCAATTTCAGTGCATGCTTCTGCATTCAGACACTTCTCATGTGTGCCAATTTCCTTTTTGTTCTCTGTTGGAATCACGGAGAATCCAGTGAGTAATCTGTGGGCTGATTTAGGATAGCATAAACTGCTTCTAGCTGAGGTTTGTTGAGTGGGCTGTTCTCCATATCACTGTGTTCAACAAAAGAAAAAGAAGAGGAATTATTGTAAATAATGGAAGATCTTCCTGCTCTAGCAGGAGGGTTGGACTAGATGATCTTCAGAGGTCCCTTTCAACCCCTACCATTCTGTGATTCTGATTTTTTCTGTTATGAATGTGTACATAAAGTTGACCAATTACTATACTGTAACCTATAGAAGCATCATTCTTCAGAAACAGATCTTCATAGATCGTCTACAGACAGAGACAGAGGCAAGAAGGGCCTATGATAATATAATGCTTGATATGCAGGGTTTAATAGATGATCAAAAGTCTCAAGGAAGCAAGAATGGCCAGTTTGGAAATTTTCAGGCTGTTGCACTTCCTCTCTTATCTCCTGGTTCATCCATCTTGATAAGATTAGTTTGGAATTTTCCAGTGAAAATTAACTTTAAATGATTGTCCTTCCTCCTACATCGGTTTTATATGAAATTCTGCTTATATGAAATGTGCTAATGAGTTCATGGAATGTGATTTGCTTTGGAGAAGAATGAGATAGTTAGGGCAGCAGTGCTGTGGATTTGCTCAGCCTTGGAGAAATATTGGGATTTTTCCAGTCTCAAACCATTGCTTTAACTTAACCTTACACCTTATAAATTGAGTATCTGCTAGCTCATTCTTCAAATGCAAAGCCACAATTGCAGGAAACCTTAATTGCGAAGATGAAAGAAGTAAAACCTGCACATATGGGCTGAACACTTCTCCTGCTGGTTAATCTTCACTATTTATACAGGGTGTTTTTAGAGCATAATTCAAAATCCTGTATTACAGGAATTTCACTGTGGGATACTCAGGAGTCACAAGCAGTCAAAAACTGCCTTAGTCAGCAGTCCCTGCAGGAGCCAGCTTCTCTGTTTTTTCTGTTTACAGCAATAACTTAGAACAAGGAGAAGTAATTTGGTGGGTTTAAGAAATTTTTTTTTTTTTTTTAAAGTCTCTGCCTTTCTTTTAAGTTGTAGCTCCACTTTCTTTAAATCCTAACTTGAGTCACCAGAAGCCTTAGTGGTGCATGCAGTCATGCCCAACTTCCCAGGCCCTCCTGCAGCAGGTAGTCCGTGCACAAGAGCAGCTCTATCCCTACAGTCCCTTTGTTTTCCTGAGTTCTCTTAAACCAGCTTTGGGAAAAATTACTGCTTTGTACCTGGCTGTGAGAAAGAACTGGATTTGGCACGCAGAGAAGTTTGGAAAATCTGGGTTCCCGCCTGGTGTCTTTTGCCTGGCATCCACTGAACTGAATGAGAGTGGGGCTAACTTCTAAGCTTTTTATTGTATTTGTTTATTAACTGTTTATTTCTCAAAACATATTAGGTTCACCAGGTTTTCATGACTTAGTGAGGTCTGTAGTGAAAAACTGAGTAAAAGGAAAGCAAAACATAGGCAGCATCTCACCCAGAGTGTGGCGGTCAGCTCTGAGCATCCAAAAAAAAAGAGAGCCATAGTCCTGCTGCCATGAATCCAGAGGAGGGCTACCAAGATGATCAGAGGGCTGGAGGGCTACCAAGATGATCAGAGGGCTGGAGCACCTCTCCTGTGCAGACAGGCTGAAAGAGTTGGGGCTGTTCAACCCGGAGAAGAAAAGGCTCTGGGGAGACCTTATACTTGCATTTCACTGTCTGAAATGAACCTACAGAAAGGCTGGGGAAGGACTCTTTAGAAGGCCTTGGAGCAGTAGGATGAGGAGCAATGATTTGAAGCTGGAACAGGGTAGATTTAGGTTGAACATAATGAAGAAGTTCTTTATAATGAGAGTGGTAAAATACTGCCAAGGAATGTGGTTGAAGCCCCATCCTTTAAGACCTTCAAGACCAGACTTGATGTGGCCATGGGCAGGCTGATCTAGTTGTAGGTGTCCCTGCTGACTGCAGGGAGGTGCTGGGCAAGATGACCTTTGAGGGTCCCTTTCAACCCAATGCAATCTGCGATTCTCCAGCCAGGATGAATATTTGCTGTGCAATCTTTGAAGAAGAACTGCTTCTTTTTATCTCATTCCTTATGCACTTTCTCTTCTATCCCTGGTAAATAAGTTAATTTAAGCTCACCCACTTTGAAAATCAGGTTTTGTGTGCGCTGGGAATCCGAGGTTTAATGCAAGCTTAGGTGCATTTTAGCTTACTCTGGCTCCGTGTTGATTTCAAACCTCAGCAGTGGTGCTGAGGCTCAGCACACTCCGTCTGCATTTAAATGCATTTAGAAAGATTGGCTGCTTTATTGTGAGAGAGGCTTTGTTTACTTGAGTTGGGGGGAAAAAAGAAAAAAAAAAAAGTTAATGCTGTGTAATAACACATACAGCTTCTAGCCCTGGGACTCATTCACTGAGTGTTTGACTGCAGCACTGAAATCCGCTTTGTTGCAAAGCAACACATTTCAGTGGAGCAAAAATTCCCTTCCTGTTAAATCGCTTTCCAATGTTCTGGATAATGATGTGTTTAATTTGCCACTAAACATGGTAAGCTGCCTGTAGTAGGAGTTTCAATTAGTCATTTAGATTCATTTTATTTAATTTTAATCCTTTTTTTTTTTTTTCCCCATTTTAGCTAAGTGTGTCTCTAGGTTGCTTGGTTTTGGTTTGGTTTTTTTGTTTGGTTTTTTTTTTCCCTTTGCTTTAGTTTATTGTTGGTTTTTCTAGCACTCAATTTTGATATTTTCAAGCTGGCAAAAAAAAAAAAAAATTGAGTTCCTGTTTTCTGAAAGGAAAAATAGTTTTACTATCTGCTGTGCTAACCATGGCACAGGCAAGACCCAGAAGCCATTAAAGCTTCAGACAGTGCATGGGTAATGTGCTGAACACGTTCTCCTGTTTCTAATCTTTACTCTGGGCCACACAGTACCACACAGCCGAGATAATTTCCAATGCCATCATCTTTTCTGAGCCTTGTTGAAGAATCTGGATGGCTTTGCAAGTTTCCTTCAACTGTTTTCTTTTGCTACTCCAGTCCACAAAGTCCCTTGATCATTCTTCACTCGTCCTTGTGTCCAGCTAGAGTGTGTAGAGCTGAATACACAGTGGAGCAGATGGTGCCATATGTTTGGGGATTACAGGGAGCCGAGACAGCTTACCTTCTCTGTTTCCTAGGGGAAGGGTGGATGAAGGTGCTGGAGCATGGCCAAAGATGAGCAGAGAAGCTGGTGAAGGGCCTAGGGCACAAGTCTTATGAGGAGTGGTTGAGGGCACATGGGCTGTTTAGCCTGGAGAAGAAGGGAGACCCTCTTGCTCTCTACAGCTACCTGAAAGGAAGCTGGAGCGAAGTGGGGATCAGTCTCTTCTCCCAAGTAACAAGGAATAGGATGAGAGGAAATGGTCTCAAGGTGTAGAGGAGGTTTACACTGGACATCAGAAAAAAATTCTTCACCAAAATGGTGGAGTCACCGTCCCTGGAGGTGTTTAAAACAGACGTGGTTTAGTGGTGATCTGACAGTGTTAGGTTAACGATTGAGCTTGACCATCTTAAAGGTCTTTCCCAACATACGCGATTCTATGATTCTGTGAAGATAGTAGGTGGCAGTTCCTTCTCCATGTGCATGAGCAGGCCAGGGCAAAAGTGAAAGCAGTCTTTAGGTGCATCCCTTGTGGATGACTTCATGGCTCAGAAGCATTAGCACGAATTAGGGGAAGGAGTGACTTATGGGGGAAATCAGTCAGAAACACATAATTGCCCTCTCTTTGCTCATTATCACGCATTTGAGAGTTAGGAATGGTCAAATGATATTTCTTCCCACCATCACCTTTCTGCATTGCATTTCCTTTCTTCTGCTTGCATTGCTGCACGTAGCCAATACTTTTGACCTCCCTTCTCCTGGACAGAGGGAGGAAAATTTCAAGGGGGCTCATTATTATTTCTCAGATGACGCATAGCTAATTTTTTATTTTTTTTTCGTGGCAGTCAGCTGCAAACAAGCATTGGTGCATGAGAACAGTTTGTAGGTCTTTTCCAGTCTCACCTTGTTGGGACAAGTGAAGTCCTGCCCCTGTACTGCCTTCTCTTTGCCCCATGACCCCCCCCCAATGGTTGTTTATTCATATCACCTCCTAAAATGCCCCATGCAAAGAACCAAAACCCAGTGGTCACCAAGCCCGAGGTGACCTCCTGTAACTCATCCTCCACCATGGGCCTCCAAGGAGCAGGCTCCCGAGGTCTGCTCCTTCTCTTCGTCCCCAGACACATGTTTACTTGCAGATGTAAGCAAAAAGCTTAATTTTTTTTGGAAGAGCATCCGTGGGAAGCGATTTTCTTCCTGAACTCAGCGTTCCTATTTTGACACTATCCCAGGTTAATCTTTATTTCCACAAATGACGTATGGACATTTGTGGGACTGTCTGCTTAGTGTATATGTACAGCTGTCACCCAGAAAATACACTGCTCCCTTCATAGAAACAGACCACAGCACACAGAGATGGGAACTTCAAAATACAGTAATATTAGTAATAACGTGTTAGTGTCGTCCTCTTCTAAACTGTGAAGATTTGGTATGCACTGAACAGTCAATCCAATCTCTCCCATTTAGTTCACGTAGATAATTTCTGTTCTCCAGTTGTTAATGATTCGATTACAGAATCCTAGGGGTTGGAAGGGACCTTCAGAGATCATTGAGTCCAACTCCCCTGCAAAGCAGGACCATCTAAGGCAGGTCATGCAGGAATGCATTCAGGCACGTTTCAAGGATCTCTAGACAAGACTCCACAACCTCTCTGGGCAGCCTGTTCCATCACCCTCAGTGTAAAGAAGTTTTTTCTCCTGTTGGGATGGAATTTTCTGTGCCTGAGTTTACATCCATTGCCCCTCATTCTATCCCTGGGAATCACTGAAAAGAGTCTGGCTTCCTCCTCCTGACAGCCACCCGTCAGATATTTGTAGACATTGATGAGATCTCCTTTCAACCTTCTCTTCTCCAGACTAAGCAGCCCCAGGTCTCTCGGTCTTTCCTCACAAGAGAGATGCTCCAGACCCTTAACCATCCTTGGAAGTCTCTGTCAAATGCTCTCAAGCAGTTCCCTCTTGAACTGGGGAGCTCAAAAGGCTACACAGTGTTGCAGTTGTGGTCTAACTAGAGCTCAACAGAGGAGGACAACCTCCCACACTCTTGTTAATGAACCCAAGTATTCTAATGGCCTTCTTGTCCACCAGGGCACATTGCTGTTCCATGGGTAACTCAGAATCGTAGAATCAGTCAGGTTTGGAAGGGACCACAAGGATCATCTAGTTCAACCAGGACTCCAAGGTCCTTCACTACAGAGCTGCTCTCCAGCTGGTCAGCTCCTAACCTGTACCAGTGCATTTGATGATTCTTTCACACCTTTGCCTTCCTAGAAAACTTTTTTGTTTGTTTGTTTTTCCACATGTATATAGCCTAAGCCTCTGTGAAATGTGGCATTTTGGGTTTTGAAAGAAACCTACTAGTAGTATAGGACTAGAGGTTTCTGACAAAGAAATATTTTCTGCTTCTGCATAAAAACATTTCAGACTATTGTGAAAGATTGGTAGAAATTTCAATGCGAGTTCACTAAGAGAAAAAAGTGCAGGTTGGTTTGTGGCTCTGGCCCTCAAGGCTCCTTGTAGGGGTACCTAAGAGTTTTTGTGTAGGTTTAGGTCTTTGTCTAACACTGAAGAGTTTACACAAAGTTTACTGCAGTTATTTAGGCAAAATCTAAAAGTGCAGTTGGAACCAAAAAGGGAGGATGCTCTGGCATAATAGGAATAACTGACTCGGGGAAGATTTGCTATCGAAGCAAAACGAAGAAATCTGGGAACTCAGCCTAACCGTGGAAACTACTTCTCTCACCACAAATATGACATGTACATTTTATGAAACCTGCTTATTACCAGGGGCCAGATTCTGTGGTCCTTATGCAAGCAGAACTTTCACTTGGAAGTTCACTGAGGACGGTCGGATTTGGCCCCAAGCTATTACTTTTCCATCGAAAATTACTTCATTTGTAATTTCCTCTTCTTATATTTCTCAGTAACTGCAGAAATGTGAGCTAGTCATTTAATCTGAAGTGAACAAAGGCTTTGAGGGCTCTCTAGAACTGCAACTTTATCTCTCAGAGTAATAGAGTAAAAAAAAAAAAAAAGTCAATTTGTGGACGTGATGTTTTACTTAAAGAGGGGGGGGACAAAAATGTATTTGGATAACTACATTGACAGGAAACCAAAGTAAACATGGGAGCTTTTGTCTGTCTTAAGTTAAATGAGAAAGACTTTGGGTTTTGAACTGAAGAGCAGTGATTTTGAGGTGTTACTAACAGCTGACTTAATACTGGACTTCTGGGATGTATCTGTGAGCCACAAGCTAGTGCTGAATGAGATCTGGGTTACTTACGTTGCCCTACCTGATTTTATGAGTGTGCTGCTCAGCCTTGGCTGGTATTTTCACCTCTCTCAGATTAATTCAAATCTCTCCACACTGCACTGTACAATGCCTTGTAGGTCCATCCAACAGAGAAGTGGACTCATGAATAATGGCATGGAATATAGAGGGGGCTGAAGGAATAATGGCATAGAATATTTTGCTGGTTTGAGGCTAATTGGAATGTTTTAGTGAGCAAAAATTAGATTATAGGATGTGAAAAGAAAACAAGAGTGATGTCTGCTTCACTCATAGGTTTGCTGAGATGTATACATGCAAGGACATAAACATAGGTGAGAGAGAGTTGCTCTGTGTCTGAGCTCTGTCTGTTGGTCTCTCTCTTCCCAGCTCCTAGCTGGATCTGTGTAACCCAACTAATCCATTCTGCTTCTAACCCCCCTTACTAATCCTCATAATTCACCTTACTTGTAAGGCAGATTATGGGATAAGGTTGGAGGGTGGGGAGAAGGTGGAAGGGTGGTTTGGAGCCCCTCTTGGGGACTCTGATTTCTGAGAGGGGTATTGTGCTTCTGTATTAACTTGTACATTTCTGTATATAGCTGTAAATATTTGTAATATATTGTAAATATCTGCTTGTATATTATGCTAAGCTATGAATAGAAATCTTCATTCCTTAACTTCCAGCTGGCTGATCCTAGCCTGGATGAACTCAAAATTGTGGAGGGGCAGGAAACTCCCAAACCATCATGAATATACAGGGGACTAAGGGAATAATGGCATGGAATATACAGGAGGCTGAGGCAAGGGCTGGGATTTGACCCTTGGATCATTCATTTGGTACTCTTCAAATTCAAGTTCCTCAGAGAGGAAATTAATGAGTCCAGCTCTTCTGCTATCAGTATAATCCTGAGGAGAATATCTATAGCCCTGAAGCAGCTATTACATCTGGCATCCCATTTGACCATTTCTATTGTGTGACCAAAGATTTAATAGCCATGCAGGGGAAAAGAATGAGCCCATTGCAGCATTTTACTATTAGGATAAGCCCCAGCCAGCAGACATGAATGTGTTCTTCCCATTCTTCTTTCTTCACCAGAGCCATGAGCATAGCTAGCAAAGCTTGAGCCTGAGCTCAGTGCTCCCAGTTGAGAAAGGGCCAGTGTACAGAGCTGTGCTGGAGCTGATCCCATTTCCCCAGCACTGGGCTAACTCTGAAGGCATTACCAGTGCAGCTCATTTTTGTCTGAACAAACCAACAGTGTGAGTTTTCCAGCTTGTGGTAGCAAATCCATTTAAAACAATTGAGTTTCAGCTTTTAGCTGCGAGTTAGGTTTCTTTTCCTGACTGAGTTGTGGTCCTGATGCTTTTTGAATGTCACTTGCCCAAGATTAATTTCTGAATCATGTACAAATTGTTTAATCACCTGTGAAAGTTTGCAGCTTTCAACTTTTCATTTCATTAGCTGCAAGATGAATGTCAATTAGATGTGTTTGGAAGGCCAGGGCTTGATGACACATGCAGCAAACACCGCTGAGGACTCTGTTTCATTTAAATGCAGTAATAATAAACACTCCATAGGCAATATTTCAGCAATCAAGAATGCTTTTTCAGTCTTTTCTATCTGTATGTATTTGGCTACATGACAAAACTGGGAGGAAAAAAAAAAAAAAAAGAGGTTAAAAAATGAGTCAGACTTATTGCCTTAATGTAACCTTCCTGGCTGAAGTATATTAATTGGCAAAATGAATTACCTCAGAGTAGAGCAGAGAAAGGCCTCCATTGTGCAGCACCATGGCATGAAAGCTATACTCTTTGGCTTGCACCTTCTTTCCTCGGCGGCGTGATCCGTCCCGTCCCATCAGCAGGCTCCAAAATCAGCCCTGTGAGATTTATAGCACCTTTCAATTTGGAAGCTCTTGCATTCAGTCAGTTTGTAGGTTAAGCCAAGTTACTTTGAAGTATTTTATAGAATCGTTTTGGTCGGGAAAGACCTTGAAGATCATTGAGTCCAACGATAAATGCGGTGGAAAAACTCTTCCCCTTGCAGAAGCTATTCCAAGCTGCTTCCCATGATGCAAGTGTGGTAATTCTTCAACCTGCAAGGGTTAACGTGTGGGAAAATGGGTCATTATTTCTTCTTTTGTACAAGAGTCTGGTGTCTGGAGCACCTTGTCAGGACCACACGATACCCAAGAGCCTTCCTCCTTCCTAAGGTTGAGGTCCAGCAGTAACCTCGGGTAGCAGCGACCCGATCTGGGTTGGAAAGAGGAGGGCAGTCAGACAGAGTCTGTGCCTGTGTTTCATCAAATGACAGCTCCATGTAATATGCTCGCTTTGCAGCAAGGACTTGAAACAGTCTGTGGCCCAAAGCAGTTCATTATCAAAGCTTTTTTTCCCAGTCCAGCAAATGCTGAGTTGTTGTATCTGTTTGAGACTGAAGCAGAAAACAACACAGTCTTGAGTAAAACAGCCAAGGTCATCATTTGCCTTTTGAGTAAAAGGGGTCGTAACAACTGTGCTTTATGCTCCATTATCATGGCTTCCTTCTCCTTTTTGCAATATATTCGAAGAAAGGCACAATCTCTTTGGGTTTTTAGGGTTTGGGGGGTTTTTTTGACCCCTTCATTTGGTTAGCAGAAGAGGTCTTGCTGAGCGTTGGCCGAAAAGAAGTGTAACAGACTGGCAGAACTAGCAGGAACTTGTAAAACTCTTCCTTGTCTTTTTAAATTTTTTTTGGCTTTGACAAAGGACAAGCTTAAGAGAATAAACATGGAGAGACTGCCCATGAATAAACATGCTATTTCTGCTCATCAGAGTTAAGTATTAGAATAACAGGGAGGATGAAAGCCGTAGGTTAAATAAGTTCAGACCAATTTCCTGTAAGCCAATATCCCTTCCGAGTGAGCATTACTTGCTGCTATAGATGGTTGCTTCCATGGAGAAATCAGATCTGAATGGGGCTGGAGACTCTGCAGCCTTCTCACCCACCAGGAGAAGGTCTCCCCAGGTCAGGGGTATGACCGGCAGTGGAAAAAGCTGCGTGGAAAGCTGGGGTTTGCCACCGCTTCCACTCTATTTGTTCTGCGGATAAATGAATTAAGGGCTGGAGTCTTTGTGGCTGTCAGTGTGCCACCTTTGAATGTCTTCTCTTAGAGAAATAGGGAAGCCAACCACATGTTCAAATTGATCCTAATTGTTACAGGAAAGCTTCCGAGCAGTTCCAAGACCATCTTTTTCCACTGAGTTTGTATTACAAAATATTTCTGGAATTAGATGGAGCAAGAAAAATAAGTTGGTTTTCCCCCCCAAACTCTCCCCGCACACCNTGTCCTCTGTGCTGAATTGGCTTTCCTGCTCTGTGAACTGTGACATGCTCAAGCGTTAGGCTTTAAATCGGGGTTGGCAGACCTCGGATTAGCGTGTTGGTATTTGTAACCTCTAGCATTTTGCATCCCGCTTTCCCGCAGGATCTCCTGCCCTCACTGGCACTGGAACCATCGCTGTCACGGTCGATGATGTCAATGACAATGTCCCCGCGTTCGCCTTTAATGTCTATTCTGCCACTGTTCCGGAGGATGCTCCTACGGGGACAGATATTTTGCTGGTGAACTCCTCGGATGCTGATGCCTCTACAAATGCTGTTATTAGGTAGGTCATTTGCTCTCGCTCTCTGTAGTACTGCCTCATGCCTCGCCTGAAGATCATTTTATTTCCCTACATTGTCTGTCACCAACGTGCCATAATGACACAGGAGGACAGCTGTGCACGTGTAGATAAAGTATTTCCACCAACTCTGGACTTTTAAAAGAATTATTGTTATTTTTTTAATAGACTTTAAAAATTATGCTAAGGACAATTAGAGCTGCGATGTTCTTGCAGCTTTTAATGAGTGCAAAGCAAATGAATTTAGCTGGTGCCTGAGTGCAGCTGTCAGTAGGTTAGATTTGTAGCTCTCGGCGAGTATAGAGGTAGACAAACTCAAATAAATAAGTGAAAATGAAGAAAGAACACCTGGAATTCAACGAAATATAAATGGATTAAGCATATCAGCTTGCAGTGTTCCATGTGTGGATTCTCTGTAGAAAGGAATAAGATATTGGCTGTGATTATCATTATTACCAATCATCAAATACTTAGGAATACACAAACATCAGCTGTAAAAACACATTTGCTGCAAATTTAGGAGCACAGTTAAAGAGCAAAATATCCAAAAATCTCTCTCTTTTTTTTTTTCCCCAGTTATGTTCAAACAAAACCATTCACCCTAAGAAAAATACAGCTCCGGACATCTTTAAATTTTAATTTTTAAGCTGGAAATCACTTTCAACTTTTTTTTTTCATAGATATGTCCAAACTTGTGATAGCAAACATATGTTTGAGGAAGGGTGCAGGATTTTCTTTTGAGGCTTAAGTGGTTTCTCAAACCTAGCTGCAGTTCAGATGCCTGCTCATGGAGACCTATGCATTCCTAAGAAATTAGACAAGCAGGTCCCATATCACCCAAAATGCTAATCCACACTTCACATGAGATGCTGCAAACCACTGAACAGTCCACAGCAACTATGACCTGCCTTGCTGCTGCCTTCCCATCTTCTTGTGTCATCAGCAGCTTCCACTGAAAGCCAGCATGTTCCTTGGTCAATCTGTGGTCAGTTAATGTCTTCAGTTTAGAAGGAAAATTTTACAAGGCAAGGCCTAAAGTTTATCCCATTCAGTAAAAAGCTAGAATGTGTCATTTTTGCTTTAAATGCCAAGTGGTTTGCAGAGCTCAGTTGATGGAACTTAACTAGGCACTGGGCTGAGCAGTGGCTAGTCCCAGTTTCACAGACAAGAGTAATGAAGACGCTGAGTGGCAGTGACACGTTGAAGATTATCCACTGATTTGTTGCAAGTGGAAGAGAAAGCAGCTTCATATTAGTTATTAATCAGTCTTCTCTGCACATTTAACTATTGTGACTTCAAACATCTGCGTCTCTGTTTCCAGACTCACGAAGCAGAATAGAAAAGCAGCTTCTTTATTTACGTTTGTTAGTTCACCTCAGTTCACTCTTCAAAGTGTGTAAGAACATCCCCATGGTTGTCTCACTTACTTTATAAAAAAGGAAGTAAAACAAACCAGAGCTGTGCTGTGTCAAAGCAAGTGTGTGTAAAACGCTGTCATATTTGCTTTCCAGCTAGCTGCAGGCTGAAAATAGAACCTTGATGTTTTGGCATCTTTAAATATTTGAAAAGCATCCAAAATTGCTATTTATTAAATTGAGAAACAATGAAGCTTTTAATTCTGTTCACTCTCACCCAAAGAAACTCTTTCTGGCGAGGAAAAAAAAAAAAAGGAAAGAATTCCATACAAAGCATGGATGATTGTGTGATCATATCGTGTAATCAGGCATTATCAGGGTGCTCTTGGATTTCTTTAGTGTGGTTGGATTGCTGCAATATCTCTGCCATTACTCTTAGTCAGTACCTTGTAGTAGAGTAGCTGATACAAAAAAAAGAAAACTCCTTTTTCAAGTAGATATTAAAAAAAATAATTCTCAGGTTTCATTTTACACTTTTTAGACCTGGGAAAATACTTTGTTTTGCTTGGATAGAATTTGTCCAGCTTCAGCATCCAGAGCAATGCAAATCTTAGATATAGGATCATAGAATGGTTTGGGTTAGAAGTGACCTCCAGATCCAGACATGCCACCTCTACTCCTCTTATTTTTGGTGGTAACCTGTGAAGTCATTAAAGGTGGCTGATGAGGTTGTTAGGGGCAGTGAACACTTGGGCAGCCTTGTTTGAATGTAGTATAGGTAAGAGGGGTCAGCACTGCACAGCCAAAAGGCCAGATTTTAAAAAATTCTTCAGATAAATTCCTTTTATGCCAGTTGTCATCATTAAAGTTTGAAAGTTTTGTTGTTTGGTGGTTTTTTTTTAGTGTTTTGTTTGTTTGGAGTTTTTTTCTTTGTTGTTTTTTTCTTTTTTTTGCTTTGATTTGGCATTTTTTTAGTAACTAGGCTGGGACACACTTGCCTTTTCTAGTTGGTTTGCATGCAGTGATCCTCAGATATAAATCAGAATACCCTATGGCAAATTTAATTTGTCTTTCTTCTTTTTTAAATTGTTTCTTTGTCAGTGTTGTTTGCTTTGGGGTTTCTTAAATTTTGTTTTATTATTTTAAAAGTTTTTTTTCATGCCATCTTTCCAATGCTAAAGGTTGAGCTGTTCTACACATGTGGAAATACGGAAGTGAAAGACTTTATCATCTGCATCACCTCACACAGGGTTAAATCATTGCACATCACAGATGAAGTTTGCCTGCTGGTATTTAGGGAGATTTAAATGGTGCTTTAGGCTTTGTGCACATTCTTTCCACCCTGGATGCACATTGCTGTGGCTGGAGAATCATTACATATGGCCATCATATTATATCATAATTAAGCAATTAAAGAGTGCTGGTGGCATTCTCTAGCAATTAATGACTGAGCAGAAGTTGCCATTGCTTATTACACAGGCTGGCTGGCAGTCCTCTAGGTAAAGCTTCTGGCCTTTGATATTACTTCTGTCATAAACTGTTCTGATTTAACAGAAGTGAAGAGAGGACAGTTGCTGCCTGTCATAAAAGCCATTTGCTTCTGAATTGTTCTTAGACTGATATTCCTCAAAAAAGCTGCTACTGTGCTATGCCAGGCTTCTCTGAAGATACAATGTTAGTCACAGCCCTGTTGGGTTTGGTTAGGGTTACAATGTGCTGTCTCTTAATTATTCATTTAAGCCAGCTTTTTTTCCCCCTTTGTTTTATAGAAAAGCCATCAGCTGAATTAATAGAAAAATGGAATATTAACCAAAAGTCAGGTTGGATAAGGCTTCGAGCAACTTTGTCTAGTGGAAGGAATCTCTGCCCAACTACATTTGTAGATTCATAGGATGGTTTTTATTGAAAGACACCTTAAAGCTGTGCCCTCACCTTAAAGCTGTGCCCTCTCATCCTGTCACTACAAGCCATTGTAAAAGGTGCTTCCTCAGCTCTCCTGTAGGCCCTTTTCAGGTACTGGAAGGCTTTTCTAAGGTCTCCCTGGAGCTTTCTTTTCTCCAGGCTGAACATCTCCAAGTTTCTCAGCCTGTCTTCATAGGGGAAGTGCTGCAGCCCTCTGATCATCTTTGTGGCCCTCCTCTGGACCCACTCCATCAATTCAATGTCCCTCTTATGTTGGGGGCAGAACTGGACACAGTCCTCCAGGATGGGTTTCATAATATCAGAGTAGAGGGGAACTAGATGATATTTAAGGTTCCTTCCAGCTCAAACCATTCTGAAATTCACATACTATTGAGACTTGTTCTGTGTGGACACAAGAAATTTATCAAGCTACACTTGAAAAGCACCAGGAGTGTCATTTATGATAGGTCTTGGAATATGGAACAGAAAAAAAAGGTGAAGACAGGTGGACAGATAGAAGACAATCCATGGGAATCCATGTTACCCATCAGTGTGATGTTCTGAAGAGTGTACAAAATTGTTGTTATCTTAAGGCAGCAACTCCCTTGTCAAATAGTCATCAAATTTTTCTTCCTTTTTTTTTTTTTTTTTTCAATCAGCTACAGACTTACTGGTGGCAATTCACAATTCACAATCAACCCATCAACAGGACAAATCATCACCAGTGCTCTCCTCGATCGGGAGGTGAGGGAGAACTACACTCTGGTGGTCGTGGCAAGCGATGGAGGCTTCCCCAAGGCTCTCTCCAGCTCCACCAGCGTGCTGGTCTCTGTCACTGATGTGAATGACAACCCACCCAAATTCCAACACCACCCCTACGTCACCCATGTGCCATCACCCACCACTTCAGGTAACCTCATCAGTGGCCTCTTGACAAAAGGAAAAGCTGTGCCATAAGAAATGTTTCTGACATGTTCCTTTGCAGCTGTTTCTCAGGGTTTGTTATGTTCGTGTTGCATGGGAATGACTCAGTAGATCACCCACAATTTAGCAATTATTTTTCCCATCCAAATTCAATTATTTTTCCTGCTGTGATATAAAGAAGGCATAGTCCAAACGAGCATCCCCTCCAATAAGTCATCACATTATTTTGCCAGAATTAGGAAGACAATGGCTTCTTTTTCTCTCCTCTGAAAGTCTGCTCCTGCATGTAGATATTAGTTTTCCACCCTGGGCAATTCTTACAGAGGATTGTGTCAATTAGTTCCCAAAAGGCCATATCTCCCTCAAATGCAAACTGCATTGCCTTTCTTTGGGCCAAATGGTGAAGTAAAATAAAATAAATACAAACCCAGGCAGCAACCTTCCTTTTTGTGGTACCCACAGCCAAATTAAAGTAATTTCACTCAATGCAGGATTTAATTTTTGAGTCTGTTTATGTTTAAACAGTCCTGATAAATAAATACATTAGAAATGAGCACATCCAAAATACTAATATTTTCCATTTGCAGAATTGGCATTGCAAGGGGAATGAGGGGAGACTGTGTGCATTTGCATGAGGATGGAGACAATTTGCTGAAGCGTTCTGCTGGTTTGGGTTGTTTGGGTTTTTTACCCCAAGATTTCAAATAAACTAATCCTGGGTCCTCTGCTATCTCTGAACAGTAAAAGGATTTTATAACATGAATGCTGCGTTACCAAATTTACAAGGAGATTACTGTGTTCACCAAAGTGTAGGGAGGGTGGTTGGCTGTGTTTTCATGTGCGTGCACATATGTGAATGTGTGATCCTGCAGAGAGGATTCCATGACAGATGGTTTACAAAACACAATTTCCTTTGGAAGAATTAAAAAAAAATCAAACCCAACAATTTAAAAAAAAAAGGGGGGGGCTTATTTCCCATGTCTTGAGTTTTCTTTCTAAATTATAAACAATTGCAAATACTTCTCCTTTTTATGGAAGAATAAATTTGTTTACATATCTTCCCTGTTTCCAGAACAACATTATGAAATTATTTTATTATTGCAGGGTGAATCTTTCTGTATTCTGGCTAGGAGCACAGGGCCTTTGTGTGGCATTTCTTGAAATTCACACAGGTTTAGCTCAATTTTCCTGGTAATGTCTTTTTGGGTGCTTTTTGATTGAAACTCTTTATAACTAGGAAATATAGAGAAAGCCTAAGCTGTATTTAATCTGTTTTTAAATTGGCAAAAAAAATAGGGATGAATGCACTCTTTTGTTTGCAGCTTCCTTGGTTGATAGTTCACAGAATCACAGAAATTTAGAGGTTGGAAGGGACTTCCAGAGATAATTGAGTCCAAGCTCTCTGCCAAGGCAGGATCACCTAGGGCAATTCACATAGGAACATATCCAGGCAGGGTTTGAAGTCTCCAGAGAAGGAGAATCCACAACCTTTCTGTACAGCCTGTTCCAGGGCTCTGGCACCCTCACTGTAAACAAGTTTCTCCTCATGTTGAGCTGAAACCTTCTCTGTTCCAGTTTTCAGCTGTTTCTCCTTGTCTTATTGCTGCTGACCACCAACAAGAGCTTGGCCCCAGCCACTTGACACTCACCCCTCAGATATTTATACACATTGATCAGATCTCTTCTCAGTCTTCTCTAGACTAAACAGCCCCAAGGCTCTCAGTCTCTCTGTATAGGGGAGATGCTCAAGTCCCCCAGTCATCCTTGTGGCTCTCTTTTGGACTTTCTCCTGCAGGTCTCTGTCTCTTCTGAACTGGGGAACCCAAAGTTGGACTGAGTATTCCATATGTGGTCTCCCTAGGGCAGAGTAGAGCAGGAGAAGAATCTCCCTAGCCCTGCTGGCCTCACTTTTGTTGCTGCACCCCAGGATGCCATTGGCTCTCTTGGCCCCAAGGACACATTGCTGGCCCATGCAGAACTTGCTTCCCACCAGCACTCCAAGGTCTTTCTCCAAGGAACTGCTTTCCTATTGTTATTCCTCCCCAGATGGAGTCCCCTGCACTTGTCCTTATTAAGCTTCATAAGGTTTGCCTTCACCCAGCTCTCCAGCCTGTCCAGATCTCTCACTTTCCATTTAAAAGGAAATGTTAGTATTTCTTCACATTAGTTTGAAAGGTCATTGACAGAGAGGTTGCTAGCAAGCATGGTATCCATTAAAAAACAAAACAAATTCTATTGCCAACCAAAGTACCACCTTGAATAGTTGGGGGGTTTTTCCCCAACATAGGAAGAAACCCTTGTAACTTGATCAAGACTTTTTTTTCAGAATATCTACTGCACAGTTTGAAAGAAAAAGCTTCATTTCCTTCGTGTCTTCAAGCAAGTTTAAAAGGGAAACAGTAATAATAATCTAATATACTTAACTGAGGCAAAAATCTTTTCTTTTTACAGTTCTCACAAGGATTTGAAATGCAGTCCTTGTCTAAATATTCCTCCCTCTGGAGTACAAATCATTGCACATGACAAATAGTGACATGAAGTATAGTTTTAAGGGGATGCTGTCAAAGTCATTTTGGACTGTGAATGATTTTGCTTTCAGAGGCTGGAAACAAGATGAGTTTTGTACAGGAGTGGCTATTGTCTAACTTTTGGTACCAGTCAAACATCAACTGAGTGTTTTGCAAATTGGTTGGACAGTGTCAAATTTGAAAGACATACCATACATTAGATTAGATTTGAGACCCCCACCTGAAGTACTGTGTCCACCTCTGGAGTTCTCAGCAAAAGAGGGATGTGGACCTGTTGGAGCTTGTCCAGAGGGGGCCACCAAAATGATCAGAGGGCTGCTGTGAAGGAAAGATGAGAGTTGAAGTTGTGCAGCCTGGAGAAGGGGAGACCTTGTGGCCCTTCACTATATGAAAGGGGCCTATAACAATGAGGATAACCTTTTATTAGGACCTGTTGTAACTGGATAAGGAAAGATTTAGCCTGGATAAAAGGAAAAACAAAATCCACATAGAAGGTAGTAAAATACTGGCACAAGTTGCCCAGAGAGGTGGTAGAAGCCACATCCCTGAAAATATTCAAAGCCAGGCAGGATGGGGCTCTGAGCAATCTGATCTAGTTGAAGATGCTCACTGCAGGAGGGTGTTGGACTAAATGACCTTGAAAGGTCATCCAACCCAAACCATTGTCTGATTCTATTCTATTTTATGATCTGTAGAGTCCAGTACAAAAGCATACCCTATATTCTCCTTGTACATAGGTACATGTAGAGAGGTTAATGCAAAGAGTGCCCATATAATCAAGCTCACTGTGAAGCGTGTGAAAGACCTGAAAAGTAGTATTTTCCTGTTGTGCAATAGTTTTGTGCAATAGTTTTGCATTTCTGTGCAGTTTTACCCCTGTCTCAAAGGATCTGCATGCTTTTAAGAATGCAGTCCTGCTAGTTGCTGTCCTCAGAATACTCCTATCAGATCAGAAGCTAGGGTTATTTGGGACAAAGGAGCAGCATCCGGGAAATGAGAAGTAAAGAGGTTGCAAGGGAAGCTAAGTGTGCAGAGTAAATGTCCCTGGGTCCTGCCTGTTCATTACTTAACCCTAGTAATAGTTGAACCTGGGATTTTTTGATGTGAATAAATAAACTACAAACAATTATGTGAATAAATAAACTAAAATGAACAATTAAAAAAATAACATAGCATTCAGTCTTGTTGGGCTTAGAGCTTTCACAATGTGGATATTCTAGAAGTGGGATGCTAGACTTCCAGAAAGTTGCAGGACCCTTTTGCAGTGCAGATGTGCTGCACCCACTGACATCTGTACATGCACTTCTCTGGATGCACTGTGAGCTCCTTTTCAAACCACCTTGGTTTTGTCTGTGGCATCTGTACATGCACTTCTCTGGATGCACTGTGAGCTCCTTTTCAAACCACCTTGTTTGTGTCTGTGGCATCTGTACATGCACTTCTCTGGATGCACTGTGAGCTCCTTTTCAAACCCACCTTGTTTTTGTCTGTGTCCATGTCTTGTGGCCTCACACACTCACCTGGCTCTTGCTGAACTGTCATCTTGTGGTAAAAAAAAGCCGAGAGCAGTGCTGTAGGACATGCTTCTGAGTGAAAAGGTGGCATCGCCTTTCTGCGGCTGGCACATTCATTAAAGATCTGCCCTACCTTTGTTGTGTGTTTCAGGCTCATTCGTGTTCGCTGTCACTGTCACCGATGCAGATGCTGGATCCAACGCTGAGCTCCACTATTCCCTGGTGGGGAAGAACTCTGAGAAATTCCACATTGATCCAGTGAGGGGGGCGATCCTGGCTGCGAACCCGCTGTCAGGGGAGTCTGAGCTCACCATTTCTGTCCACGTGAGGGACGGGGGACGGTACCCCAAGACAGACTCTACAACTGTCACCGTGAGGTTTGTGAACAAAGCAGAATTTCCTCGTGTTCAAGCGGAGCAGGACACCTTCACCTTTCCAGAAAACCAAGCGGTTGGTACACTCGTCACCACCATCTCTGGATCTTCAGCCAGAGGAGGCTCCTTGTCTTACTACATCGCCAGTGGTAACCTGGGTAACACCTTTCTGGTCGACCAGGTGACAGGACAGCTTTCCATCGGCCAGGCTTTAGATTTTGAAGCCATCCAGAAATATGTGGTTTGGATTGAGGCCAGAGACACAGGCTTTCCTCCCTATTCCTCCTATAAGAAACTGGAAGTAACAGTCATGGACATCAACGATAACGCACCAGAGTTTGAGCAAGATCCTTTCGTTGCAGACATAGTAGAGAATATGTCCCCACGGAAGATACTGACTGTGGCTGCTGTGGACAGGGACAGTGGCCTGAACGGACAGCTAGATTATGAAATAACTGAGGGCAATACAGACAATAGTTTCAGTATCAATCGAGCCACTGGTGAGATCAGAAGCGTCAGGCCCTTGGACAGGGAGAAATTGTCTCAATACACGCTAACCATAAAAGCTTCAGATAAAGGCACCCCCCTCCAGAGCACGACTGTCAAAGTTATCGTTAACATTCTAGATGAAAATGACAATGCTCCGAGGTTTTCCCAGATATTCAGTGCTTCCGTGCCTGAAAATGCACCTCTGGGTTTTACGGTGACCCGAGTCACGACGTCAGATGAAGACATCGGGGTGAATGCGGTCAGTAGGTATTCCATCAGGGACACAAGTCTCCCGTTTACCATAAATCCCAGCACTGGGGACATCACCATCAGCAGACCGCTGAACAGGGAGGACACAGACCGCTACAGAATCAGGGTCTCTGCCCACGACTCTGGGTGGACGGTGAGCACGGATGTCACTATATTTGTCATGGACGTCAATGACAACGCCCCACGATTTACAAAGCCATCCTACTACCTGGAGTGCCCTGAGCTGCCTGGGATTGGGTTGAAGGTCGCCCAAGTTTCAGCCACTGATCCTGATGAGGGGTCGAATGGCCAAGTCTTCTACTTCATCAAATCCCAGTCTGAGTTCTTCCGAATTAATGCAACCACAGGGGAAATTCTCAACAAGCAGTATCTGAGGTACCAAAACTCCAGTGGCTCAAGCAACGTCAACATCAACAGGCACAGCTTCATTGTTACCTCTTCAGACCGAGGCAGCCCTCCACTAATGAGTGAGACAACCGTCACCATTAACATAGTAGACAGCAACGACAATGCACCACTGTTCCTCGCTCCTAAATACTTTACTCCTGTCACTAAGAATGTGAGGGTTGGTACAAACGTGATCAAAGTCACTGCAGTGGATGAGAAAGACTTTGGCTTGAATTCTGAAGTGGAGTACTTTTTCTCTGAGGAAAGCAAAACTAATAAATTTAGACTGGACAGAAGTACGGGCTGGATTTCTGTGTCATCCTCGCTGATGGCTGATTTGAACAAAAACTTCCTGTTTAAAGTGAAAGCAAAGGATAAAGGTAATCCACCACTCTCATCTGAGGCAGCTGTTGAAATAGTAGTAACAGAAGAAAACTATCACACGCCTGAGTTTTCTCAAAGCCGTATGAGCGTTACTATCCCAGAGAGTCACTCTGTTGGAGCAGTGGTCAGGACGGTTTCGGCCCGAGACAGAGACACAGCCATGAATGGGTTAATCAGGTATAATATTTCCTCAGGGAATGAGGCTGGCACCTTTGCTATTAACACAACTACAGGTACGCTGACACTAGCAAAACCACTTGATTTTGAGTTGCACCAAAAGCATGAACTGGTTGTCACCGCCACAGATGGAGGATGGGTAGCCAGAACAGGTTACTGCAGTGTCACCATTAATGTCATTGATGTGAATGATAACTCCCCAGCGTTCAACCCTGAGGACTACTTTCCCAGTGTGTTAGAAAACGCCCCCAGTGGGACAACTGTTATTCGTTTAAATGCCACCGATGCTGACTCTGGACCTAACGCTGTGATTGCATATTCTCTTCAGTCCTCAGACAGTGATCTCTTTGTCATCGACCCCAATACAGGAACCATCACCACTCAGGGATTTTTAGATTATGAAACAAAGCAAAGTTACCACTTAACTGTAAAGGCTTTTAATGTTCCAGATGAAGAGAGGTGCAGCTTTGCTAGTGTCAACATCCAATTAGAAGGGACAAATGAATACGTGCCTCGGTTTGTGTCTAAGCTTTATTACTTCGAAGTTTCTGAGGCAGCCCCCAAAGGTACTGTTATAGGTGAAGTTTTTGCAAGCGATCGTGATATGGGAACTGACGGAGAAGTCCAATACCTTATCTTCGGCAACAGCAGAAAAAAGGGCTTCCAGATAGATCAGAAAAGTGGACAGATCTACGTTTCAGGACCTCTTGACAGAGAAAAAGAAGAACGAATCTCTTTGAAAGTCCTGGCAAAAAACTTGGGCAGCATTCGTGGTGCGGATATAGATGAAGTAACTGTTAATGTCACGGTGCTGGATGCCAACGATCCCCCCGTGTTTACCTTAGGAGCCTACAACATACAAATCAGCGAGGGTGTTCCTCCAGGAACCCATGTCACATTTGTGAGTGCCTTTGATTCAGATTCTGTCCCTAGCTGGAGCAGGTTTTCCTATTTCATTGGGTCTGGCAATGACAACAGTGCCTTTTCCATCAACCCGCAGACAGGACAGGTGACAGTCACTGCAGAGCTGGACCGAGAAACGCTGCCTGTCTACAACCTGTCTGTGCTGGCCATCGATTCAGGAACTCCATCTGCTACAGGAAGTGCCTCTTTGTTGGTGACTTTGGAAGATATCAATGACAATGGCCCGACTTTGGCCGTTAGCCAAGGAGAAGTCATGGAGAATAACCGTGCAGGAACTCTTGTGATGACGCTTCAGTCAACAGATCCTGATCTCCCTCCAAACCAAGGTCCCTTTACGTATTACTTGCTCAGCACTGGCCCTGCAACCAGCTACTTCAGCCTTAGCACTGCTGGTGTGCTGACAACAACGAGAGAGATTGACAGGGAGCAAATCAGCGAATTTTACCTGTCAGTAATCACAAGAGACTCTGGTGTTCCTCAGATGTCTTCCACAGGAACTGTGCAGATCAAGGTAATAGACCAAAACGACAACCCATCTCAGCCCAGAACGGTAGAAATCTTTGTTCACTATTACGGCAACCTCTTCCCGGGTGGAATTTTGGGCAACGTGAAACCACAAGATCCAGATGTGCTAGACAGCTTCCAGTGCTCCCTTACCTCAGGAGTCACCAGCCTCTTCAGCATTCCTGGGGGCACCTGCCAGCTGTACTCACAGGCGAGGTCCACAGATGGCACGTTTGACCTGGCTGTCCTCAGCAATGACGGGTTGCATGGTGCTGTCACCAGCAGCGTCCGGATTTTCTTCTCGGGCTTCGCCAAC
The DNA here is from genome assembly GCA_013396835.1 of Psilopogon haemacephalus. Lineage (NCBI taxonomy): Eukaryota > Metazoa > Chordata > Aves > Piciformes > Megalaimidae > Psilopogon > Psilopogon haemacephalus. The sequence continues at coordinate 140,145 of VWZI01011658.1, forward strand.
GCCACCATTGACAACAGCATCCTCCTGCGCCTGAGCGCCCACAGCGTGCGCGATTTCCTCACCAATCACTACCTCCACTTCTTGCGCATCGCCAGCTCCCAGCTGACGGGACTGGGCACTGCCATCCAGCTCTATGGGCTGTACGAGGAGAGCAACCACACCTACCTGATGGCAGCTGTCAAGCGCGGCAACAACCAGTACGTGAATCCCAGCGGCGTGGCCACCTTCTTTGAGAGCATCAAAGATGTCCTCTTCCGCCAAAGCGGGGTGCGGATTGAGGCTGTGGACCACGACTGGTGCCTGCAGAACCCCTGCCAGAATGGAGGGAGCTGCCTGAGGAGACTGGCTGTGAGCCCAGCTCTGAAGAGTCACGAGAGTGTCCCTGTCATCATTGTGGCCAACGAGCCGCTCCGGCCCTTCGTGTGCAGGTGCATGCCAGGGTACGATGGGAGCCTGTGCGAGACGGACATCGATGAATGCCTCCCTTCTCCCTGCCACAACGATGGGACTTGCCACAACTTGGTTGGAGGCTTCTCGTGCAGTTGCCCAGAGGGCTTCACTGGCATGGCCTGCGAAAGGGATGTCAATGAGTGCCTTTCCCACCCGTGCAGAAATGGTGCTGCCTGCCAGAACTTCCCAGGGAGCTTCAACTGCGTCTGTAAAACTGGCTATACAGGTATGCTTTCGAGTCTCTATATCCTGCAGTCCAGAAGAGATGGAAGGAGGGTGGAAACTGCCTTTTTAGTACAAAATTGCCTGAATACGAGCATGTCCAATAGGTAAAGAGGTCATGCAAAATGAGGTATTTTTGGTTATGAACACTCAGATGGCTGAGTGTCCACACTGTACTTTACTTTAGCTCTGCCTTCAGGCAAATCTCACTTAACTGATTTGGGCTAGAACAGCAAGATTTTTACAAGAGCTATTTTAGTTTGCTAAATACAGGATTCAGTTTTGGGCTCCACACTGTAAGAAGGACATTGAGGTACTGGAGTGTGTCCAGAGAAGGGCAACAAAATTGGTGAAGGGTCTAAAGAACGAATTTTATGAGAAATGTCTGAGGGAACATTCAAATTGGCAGAGGGGAGATTTGAATGGGATGTTAGGAAGAAATTCTTCACAGTGAGGGTGGTGAGGTACTGGAACAGGTTGCCCAGGGAGGTTGTGGCTGCTCCCTCCCTGGAGGTGTTCAAGGCCAGGCTGGATGAGGTCTTGAGCGACCTGATCTAGTGGGAGGTGTCCCTGCCTATGGCACAGGGGGGTTGGAACTGGATGAGCTTTGAGGTCTCTTCCAACCTAAACCATTCTATGATTCTATGAACTGGGGTCATTCAAGTCTGGAGAACAGGAGGCTGAGGGGAGACCTTCTTACTTTCTGCAAACTGCCTGACAGGTGTTTGCAGCAAGGTGAGAGTTGGTCTCTTTTCCCGAATAACAAGCAATAGGACAAAAAGGGAATGGCTTCAGGTTTCACCATGGGAGAGTTAGACTGGACAGCAGGAAAAAATCTCTTCACTGAAAGGGTTGTCAAGCCCTGTAACAGGCTCCCCAGGGCAGTGGTGGAGTCCCCATCCCTGGGGGTATCAAAAAGATGTGGAGATGTGGCGCTGAGGGACGTGGCTTAGTGGTGAGCTGACAGTGTTGGGTTAACAATTGGACTTGATCTTAATGGTCTTTACCAACCAAAATGATTCTGAATATGCCAGAACCATTTCCAATGCAGTATAATTTTTCTGCTCTTGCTATTGTTCTGCATGTTATGGTAGCATTTCAAGTCTGCTAGGAGTGTGCCAAGCAAAAAAAAAAAAAAATAAAAAAAGCCCTCAGGCTCTGCCCCAAATTACTTACAGTTACTTACAGTCAAACAAGACAGAAAACAGACGAAGGGTATATGGGGAAAAGCAGAATTCAGGCAAAATGATCAAGCATGCCTGTTCTGTATTTTGTCCCTTCTTCATTCCTTTTTTTTCATTAAGAACAGAAATGTTCTGCAGCTCTCTGTCTGAGTATTTTTTTT
>VWZI01011658.1:143393-157726 GCA_013396835.1 Psilopogon haemacephalus
CGTTCAAGACCTCATCCAGCCTGGCCTTGAACACATCCAGGGAGGAAGCAGCCACAACCTCCCTGGGCAACCTGTTCCAGTGCCTCACCACCCTCACTGTGAAGAACTTCCTCTTAACATCCCGTTCAAATCTCCCCTCTGCCAGTTTGAACCCATTCCCCCTCGTCTTGTCATGACAAGACCTTGTGAACAGTCCCTCCCCAGCCCTCCTGTAGGCCCCCTTCAGATACTGGAAGGTACAGAATGCTTCTGCCAACACAAAGGGAGCACAGCTGCTTGGGCATTTAATCCTGATTCCTATGTGATTAAAGGTAGCCATAGTGAATGTAAAAATGGAACCTGAAACCATTTCATTATGAACATAAATCTTGAGTTCTTCAGCCAAAGGGGGAAAAAAAAAAAAAGAGACATCCAAACTAGTGGCCTTGTAATTCAATTTGCCATATACATGGCTTTGCTGCTTCTCTTGGAATGAAAATGCTCTCTCATAATTGAATTTGCATGCTTGGCAAAAAAAAAAAAATATTTACATGGTGCTGCATACAAGTAGGAATTAGTGCTTTCTGAGACAGAGCCTCTGTTCACTGTAAATTAGAGTCCATGAGCTGTGGACCTTTATAATGGCCTACCTGAAAGCTGAGAGTCTTGCTTTTCCTTGATTTATTATGTTTTGTCAGCTGCATTTCACTTCATCACTCTGCAAAGGTAATGTCACTCTTTTCGCCGAAGTGGATTATGGAGACTGATTACCTCAGAGCAACGTCGTTAGGGTTTGAGCAATCTGTTATAATTACATCTCTTAAGGACCATCAGATTTTGTTTTTTAAAAGTGATCACTTTCTGGAGGGAATATATGTTGTGATTTACAGTAGTTGTCTGCCCTTTCTTTGAACCCTTCGTTTCCTGTTTTCCAGGACTCATTAAGATGAAGGAATGTAGGTTAGTAAAGCTGTTTCAAATGCAAGATTAAAATGTTAGAGCAACCACTTAAAAAAGGTGGACACGGAGAGCCACCAAAAAAACTCTCACATCAGCTGAAATCTAACCAGGGAGCATTCAGCTGATATCTGTTTCTGTTACATTTCTCAATTTGAAACAAAAATTGAATTCAGGAAGTTAGATTTGTGCATGTGATATCATCAGCTTGAGGTGATGAATGATAAGTGCTGATTGCTATTGGTTATCCAAAGGAATCCTAATTTTCATGGTGTTTAGAAAGAGATATTTCTGCAACAGAAATGAATACCCAGAGTCTTTCAATACTTCAGCTGAGAAGAGGTCTGAAAACTCAACCAACTGCAGCATTCACCTAAACTGCAGTGTTACAGGGGTGGCTCCAGCTTGGAGCCTTCCTCACCCAAAAAAATTGGCTTTCCCCTGGCTGGATTTGATACCCTGAAACACTAATCAAACATAGAATCATAGAATAGTTTAGGTTGGAAGAGACCTTAAAGATCATCCAGTTCCAACCCCCCTGTGCCATAGGCAGGGACACCTCCCACTAGATCAGGTCGCTCAAGACCTCATCCAGCCTGGCCTTGAACACATCCAGGGAGGAAGCAGCCACAACCTCTCTGGGGCAACCTGTTCCAGTGCCTCGCCACCCTCACTGTGAAGAATTTCTTCCTAACATCCCGTTCAAATCTCCCCTCTGCCAATTTGAACCCATTCCCCCTCGTCTTGTCATTACAAGACCTTGTGAACAGTCCCTCCCCAGCCCTTCTGTAGGCCCCCCTCAGATACTGGTAGGCCGCTATAAGGTGTCCTGGAAGCCTTCTCTTCTCCAGGCTGAAAAGCCCCAACTCTTTCAGCCTGTCCTCATAGCAGAGGTGCTGCAGCCCTCTGATCATCTTGGTGGCCCTGCTCTGGACTCTCTCCAGCAGTTCCATGTCCTAATTCTTTCTGCTGTCCAAATGAAATCATTCCCCAGCTGAGAACGGTGTAGTAATACAAATGTGTGAAAATGCTTCTTGAAGATTGGTGTAGTCTGAACACTGATGGACCATCCAAAAATCAGGAGTTGATAGAAACTCTCTGGGTCTCAGTAGTGAAATCAATGAAAACTGCCAATAATAGCTTGAAATCAGAGGATGGATGAGGAATTTGTGAGAATTTCTGTCTCAAAGGAATCCAGGGAGGAACTGACCAAAGATCTGAAGGGAGCAGGAAAACTGGATGGAGTGAGAAAGTTTAGGATTCTGCAGGAAAGGAGGAGGCATTGTAGCAGCAATTGTCTGCAGAAGAAGCTGATGTGAGGTAATTGGGAGGTAAGATTGCCTTCAGGGCAACACAGTGGGGAAGAAATGCAGGAGAGTTGGAATGTCTTCAAAGAAAGAAAAAGTATAATTAATTTTTTTTTTTTGGTAAAGCAGAGGGAAAAAAAAAAAAGATGAATGTCCTTAAGAGTTTTAGGTGCTCATACCAGGATTTTTTTTTTTTTTAATTGAAAATGAGTTAGAGACCAAATGAGAAAAAGAAAAAATCTGTTATTGTAGTAGTTACATGGTCTAGTATCAGGTGATAAGACAAGAGGAAATGACCTGAAATTACAAAAGGGAATATTTAAATTGGATATTAGGGGAAATTCCTATAAGGAAAGAGTGTTCAGACGTTGGAACAAGGTGCCCAGGGAGGTGGTGGAGTCCTCATACCTGGAGGCATCGAACAAACATGTGAACATGGCACTTCAGGATGTGGTTTAATGGCCATGGTGGTGTTAGGTCGATGGTTGAACTCAATAATCTTAGAGGTCTTTTCCAGCCAGAAGAATTGTGTGATGTGTTCCTACTTTAGAACTCTCATTATCTCTTGGCTGGACTTTTCTAATGATCTTCCTTTATCAAAGTGATTTCTTCTAAGTTCTTACGCAAAACAACCAAAGTGATAAACTCAAATAGGACTCCAAAGTTATGCTTTTGTCCTGCTGATATCTGGGTGAAGGCAACCAGTGACAGAACAAGAGGACACAGTCTAAAGCTGCACCAGGGCAGGTTTAGGCTGGATGGTTAAGAAGAAGTTCTTCCCAGCAAGATTGATTGGCATTGGAGGGGCTGCCTGGGGAGCTGGTGGAGTCACCATCCCTGGAGATGTTTAAAAGGAGACTGAATGAGGCACTTAATGCCATGGGTTAGTTAATTAAGAGGTGTTAGGTGATAGGTTGGACTGGATGAGCTCTAAGCTCTTTTCCAACCTGGTTAATTCCATGATTCTGCGACTCTTGCTTTCCAATGTAGACATGCTGAATATGCATTTAGAGAGGAACAATAAGCTTCAGAGCTATCTTTGCTGGATCACTATTCCAGAAGTAATTAGCTAACAATTTTCCTTTAGCACTTCAGAAAATGGCAAAGAACAGTTGAAATTTCATCATCGTTTTAAATAAATATTAGTTTTAATAGCTCCAGCGAGTTGCTGAATCAGAGTATTCGTCTTCTCCTACGACAAAACAGTTAAAATAAATGCAAACTCCCTTTTATTAGTTTCATGACTTATTCAAACAATCGTTAAATATTAAAGAGATGTTGCTATTCCCTGGTTAAAATATCTGCAGCATCTGTGGCTGACTCAGCAAATATGCCAACTTTAATGTTAGCTGAGAACCAAAAAGAAAAAAAGGAGAGTGATTAGTTAGATCAAATTGTATTAAAAAAATTGAAGAAGCCTTATTTGCTACACTTTTTTAAAAATTATTTTATTTAAATATTTTTTTTTTGGTGACAAGAGAAATATTATTGAGAAGGGCAACAAAGCTGGGGAAGGGTCTGGAGAACAGGTCTGCTGAGGAGTGGCTGAAGCAACTGGGGTTTGTTCAGTCTGGAGGAGCCTCAGAGGAGAGCTCCTTGCTCTCTAGAGGAAAGCGGTTGTAGCAAAATGGGTGTTGATCTTCCAAGTAACAAGCGATGGGATGAGGGGAAATGACCTCAAGTTGCATCAGGGAAGGTTTAGGTTTGATATTAGAAGAAAGTGTCTTCACCGAAAGGGTTCTCAAAGACTGGAGCAGGCTGCCCAGGGAGATGGTTGCATCCCCATGCCTGGAGGTGTTTACAAGACAGAAATGTGGTGCTGAGAGACATGGTTTAGCACCAGACTGGGTAGTTGGACTCCATGATCTCAAAGATCTTTTCCAACCCAAATGGTTCTGTGATTCTCTGTTACTATTTTAAGCCTTTCTGCCTCACTCTTTGCTACATATTCTCCTTGCTGAGCCTGTATGAAAGATCTGTACTATGTACCGTAATTTTTGCTGGCCTGGCAAATATTCCAGCTTTGCAGAAAAAGAAGAGTACTTATTTAGATCAAATTGCCAAAAAAAAGAAAAAAAAAAACAAACAAAAAAACACACCCTTGAGCAAACCTTATTAGCTACATTTGCTTTTAGTGAACGCTGGGAAACATCACTGATTTATTTTAAGCATCTCTGTCTCACTTCTGCTACATGTTCTCCTGGTAAGTCAAAGGGCTGTGCTGTGTACCATAATTTGAAAACAAACCAGCAAAAAAAAAAAAAAAATCTATCAGAAAAAGTTAGCTCATCATTCAGTCATGCCCATTAGAGAATAAAATATAAATAAATACCCCGAAAGCATAATTAGATTCAGCCCCTGGAAATGTTTCCTGGATTTATGGTGAATCTACAGGTTACGTATTAACCACAGGAATCCTCCAGCGCTCCCCTTCCGTCCTGCTTGGTCACACGTGGAGGGCTGCTGCTCGCACAGGGCTGCCTGCAAACCTCTTTAGGTTGAGCAAAACAGTAGAAGAGGGGGAAAATAAGAGGTTTTCTTAATTGAGTGGCTGAGGCTGCAAAATCCTGAAAAGCTAGCAGAGTTACTAAGGCACAGTCCTGATTTTTGACAGCTTTAGGGACCAGCGGTCCCTAAGAACTGCATATTGTGCGCTGCTCTCATGAGAGATGTAAGAACTGTGACAAATGTGACATATAAGAGCGAACCCCTTCTGTACAAGCTCATGTTGTCCTTTTAAACTTAACTGTAAATTATATTTGTACAGTGTGATAAATAAAATAATTATCAGTACGAGGGCCACACGAATTATCCAGGAGCTGGAACATCCCTGCCGTGAGGAGAAGGTGAGGGAGCTGGGGTTGGTCAGCATAGAAAAGAGTCTGGGGAGACTTCAGAGCTGAAAGATCCTACAGGAAGGCTGGAGAGAGAGATTTCATAAAGATGTCTACAGATAGGAGGAATGGTTTTAAACTGAGACAGAGTAGGTTTAGACTGGATCTTAGGAAGAAGTTCTTCAATATGAGTGCTGTGAGAGTCTGAAATGAGTTGTCCAGGGAGGTTGTGGATGCCTCCTTCTTGGGGGTGTTCAAGGCCAGGTTGGGTGAGGCCTCAAGCAGCTGAGTCTAGCTGATAAGCATCCCTGCCCACGGTGGGAAGGTTGGAGTAGATGATCTTTAAGGTCCCTTCCAACCTAAGCTGTTCTATGATTCTATGAAGGCTGTCTTAGCCTTTGCTGTGTGTATATATCCTGTCCTAAGAGAAGTTCATGGAGGAGACTGGAAGAGAATTATTAATTTTGCCAGTTTTTGCAGAGAAATATGAGGGACAAGCCTTACAATACTTTCAAGCAAGCAGCAAAGAATGGCACTGCTGGTGGGAGGAGAAGTCAGGTACCAAGAGTGGGATAGAGTGGGAGCACTGCTAAACAGATAAAAGCTGAACAAGGAAAACCTTAGAAGCAAAGAGCAATACTTTTGTAGTTCATGTTTCCACACAAAGACAATTTTTGTTCTGTGCAGAGAATCCCCTCAGCCAGTATTTGGCATCTGTTAAAATCTTCACTTTTTCTCTTGGTTCTCTTCCTCGTTGGAATGACTGATGTGATGTCAGCTTGTTCTCTGGTGAATAATATTTACCACATGTGACAATGTCTGCTTGGAAAAGGCTTGTATCCAGGGTAACTTTTCTTTGCTCCAGAGGACTGTGGTCCCTCTGAGTCAGGAAGGAGGTTGTAATTGATGAGGAAAAGTCAGAAAAATCATATAATGTACAATAGCAGCCTGTGTTCAGCCTGCTGTGCTCATACAGGGTCCAGCAAGGGCTGTCTGTATCTCAGTCACAGTAAGGAGTACGTTCCATGAGGGGAAAAGTACACCACTCTTTGCCTTTGACTGCAGCATCCTCCTTTTATTTCATGGCCTCTGTTTTATGGACACCAATTAATTAAAAAAAAAAAAATCTTAAAATATTTTTACAAATACAACAAAACCAGCAGGAGCTATGTGAGCTAATTAACAGTGAAACACTTGAAAAGTAAAGTTAATTTCCCTGGGCCACACATTATGGATGTTCATGGCTGGAAGCAGCCAGTATCAAGTCTGTGATTCTTCTCTCCATCTCACAGCCACCTCTGGTCCCTGGCAACATCCCTCCTGGCCATGCCTCCAGAAAAGTGGTTCATAAGCTCATTACTTAAATACCAGCCTGACTTTCTTACTGACCTTGAAATCTGACCTGGAAATTGCTTTTTATTCCCTAACCACAGGGAAAACTTGCGACTCCACTGTCAACTACTGCGAGTGCAACCCTTGCTTCAACGGTGGATCCTGCCAAAGTGGGGTGGAAGGGTATTACTGCCACTGCCCCTTTGGTGAGTATGCTGCTCCTTCTCCCTGCTTGCTCTTTCTTTTCCCAGTGAGTATTTCTCAAATCACTCCTGCATGAAGTATAGATGGATCCCAGGCTGTGGGCACATGCAGGTCATTGGCTTGGCCCATCCACTCCATTTATTCCCCAACTGCATTTGGAACATTGTGTTTAGTTTAGGGCCCCACAGTTCAAGACAGGGAACTGCTTGAAGGAGTGCAATGCAGAGCCACAAAAATGATTAAGAAAGTGGAGCATCTCTCTTACAAGGAGAGACTGAGGGAGCTGAGGCTCTTTAGCTTGGAGGAGACTGAGAGGTGACCTCATTCATGGGTATGTGCCAAGAGGATGGAGCCAGGCTCTGCTGGGTGATGTCCAATGACAGGACAAGGGGCAATGGGTGGAAGTTGATGCATAGGAAGTTCCATGCAAACTTGAGGAGGATTTTTTTCCTTGTAAGGGTGACAGAACACTGGAACAGGCTGCCCAGGGTGGGTTGTGGAGTCTCCCTCTCTGCAGATATTCACAACCCACCTGGATGCATTCCTGTGTGATCTGGTCTACGTGATCCTGCTCTGGCAGGGGGGGTTGGACTGGATGAGCTTTTGAGGTCCCTTCCAGTTCCTAACTTTCTGTGTTTCTGTGATTTATTTGCTGATATTTCTGCCAGCACAACAGGAGATGGGATAATGTGGCAGGGTGGGATGTCACTGTGACATCTCAGAGTGGGCAGACACCAAGAACGCCAAGCAGTGCTTCCACTCCTGCTGTATAACAAGCACTTTAGGAAAGGTGAAGCTCAAGATAACTGTAAATTACGTCAGTATCCTCGTGTCCTGTGCTGTTGCAAAGCGTGTGGAAGTCATCATAATGTTAAACCTAGGACAAGGGACTTGGAGAGCAGAGAGAGCTTGGTTTTCTTTTGAGAAAATTGCATTATTTCTCAGAATATCTGTACAGCAAAAATTAGCACCCACATTTTTTCTGCAAGTGGGGAACACAGTGTTAGACATTGGTGCTTTTCTAGTTAGTAATTTGGGTAAGAAAACCTGACCTAATGGCTTTGTTAGCCCACAGCAGTACTTGCCCATTAAAATTTATTGTATATTAATGAAGTTTTGAGTTCCAAAACCAGAGTACAGTTCCAAGAATCAGAGCAGCATATTGTACTGCCAAAACAGTTTAATAAGCATTAGAATTTAATTATCCCAAATTTGGTTTGTGGAATGAGCCCAATAAAGACATAAAACAACATAGACAGTTTAAGGTGTCAGGGTAGAGTTGTGGCAAGATAGGTTCTGAACGCAGATGAATCCAGAATCATAGAATGGTCTAGGTTGGAAGACACCTCAAAGATCATCCAGTTCCAACCCCCCTGTGCCATAGGCAGGGACACCTCCCACTAGATCAGGTCGTTCAAGACCTCATCCAGCCTGGCCTTGAACACATCCAGGGAGGGAGCAGACACAACCTCCCTGGGCAACCTGTTCCAGTGCCTCGCCACCCTCACTGTGAAGAATTTCTTCCTAATATCCCGTTCAAATCTCCCCTCTGCCAATTTGAACCCATTCCCCCTCGTCCTGTCATTACAAGACCTTGTGAACAGTCCCTCCCCAGCCCTCCTGTAGGCCCCCCTCAGATACTGGTAGGCCACTATAAGGTCTCCTGGAAGCCTTCTCTTCTCCAGGCTGAAAAGCCCCAACTCTTTCAGCCTGTCCTCATAGCAGAGGTGCTTTAGCCCTCTGATCATCTTGGTGGCCCTCCTCTGGACTCTCTCCAACAGTTCCATGTCCTTCTTGTGCTGGGGGCTCCAGAACTGCACACAGTACTCCAGGTGGGGTCTGAGGAGAGCAGAGTAAAGAGGGAGAATCCTCTCCCTTGCCCTGCTGGCAATGCCTCTCTTAATGCAGCCCAGCACACAGTTGCTGTCTGGGCTGTGTGTGCACACTGTTGGCTCATGTTGAGCTTCTCATCCACCCAGACCCCCAGGTCCTTTTCCTCAGAGCTGCTCTCCAGCCACTCACCATCCAGCCTGTATTGCCATTGTACACATAGAAAAGCATGAAGTAAATGCAGCAGACAATCAAAACCCAGGTGCAACCGAGAAATCATCTGCAATGTCTTAGAGGCTGCTGAAAACCCTCACACAAAAGTATGCTTTCGAGACACGTTTGTAACTACCTCTCAATATGGTTTTTCTACTAACATGTGGAATGACTTCTTGATTCTGCTTTATTTCCTTTGTTTTACGTGTCCTCGGAGTTTATTCATTTCCTATGGAGTCATAGTCCACTGCAAATGTAGCTAATGCTCATAAATTAAGGAAGGGTTTTTTTTTTTTTTCCTCATTGTCACTGCAGTAAAAGAAGTCGAGGGAAATGAGGTGACAAAGATCTGGAGACAAATATGTAGAATGCAGAAAAAATATTCAGATCAATTAAAAAAACACGGGAAGCAGGAATGTTTTCAGCATGGAATCATGGAATGCTCTGGTTTGGAAGGGACCTGTAAAGGTCATCTAGTCTAGCCCCCCTGCATGAGCAGAGAACATCTTTAACTAGATCAGGTTGCTCAGAGCTCCATCCAGCCTCTGGAATGTTTCCAGAGGTGTTTGTTGATGCAGAAAAGGGATGGGGCTTCTATCATCTCTCTGGGCAACCCATTCCAGTGTATCACCACCCTCCTTGTAGAAAATCTCTTCCTTAGAGCTACTTCAAATATATCCTCCTTTACTTTATGACCATCACCCTTTGTCCTATGGTGTCAATCATTTATTTGCTTATATAAGTATCAAGAATGAGCCACTGATTGAGAAACTGTTCAGATAAGCAGCCCTGAGGAGAGGGATTTGGGGATGCTGGTGGATGAGAAGCTCAATATGAGCTGTCAGTGTGCTCTTGCAGCCCAGAGAGCAACCAGAGCCTGGGCTGCATCAAGTGAAGCATGGGCAGCAGGGTGAGGGAAGTGATCCTCCCCTTCTACTCCACACTGATCAGACCCCTCCTGGAGTACTGCATTCAGTTCTGGAGCCTCTATTATAAGGGAGTTATGAATGTGCTGGAAGGTGTCCATAGGAGGGCCATGAGAATGTCAGAGGGCTGTAACACCTCTGCTATGAGGAGAGACTGAAGGAGTTGGAGCTGTTCAGTCTGGAGAGAAGGCTTTGAAGTGACCTTATTGTGGCCTTTCAGTATTTTAAGAGGGCCTACAAGAAAGCTGGGGAGGGTATTTTTAGGATGTCAGGTAGTGATAAAACTAGGGGGAATGGAACAACGCTGGAAATGGGTAGATTCAGACTGCATGTTAGGAAGAAGTTCTTCAGCATGAGGATGATGAGACCCTGGAACACATTGCCCAGGGAGGTGGTGGAAGCCTCATCCCTGGAGGTATTGAAGGCCAGCCTGGATGAGGCTCTGGACACCTTGATCTAGTGTCAGGTGTCCCTTGCCCATGGCAGGGGGATTGGAACTAGATGATCCTTGTGGTCCCTTCCAACCCTGAATGAGTCTATGATTCTGTAACAGCTATGAAAGGAAAAATAAACTGAAGTTGCAAATTTATTTCCATAACTGCATTGATGAATGCCTAATTATAACTAACAGCCACATTTGACACAGCTATCAAACTCAGGAGTTTTTGTTTTCTAAAGAAAGCAGAGCTCAATGAAATGTGCTTGGGTTTTCTATATAGATGTACTTGTCATTTGGAGGGGTCAATTTATACTTGGAATATGTGTACTTCAACACTAACCTGTGGGTAATAAGATTCCTCTCTTTAAGTTGCACATCTTTAATCATACATTAGAGGTTTCCTAAAGAGCCTGGGTACCATAGCCACATCTGGAGATTCAGATTGAAGGTGGGGAGATTCAGGCTGGATGTGAGGAGGTAGTTCTTCAGCATGACAGTGGTGAGAGCCTGGAATGGGGCCTGGAATGGGGCCACTTCCCTGAAGGTGTTTACAGCCAGGCTGGATGAGGCTGTGGGCAGCCTGATCTAGGGTAGGGTGTCCCTGGGCATGGCAGGGGGCTTGGAACCGGCTGATCCTTGTGGTCCCTTCCAACCCTGACTGATTCTGTGGAGCACATCAATACTTTGTTGCTGGGAGAACAGCGCACAGGCAGGTAAAAACTATCTGATACTATCAGATTTTGCTTTCCATTTTGCAGGTGTCTTTGGGAATCATTGTGAACTGAACAGCTATGGATTCGAAGAGTTGTCCTACATGGAGTTTCCCAGTATGGATCCAAACAATAATTACATCTACATAAAGTTTGCCACTATCAAAAGTAATGCCTTAATGTTGTATAACTACGACAACCAAACTGGAGAGCGGGCAGAGTTTCTGGCCCTGGAAATAGTAGAAGACAGGCTGAGATTCTCCTACAACCTTGGCAGTGGCACCTACAAGCTCACCACAACTAAGAAGGTTTCTGATGGACAGTTTCACACAGTTATTGCCCGGAGGGCTGGAATGGTAAGAAATGCTAAAATGAGAATTTAAGACAAGTTTCAGCCAAGCTGATTCAGCTTCCACTTGACCTCAGGGGAACATTGTTCTTTACAGTGAGGATGGTGAGATACTGGGATGGGTTGCCTGGGGAGGTTGTGGCTGCTCCCTTCCTGGAGGTGTTCAAGGCCAGGGTGGATGAGGCCTTGAGCAACCTGTTCTAGTGGGAGGTGTCCCTGCCTATGGCACAGAGGGGTTTGAACAGGCTGAGCTTTGAGGTCCCTGCCAACCTAAACCATTCTATGATTCTATAAAATCCAAGAATGTTGTGTTTGCTAGCAGAACCTCCAGCTTTGGAAGAGAAATAAATCCTCTTTTTCTATCTTATTCCAGCTGACTCAAAAATCTGTAATGGTTTCTTTAGTATGATGATAAAGATTAATTAAAAAGCACATGTGCCCTGCCCTGTGCTCTAAATGTGAAAAATGAGAACCAGGCATAATTAATGAAATAAATGACTGCACATAAGGCTCATTAACTGATGCAGATTACAGGGATGAGTATCAAGGAAGGCTAATTAACCATAGCTTACTGACAAAGTAACTACACAACTATAAAAAGCCTCAGAAGAATTTTTTTTTCTCAGCATTTGGAAAATAGAAGCAGACAAACGTAAAATTCCAGGCGTCCCTGACCTCCTTGAGCTAGTGCAAAGATTTTTCCAATCTCATCAGACTGGAAGCCTGGTTTTCCTCTCTAGTATACATGGTTCAAAGGTGCTGCACTGAGAGGGCTTTTTGGGGGAGGGAAGTAGGGGAGTTACTTTTTGTACCCTAGAAAGCATCTGAGGGGAGGAATTCTGCCAAAATCTGGACTGAGACAACCAATTGCTCTATGCCTGGTAGTGTGACCCTACTCCTACTTTCATTTTTGGTTTTTTCCACCAGTAAAAGTTTTCTATCCTCTTCTATCATTTTTTAATAATATTTCCAAAGCAGAACATAAACCAAATGCTCTTTGAGTCCAAGCCAAGCTTTTTGTCTCCCCAGTGTTTGATTTAGAAATGAAACCAAATCTATTTGCCATCCATAATCAGTAACCATTGCCCAACAGCTCCCTTCTCAGGCAGCAATGACCACCGTAGATGCAATCCCATATTCTTCCCATGTTTGAAACTTAAGTCATATAAGAATAATTTATGGCTGAGTCTTTATGTTTTGTTTTATATATTTCAAGCCAGAAGAGACTCGGGGAACAAAAGAATAAACTGTTCTACCCACTATGGCTCCCTCGGAGTCCTTGTAGAGGTCTCCCATCATGAGCTGCTGCTGCAAAAGGCATTGCTGCTGAAATACAGACCTGGTTTATTTTTCAAGCTGCTCTGTTCAAAGCAGCCTTCTGAAGAGCTTCAGGTCCACAGGATCACAGGATGTTAGGGGTTGGAAGGGACCCAAAGAGATCATCAAGTCCAACCCCTCTACCAGAGCAGGACCATGTAATCTATCTTGGGTCACAGGAACACATCCAGATGGGCCTTGAAAGTCTCCAGAGAAGGAGACTCCACAGCCTCTCTGGGGAGCCCATTCCAGTGCTCTGTGACCCTTACAGTAAAGAAGTTGCCCCTTGTGCTGTGTCCAGGATGAGATGCCCATAGGCACAAATGTCCCAAGAGCAGTAAGGAACTCCTTGTGGCGTAGAGTTCTTTGTAGGACAAGAGTTGTCTCCTGACCTTCCTAAATGGTACTTTTTGCCTTCTCCCGTAGTCTTGAGCCTGAACCTGCATTTCAGTCTCATAGTGCATCACCTTATTTCTTCAATTTAGAAGGGGGAATGGTTCAATCTTCAACTGAATGTGCAAATCCAATTTGTGTGTGTCGCAGGCGACAGGTCTCCAAATGACTTGAAGAATTGAGCAATGACTCTCTTTAAATATGCCTTAATACCAGATGCTTAATAATTTTCATTCCAGCTTCTAGTTGGTGAAGAAGAAAGGTTCATCTACATCTCGGAAAGCCCCAAGTTTCCCTCTTTAGCCACAAAATTAGTGTGATCTTTCTAGCCATAAGATTGGAGTGGCTAAGCATAAGAGCACACATTCAAAATTGCAATGAGTAAAGCAAAACAGAGTTAAGAGAAGGGTGGAGCAGGAAAATGTTTTACTAGTAGATATGCCAGTGGGCTAGACCATAGAAGAGGAGATAACATAGAAAGGACTTATACATCAGATACTTCCAATATCTGAAAGGGACCTACAGGAGGGCTGGGGAGAGACTACTGACAGGGCCTTGTTATGACAGGATGAGGAGGAATGGGTTTAAAATGGCAGAGGGGAGATGGAAACTGGATGTTAGGAGGAAGTTTTTTTCCAGTGCGGGTGGTGAGACACTGGCACAGGGGAGATTGAAACTGGATGTTAGGAGGAAGTTTTTTTCCAGTGAGGGTGGTGAGACACTGGCACAGGTTGCCCAGGGAGGTTGCAGCTGCTCCCTCCCTGGAGGTGTTCAAGGCCAGGTTGGATGAGGCCTTGAGTGACCTGTTCTAGTGGAAGGTTGTCCCTGCCTATGGCACAGGGGGGTTGGAACTGGCTGAGCTTTGAGGTCCCTTCCAACCTAAACCATTCTATGATTCTATGACCGTGTACAGAAAATGTCAGTTATGAATGCTTCAGGCTAAAAACAAACTCTCAAGACAACCTGTACCTTTGTGTGACTTTTGGTCCACGTTTAAAACTCCCCAGTAATGGCAGCTGTTTACCAACAGACTATGTGAAAAGAATTGCCTTTGTCTTAGATATTTCTGCTGCAGGAAAAAAAAATGTCTCCCAGGTGTCCAAAAGTGCATAAAATAGCCTCCCTTCAGGATTCCAAATCTGTCATTTCCTACAGCACAGTGGGATTTTTATCGGAAACTGGTAAAATCATTAACTTGTCAGTCCTGAGCTATTGCAGAGTGACAGGAGAGAAAGTCTTAGAATGCGGCAAGGTAACCGTGGAGCAATGCTTAAGTAACAAGCAGGAACATTTGACTAGCATTAGAAAATAAATTGTGTGAACTCTGGGCCAAGGAAAATAGCCTCTCAAATATCTAGCCCTTCAGCTGGGGTTGGAGCTTGGCTTTCGCGGCGCATAGCGATGTAAGTTGGGGAGATTACATTGATTGAGCTAAGAACAAAAAAAAAAAAAATTTTTTTTCTTTTCTTTTTCTTTTCTTTTTTTTTTCTTTTCTTTTTTTTATTTTTTCTTTTCTTTTTCTTTTTTCTTTTATTTTCTTTCT
>VWZI01011658.1:157917-171804 GCA_013396835.1 Psilopogon haemacephalus
TTTCTTTTTCTTTTCTTTTTCTTTTCTTTTTCTTTTCTTTTTCTTTTCTTTTTTTTTTCTTTTTCTTTTCATTTTTTCTTTTTCTTTTCCTTTTCTTTTTCCTTTTTATTTTCTTTTTTTTTTTTAATTCTTCTTGATATTCCAAAGAAAAATATGTATGCATGTGATGGCATCCAGGCCAGCCAGCTTATTATTATTCTTTCTCTGAATTGTTTCGTTTATACCAGGCTGTAATCTACTCTGGAACTGCAGACTGCTGTTTCTTGGGAGAAGCAGGTTTTGCTCATTAACGTCTGGAATGAAATCCGAGATAAGCTTTCATTAAAAATAGCAAATTGAGCAATTTAGGGTGTACTGAAGGGCATGATTTAGGGCTAAGAGCTACGAATTTTATTTGGTCAAGCGCGACGTGTCGGCTTCCAGTGTGTGTTTGGAAATAGCAGGGAACAAGCTGGGGATTTCAGCAGGACTTTGTTAGTGAGTTTAGTTGGAGGCAGGATTAAAAAAAAGCCATCGCAGAGTAATGATGTACTGATAGCTGTTTGCTCAGCTTCTGTAGGGTAGTCAAAAGCAAAATAGAAACCAAAGCTTTTTTTTTTTTTTTTTTTTTTTTTAGGGGCTTTTTTTTTTTAAGTGACATTTGATTTAAATTTGCTGTAAAACTGTACTGCAGGTCTAGCTGAAATGTGAGAAGCCAATCTCTACGATTTGGAGATGGTGTTTATTTTTCTGAGAAGTTGTTTTAAGGAATAACCAAACTTTAGGGCTGGCTTGGATTGGGGTTTTTTGTGTTTTCTTTTTTTTTCAGTGCATCTGCTATTAATAAATTGCTGCGGAGAAAATTCTTTGCTAAATAAGGAATTAAATAAAAACCTTTTTTTTTCATTTTAATCACAGATTTGATGATTTTAGTAAGAGCTTTGGTTTAGACTTTTAGAGATTACGAATGAAAGTGCCCTGATTCACTTTAGTGACTGAGATGGGTAATCATAGAATTGTAGAATGGTTTACATTGGAAAGGACCTCAGAGATCATCTAGTTCCAACCCCCCTGTGCCATAGGCAGGGACACCTCCCACTAGATCAGATCGCTCAAGGCCTCATCCAACCTGGTCTTGAACACTTCCAGGGAGGGAGCAGCCACAACCTCCCTGGGCAACCTGTGCCAATGTCTCACCACCCTCACTGTAAAGAACTTCTTCCTAACATCTAGTTCAAACCTCCCTTCTGCCAGTTTGAACCCATTACTCCTCATCCTGTCATTACAAGACCTCCTGTAGGCCCCCTTCAGATCCTGGAAGGCTACTATAAGATCTCCTTGAAGCCTTCTCTTCTCCAGTCAATCTGTTTAGACCTTGATGACTTGGAGGTAACAATAAAAAGGAAGACTCCTCTAAGTGCTGATGGTGCCTGGCACTTCTATCCAAGTCAGCTTGGTACCACTGTAGGTATCCACAGGTGTCACCACTATCAGTGCAGGGCAAGCATCCCTCATGACTTAGCCTAAAGGTTTCCTTAATCAGATCCACTTGGTTACTCTTTGAGTATTATTGAGTGGTTGGCTCTTACTGTTAACTAGTAATGTCAGTGTGTGTACGCCTAGCTTTTGTAGCCTGCTTTATATCAGGTTCAAGCAATGTGTTTAATGTCATGGTCAGGCCCCTGAAGGAATGCCCTTTGTGTTTGGAGGGAGCAGCTCTCTGTTCAGATTGAGAGCAGGATACAGTCTGAGCCAAAAGGACTGCAGCTTCAAGGAGTGAAGCTAACAAACACAAAAGAAACCCTGCCCAAATCTGAAAACTATGTGTTTATCCAATTCTCTGTGGGAAGCAGTCTCTGTTAGTATCCACATCTTGATGCTTTAGATCAGAAGAGGCCTTTAAAGGTCACCTAGCCCAATGTCCTTGCAGTCAGCAGGAACATCTTCAACTAGATCAGATTGCTCAGAGGCCTGCCCAACCTGACCTGGGATGTTTCCAGAGTTGTATGTTGATGCAGAATGTCATTGATCAGCAGCTCTGAAGCGCCCTGTGATCTTAAGTGACATAGTCATATACATGACCTCCATTCTAGCCTGGTCCTTGATATAGCATCAAGGGAGAGGTAATGGCTGGATATTAAGAAGAAGTTCTTCACAGAGAGACTGACTGGCATTGGAATGGGCTGCCCAGGGAGGTGGTGGAGTCACCATCCCTGAAGGTGTTCAAGAAAAGCTTGGATGGGGCATTTAGTGCCACTGGATAGGGCTGGGTGCTAGGTTGGACTGAATGATCTTGGAGGTCTCTTCCAACCTTGCTGATTCTATTCTATTTTGTTCTGTTNTCCTATTCTATTCTATCCTATCTTGTCCTATCCTATCCTATTCTATTCTATCCTATCCTGGATGGGGCACTTAGTGCCACTGGCTGGGGCTGGGTGATAGGTTGGACTGGATGATCTTGGGGGTCTCTTCCAACCTGTCTTATTCTATTCTATAATGCATTTAGTCATAAGTATTTAGTGTGGTTACAACCTTGCATATTTGTGTGTGTGGCTTTTGCAGGCAGCATCTCTGACAGTGGATTCCTGTTCTGAGGATCAAGAGCCAGGGTATTGCACTGTTAGTAATGTGGCTGTTTCTACTGACTGGTAAATAGTTTTTCATTTTATGGGTGGGGGTTTTTGAGTGAAATGAAAGACAAATCATTCTCTAAAACCAGAGAATTCTGGAGTAAAGATGACAAGCTCTTATTCCAGCTTCAGGCAAGGGATAGATACCTTAGCTGCCCTCTTCCAGATGCATGCAAAGGCAAGGCTCACAAGTGCCATTTTCTTCCATCTCTGCAGAAGCAAATTAAGTGTTCTACATCTGCTGCTGCTTGCTACTCAGGCTGCATTTCTGCATGGAGTTTATTCATGACAAGGAGCTTATTCAGAAATTCCCCTTTCTCAACTCTGTCCCCAGATGCTGGTGGCACACAAGAAATCTATAGCCACGGGTAGTCTGCTCGGGGATAGGACTTGTCTAATACTCTGAAATTTTACTTCATAATCGAAAAAGAGTTAAGAAATCATAATAGCAGATGTTCATTACTGACAGCTTATAAATCTAAATTAGGCACTAATTCACAAATGTATTTGTTAAAACCAGCTGACTCTTAAATACACAGCACTACTACTCTTGGACAGTTTAAAGCTGTGGAGTATTTAGTGCTACAAATTTTTAGCAAAGCCTCCTCTGCTTTTACATTCTGAATTGTATCTGCCTTGCCAAAACCAGGCTCAGACTCAAAGTGCTGTTGCTCTGGCAGCACCTATATTTCATTCCAGTGGTCAGGTTTGGGCATCTTGTACTACTTCATTTGTATAAGCTGCACCTCTCTTTCCTTGTAAAGGTGTAAGAAATACCATTGGTTCATTATTGCTAGCTTTAAAAAAAGTATTGTGCTGTTACTCTGACTTTTTTTTTTTTCCCTAGTAATTTCTAGGTGTCAGCTTTCAGAGTTCTCATTTCTTTAACATCATCCAGTACAGAGAGCAGCTTTATTTCTTGTGTTTGCTGTAACTAACTCAGAAGCTTTCCTGGTGCTTCTTTAGAGATAACAATAACTTTAATCCCAACCACTGTTGTCATTTCTTACCATAATCACAATCATATTTCCTGTCACACCTGGCAACCCCACTAGCAAAGGTGTCAGGCCTTTGAAAAATAATTCATCTACCTCCCAGCTGTTTAAATATCATCAATAATATAAAGCACAACATAGGGAAAAAAAACTTATTCCTTATGATTTCAAGCACCTCACTCATTCAAGTGAGTAGAGACTTCAGCATGCAGAGTGTGAATTTAAAGCCACACCGGTTACAAATGTTAGTTCAGGCACTCCTGATCTCTCTGTATCCCCTTCTAAATGTGAAATATGAATTGTGGAAGAGGAATTTTTAGCTGCAGACTGTAGCTGGTGATCACAGTTCCTTTGTTGCCGTTGCTGTCTTAATGCCCGATGCTGATAAATCACTTTTCTGACTCTTTTATAGGACTCTCGATGTACAACCAAACCGAGTTACTGTCGGTGGCATCAGGTCTGTAGAGCCCATCCTTCAAAGGAGAGGACAGGTGGAAAGCCATGATTTTGTGGGCTGCATAATGGAGTTTGCAGTCAACGGACGTCCCCTGGAGCCCAGCCAGGCTTTGGCAGCTCAAGGCATCTTAGATCAGTACGTCTGCTATATATGGTATCGAATGGACAGCGTTTGCAATGCAGGATGCAGCCGTGAAAGTCAGTTGCTATTCCATTCAGACACTGCCACATGTTTCTCAGGGAAAAAAAAAAAAACAAACTTATTGCAGAATTTATTGTCAAGTGAGGAAAAAAAAAAAAAAAAAGCAGGAAGAAAATAGAATTTGGTTTAAAGGTTCATGGAAAGATTACAGAGGCTTCAAAACAGCAGCATCATTCTATTTCTGTTGCTGGTTATTGCTGTTACATTGCAGGCTGAAGCAGAGTATAATATAACCCTTCTTAGTGGGTTTCTTTATAAATTCCACCTGGGTTTGATTGTACTCATACTGTTTGCTAACCCTCTAGTCCCTCTTATTTCTTTTTAATCCACCATGTCTGTTCTATCACTTTGCCTCTCACATATCACTGAATTTCCCTCATCTCCTCCGAGTGGTCTTTTAGAAATGATGAACTACCTGACTAGATTGCTTTTTCCATCTCAGCCTTTGAAGTCACACTTGTAGCAATAATGTCAGTGCTTCATCCAGTTTTGTTAGCTCACTCTTCCTCTTGCAGCCTCCAAGTTTGTGCTGCTTATTGTGATGTGTAGTCTCTGGAAGTCTGCGACATAAAAAGCACTGAAAAAGTTTCAAAGAATCATAGGATATTTGGGGTTGGAAGGAACCTTTAAATGTCATCTAGTGCAAACTCACTGCAGTGAGCAGGGACATCTTCAACTCGAACTGCCCCAAGCTACCTCACCTGGAATGTTTCCAGTGGCCAGGCTTCAACCATCTCTCTGGACAACCTGTACCTTCATCATACAAAACTTCCTGTAATGACAGGACAAGGGAAAATGGGTTCAGAGGGGAGATTTAAATGGGGAGTTAGGAGAAAGTTCTTCACAGTGAGGGTGGTGAGACACTGGCACAGGTTGCCCAGGGAGGTTGTGTCTGCTCCCTCCCTGCAGGTGTTCAAGGCCAGGCTGGATGAGGCCTTGAGTGACCTGATCTAGTGGGAGGTGTCCCTGCCTGTGGCACAGGGGGGTTGGAACTGGATGATCTTTGAGTTCTCTTCCAACCTAAACCATTCTATGATTCCTTCCTCATATCCAGTCTAAATCATTCCTCCTTCAGTTTAAAACCATCACCCCTTGTCTTTCTCAACAGGCCCTGCTGAAAAGATTGTCAGAGGCTTCAACCACCTCTCTGGACAACCTGTACCTTTATCATAAAACTTCCTTCCTTATATCCAGTCTACCTTCAGTTTCAAACCATCACCCCTTGTCTTTCTCTACAGGCAGTGCTGAAAAGATTGTCTCTATCTTCCTAAGGAGCCCCCTTTAAGTCCTCAAAGGCTGCAATAAGGTCTCCTTTCTTCTCTTCAGTAACAGATAATAGGGTTTTCACTCCCTCTGGATTCCTTTCTCTTTTGTAAGGCTCTGTTACAACTTGATGTCAAAAATTGGTATCCCTTTACAAACATGAGTTTTCCATGGAGGATATCTCCTGTGGGGAAGAAAAGGAGTTCAAATTCAGGACTTAGCCCAGCGTGTTTGCTCTGCTTACTCCTGCGCACGCTCCTCAGCACCTGCTTTTCTGATCTCTTTTCAGGTGTCCCAGACTGGAAGGCGCTTGCACCACCAGCCCCTGCCAACACGGGGGCACCTGTGTCGATCACTGGTCGTGGCAGCAGTGTCACTGCAAAGATGGACTGACGGGAAAGCACTGTGAAAAATGTACGGAGGGGCTTTTTGCTGTCACTATCTTTGACATGCACCTAACTGGGGTGTCACCAAATGCCCTTCCTTGAGGGTTTCTTTCCAGGGGCGCGGGGTAATGCGTTTCATAACGTAGTGAAAACAAGCAGCGTGCTTGCCTATGAAATCACGTTGAAGGAAAAGCCCACAGTGCTTTTTTGTCCTCTCCCGATCTAAAAAGAGCAACAAGTTGCATATATTATGTCTTCTGCTCTGTGTATCACATTTCAGGTAACTCACGCTCCTTTCAAACCGCTGCTTGCCCGTAATGTGTAATTAGTAACTCAAATAAAGCTCTCCCCTAAGGAGGGATTTGTCTGCTACGGGGAGGTAAGAGGGTAAGGAAAACCTTTCCCTTCATCATTTCTGCAAGTGCTTGTGACTCCTCTGAGTTGTAGGCCATTTTTATCCTATAAAAAATCAGATCATGTGCAAGGAAATATGGTAAATATAACTGAAACCAAACCATTTCCACTCTGGAGTTCTTAACTCCAGTATGGCTAGCTCTGTAAATCACTGTGGATTGTCTAGGAGAGCAAAGTGACTTATTTCCATGTAGTTGCAGCGTAATGACTGGACTTTGTTTTCTTACATGTCCCATTATTGAGCTGATTTATATCCTTTTATTGCGCTGGTTTACAAAAGAATTTAGTCATAATTTGAACAGCGTTTGGTAGTCAATGGTCTGCCACTTTTTTATTTATTTTTTATTTTATTTTATTTTTAATGCCATAACAAATAGCAAGTCATTATCTCTGCCCTGAAGAGCTTAGGGTTCAATATATCATGAAACCCTTCTTACACTAATGGAAACAGTAACATCCCTGGGAAGGAATTACAGTTCTGAGAGCCAAATTTTTCCCTCCTCCCTCACTTGTTCCCTGGCGAGTTTTAATTTACTATTGACTGATAGCAGCAGTAAATTACTAGCACACTCCCACTCTCAAACACACATTCTGGCTGAAGCCAAAGAATAGAAGGGCTGAAATTCCCATTCACTCCTGCTCTTCCCCCCGACCCCAACCTGCTCTAACCTTGCTCTCTGCTCTGAAAGTGGTCATTGTTGGGCTCTAGCTGTACTGAGCCATGCGCTCAGTCCTTCCTGTCCTTTGTCCCAGCTATCACTGCAGACAGTGCCTTGTCACTGGAAGGCAAAGGGCGACTGGACTACCACATGAGCCCCAACAAGAGGCGCGAGTACCTGCTGAGACGCGGCTCTCGAGGAGCCAGCCCAGCACCCCCGGAGGCAGAGCGTTTGGAAGTGAAGTTCAGGACCAGAAGCGAGAACGGTGTTCTAGTTCACATCCAGGAAAGCAGCAACTTCACTACTGTGAAGGTAAGATTTCAGCTAATGCTGAGTTTGATTTGATTGGACTGCCTCGTGCATAATGATCAAAATCACATTTTTCCATTACTCTTGCTGTTTCCTTTATAAAATATTAGGTCTTTAAGTGAAGCTAGGCACCCCTCCAGTATCATTCGTCTCCTCAACAATCCCCTTGCTATTTGCCAAGGCATCAGAAGATCTTGATGGGTTTGTATCTAATCAGTTTTGTCTAGATTCCAAATGGTGACTGGTTTAGGGCAGCAGGAGCGGTGCTCGTTGCCATGTTTGTTGTCATCGTTATGTTACACTCTGCAGAACAAATCGCTTCATTATTGGCCTTTTATCTTCTGACTTTTCAGGCCCTGAACCCAGATCCTCTGCCAAAAAGGTGTCATGAACTCCTACTGGCGTGGCTCGTGCTTATCAAGCTAGGAAGTGAGGGATAACTTGAATTCGTGAGGTTACCCCTAGACCAATGTCAATATCGAATCATTTTCAGATATGTAACTGAACTAATGCTTCAAATGCCACAGAGTTTTGCCTTTTTTTTTCCCCCAAAGAGATTATTGCTGCAGAAGTTACCTTTCTCAAGAGAAGGCAATGGTTCAGTTCCTGGCTATGACTCAGTCCATTTACTCATAACTCTAAATGAGTACAGCAGTGATGTTGGCAAGCCCCTTTATTGGGCTGGTGTAAGCTCCAAGTTTCCTTGACTGCTGTAAGGCTTTCCAAGTTTTTTTTTTTTTTTTTTTTTTTTTTCTTTTTCACTGAGTTTTAAAGAAACTCATACAGAAATTCACACTTTCTAAGCTTCAGCCCCATGGATATTCTCCACCTGCCTGATCAGAGGTACAGAGCTTTCCTGACACGCTGACCACATTGAAGAACAAAGGCTCCTTTGCTTCCCTGGTGTATGCTTTTACCACATTATTTGATAGGAAGTTTCTGCCTCAGCTGTATTAGCAGATAAGATCTCATTATTTTGAGTTCTGGAGAGAAAAAAAAAACCAAAATACTACCATTTCCTCCCTAGTAGAATTTGCTAGGTCAGCTCTACAGACATTATTAATAAAAAAAAAAAGAGGAGAGTTGCCTTTCCTGGCTGAAAGCACCAGTGGTGTGTTTATGCAAACACTCTTATTATTGTTAATATTGGGGAAGTTATACAAGCAAGCAGAGGGTGTCAAGTCCCAGACCCAGCTGTGCAAGGACTGAGAGCAGAGGTTTGCCCAGTACCAGATGCAGCAGATTAAGCAAGAAGAGGTAACATTGCTGTTCAGGTTATTGCTAGATACTCAAACTGGAGCAATGGTTAGGACACTGTGGCTGCTGTGCCATTGCTCATGCACAGAGTAGTATTGTGATGAGCACTTCCCTTGGTGGTGGTCCAAGATGTTAGTGCAACTGACCCATGTGTAGGTCTCCACAGCATCTCAGTCTACTTCCTAATGCAGAAGATGACCTCTGTGGACTTGTTTGCAACTCTTTTATCAGTCTTTAAAACAGACGATTTTATAGCTTAATTTTTGGATCACAGGATATTAGGGGGGTCTCCAAAGATCATTGAGTCCAATCCCCTGCCAGAGCAGGACCGTAGAATCTAGCTCAGGTCACACAGGAATGCATCCAGACAGAGCTTGAAAGTCTCCAGAGAAGGAGACTCCACAACCTCTCTGGGCATCCTGTTCCATTGACCCTTACAGTCAAGAAGTTCTTCCTCATGCTGAGGTGTAACTTTCTGTACTGTAGTTTATATCCATTGCCCCTTGTCCTATCATAGGGCACAACTGAGAAGATTTTGTCCCCTCCCTCTTGACCCCCCAGCCCTCAGATATTTATAAACATTGGTTAGATCTTAAGTCTTCTCTTCACCAGACCAAACAGCCTCAGCCTGTCCTCAGAGGTCAGTGCTCCAGCCCTTTATCTCTGTAATGGGTCCTGCAATGGACTCTTTCAAGTGGATCCCCGTCCCTCCTGAACTGGGGAGCCCCAAACTGGATGCAGTATTCCAGGTGAGGTCTCACCAGGGCAGAGTAGAGGAGGAGGTTCTTTTGAATCTACTGGCCACACTCAGTCAATTGGATCTCTTATAATATGCCTGTTATCCAAAGTGTAAGCATTCAGAGAAAACCTGCTCTGTGTTTTTTAATATTAAACTCTGCTAGGGAAAAGCTACAAGTTCTGTGGCTGCTTCCATGCCTTTCTTTTTTTCCCCTCTAGTAGTTAACTGGTTTTGGTGTAGCTGGGTTTGGGATAAAGTTAGGGAAATGGTAGTAAAACACACCTACTGAAAATGTGAGCAGCTGATGCACTAAATGATGGATGTGAGCTCTCCCCAAAGATCCCTTTATGATATGAAGGGATTCTTAGTCCAGGAAACAATAAAAAAAAAAATTAGCAGATTGAATTAGACAGTGGTTCAATTCAGATGGAAAATCCTCCTGCAAAAACCCATAAAGTAGAAGAGGGTAAGGGGTTCCTTATTGCTAAAACTCTTTGTCACAGCTTATTTTCTTACAGATAATACACACTGCAACTAATTCAATTAGAAGTAATGGGGTAAACATAGCAGGTTAAAGGTTAAATTGCCTGTCTTGTTTTAGCTGAAAAGCTCATCTGACATCAGATTAAATTAGCATAACTGTAGCCCTAAGATCTATGAGTTGTATGGATGGAGAATGTGGATTACATGTTACATATGTGAGATAAAATATTCGTGTACCAGAGTGCTGAGGCACTGGAACAGGGTACCTAGAGATGTGGATGCCTCATCACTGAAAATGTTCAACCCCAGGTTTGATGTGATCATAGAATCATAGAATGGTTTAGGTTGGAAGAGACCTTAAAGATCATCCAGTTCCAACCCCCCTATGCCATAGGCAGGGACACCTCCCAATAGATCAGGTCGCTCAAGACCTCATCCAGCCTGGCCTTGAACACATCCAGGGAGGGAGCAGCCACAACCTCCCTGGGCAACCTGTTCCAGTGCCTCGCTACCCTCACTGTGAAGAATTTCTTCCTAACATCTCGTTCAAATCTCCCCTCTGCCAATTTGAACCCATTCCCCCTCGTCCTGTCATTACAAGACCTTGTGAATAGTCCCTCCCCAGCCTTCTTGTAGGCCCCCTTCAGATACTGGAAGGCCACTATAAGGTCTCCTCGGAGCCTTCTCTTCTCCAGGCTGAAAAGTCCCAACTCAGCCTGTCCTCATAGCATAGGTGCTGCAGCCCTCTGATCCTCTTTGTGGCCCTCCTCTGGACTCTCTCCAGCAGATCCATGTCCTTCCTGTGCTGGGGGCTCCAGAATTGCACACAGTACTCCAGGTAGGGTCTGATGAGAGCAAAGGGGGAGATCTGATGCTGAGTCTAGGTCAAGATGCCCCTGCTTATGGTGGGAGAGCAGAGTGCACTAGGGATCTTCAAAGGCCCCTTCCAACACTAACCACTCTGTGTTTCTATCCACACAAGAAATTGCCGGAATAAATCAGAATACAGCTCTTTTAAAAATGATGTCTCATCCAGTGGACTATAAATCTTTGAAGGCTAGTGCTCAGGTTGAAGACAAATTAGACGTAAAGGAGACTGAGAATATTAGTAAAGTTGAGTCATCCTTGTGGTTAGAAATATGTTTGCTTTAGTGATTCACTCTTGTCATTATATTCTACTTGTCAGTTGTTCTGCCTTTTGAATTAAAACCTCAAAATGGGTGTTACTCAGTATTGTCTGCAGCAGCATTTGTTTTCCAGCATGAGTAGGGAGGTGATTGTCCCCTTGTACCCAGCTCTGGTGAGGTCACACCTCAATATTGTGTTCAGTTTTGGGCACATCATTACAAGAGGGATATGGAGGTGCTGGAGCCAGTGCAGAGGAGGGGAAGGAAGCTGGGGAAGGCCCTGGAAAGTAAATCTTAAGAGGAGTGACTGAAGCAGCTGAGGATAGTAAGTTTGAAGAGGAGGCTGAGGGGAGACCTCATGGCTGTCTACAGCTACCCAAAAGGAGATTGTGGAGAGGCTGCTGCTGGTCTCTTCTCACAGATAATTAGTGATAGAACAAAAGAGAATGGTCTTAACCTGCCACTGGGTAGGTTTAGACTAGATATTAGGAAATCTTTTTTCCCAGCAAGAGTGGTCAGGCATTGGAATGGGCTACCCAGGGAGGTGACAAAGTCACCAAGCCTGGATGTGTTTAAAAGCCATTTGAATGAGGTGCTGGGGACTATGGTTTAGAGTGCACCTTGCAGAGTAGGGATATTGGTTGGACTTGGTGATCCTGAGGGACTTTGCCAACAGGAGTGTTTCTGTGATTCTGTGAAAGTTTGAAATATGTTGTGCTTCAAGGAACCAAGAACATTCCTTGTTTTGTCCTGGCTGAAGAAGTCTTGGACATCTTCTCTCTGGATATTTTATTTTCCAGATGCCACCAGTATGTTATTTATGAGTCTGTTAGAATCAGTCACATGCTGTTTAAAAGAAACAGAAATAGAGCTTAAGGGTCATAAATCAGTATGGAAAATATCAGCTGCTGACAGGTAAATAATTCTACAGTTCTTCCTTAATGCAGAATTAAAAGTTCTGATTCTGTGCTTAGTCTTCTGAGGAGAGGCTGAGGGACCTGGGGGTGTTCAGCCTGAAGAAGAGGAGGCTCAGGAGAGTCATAGTCTCTATGACTACCTGAAAGGAGGTTGTAACCAGGTGGGGTTGGTCTCTTCTCCCACGCACCCAGTGAAAGAAGAGGAGGACACAGCCTCAAGCTGTACCAGGACAGCTTAGGCTGAACATTAGTAAGAAGTGCTTCACAGCAAGAGTGCTTGGCATTGGAACGGGCTGTCCAGTGAGGTGGTGGAGTTACCATCCCTGGAGGTGTTTATAAGGACACTGGATGAGGCACTTAGTGCCATGGTATAGTTAATCAGAAGGTGATAGGTTGGACTCAATTATCTCAAAGGTCTTTTCCAACTTGGTTAATTCAGTGATTCTGTGATTCCAGTAAGCTTAGAGGATATTGCCTGTTATGGAACCGTGGAATGGCTTAGGTTGGAAGGAACCTTGGAGACGCCTACTCTAAAGTTTTCATCTACATAAAAGACCAAATATCAGGCAGTGTTTTCCTGGTGCATAAAGGACAAAACAAGACATGCCAGGCAGTTACAGATTACAGACACAGAGAGATGTGTAGATTAGGTCCAGTTAATCTTTTTGTAAACACTTTAGAATGTGACAGAGGTGGTAATGGGTATGTTAGAACAGCCTCTGAGACTGCCTTGCCAAATGTGGGACAGTTTAGATGTATGCCTCCCGTCTTCTCCTCTAACAAAAGCATCTTGTCTCCAAGGGGCAGCCCTATAAAAGTGTCCCTGAGACAAAACATTTTCAAGCAGTCCAAATGATTGCCTGGATAACTGAAGTGCCTGCAGGTATTAACCATGGTATTTCTTGATGCAAATGGAGTACATGCTAGATCCATTTAGTTCAGGCTGCTGCCAAGGCATGAGCGTGGCCTTGCAGCCATACTAAAGCTGATCTGTATGAATGAGGTCCTCACTTTGCGTCACTGGCAGAAGTTAAACCCAGAGCATTTAACAGTTTCTGGAAATGAGAGCAGCATTCTTGTAGCTGGTGTGTCACCTCACAGTTCTTCCCAGGTGAACATTATGTTTCCTGGAACAAAGCATGGGAGGCTTAGAGAGCTTTCAACAAACCTGGGGCTTCGACCTTTCCATGTGCACGTTCTGCGTGCAGATCGTGGACTGACTGAGCCGCGCTCAGCAGCACAGAGTGGGGAATCATTGTGTGGTTTAACACCTGTCTTATTTAACACATCTGACCAAACCTAGAGAATAGAGAAGGAAACTTGCAACGGGTTGCAGAGCCACCCTATGTGAGCTGTGCACAACCTGTACCCCCTTAGAAAGTCAGCCAACACACCCAGCTGTTCTGCTGCGCTTGGATGCTGGTTGGCTTTTTTCAGACTCCTGTATCTTAAATGCAGAATGTGCACTGATCTCATTCTGGGATCATTCAGTGTTGAGCTAACAAGAGGTCTGAACTCCAGCATCTCGTGATTCAGTAGAATTGTGAGGCGTCATTCCTAGAGGAAAAGCCAAAGAAATCTTTGGGCGGAATCTAACCAGTACCTTTTCATCCTAACAGCTCACAAGTTTGAAAGCAGTTTGCTCGAGGAGGCACCCTCTGAAAATTCACACAAAACCGCTCACTTCACAGCTCCTCAGGAAAGGTTTCGCAAATGCAACTGCTTTTCTGCAAAGCAAAACAACCAAATTTTCAGGACAACCAGATACACAATGGGAATCTTGCTTGAGTCCTGCTGTGCCATATGTTTTCCTCCTGACTTGTAATGAAAATTAGATGCAAATGTTTTGGGCAAGGGAAACATCTGTTTATCCTGCAAAGCATTTTCCACACATATTGGAGGAGAAGGAAGAATTATTCCTTTTTCTTTTTCCTTTTCTTTTTCTTTTTCTCTTTTTAGTTTTTTTCTTTTTTAAAAAAAATTTTCTTTTTTATTTTTCTTTTTCTCTTTCTTTTATCTTTTTATCTTTCTTTTTCTTTTAATCTTTCTTTTTCTTTTTATCTTTCTTTTT
>VWZI01011658.1:171814-195315 GCA_013396835.1 Psilopogon haemacephalus
TCTTTTAATCTTTCTTTTTCTTTTAATCTTTCTTTTTCTTTTTATCTTTCTTTTTCTTTTAATCTTTCTTTTTCTTTTTATCTTTCTTTTTTTTCTTTTTATCTTTCTTTTTTCTTTTTATCTTTCTTTTTCTTTTTCTTTTTCTTTTCTTTTCCTTTTCCTTTTCCTTTTCCTTTTCCTTTTTCTTTTCCTTTTCCTTCTCCTTTTTTTCCTTTTCCTTTTCCTTCTCCTTCTCCTTTTCCTTTTTTTCCNTTCTCCTTCTCCTTCTCCTTCTCCTTCTCCTTCTCCTTCTCCTTCTCCTTCTCCTTCTCCTTTTTTGTTTTTCTTTTTTCTTTTTCTTTTCTTTTCTTTGGTTGTTAAAATGTTTTGTCATGTGCATACCCTGTTGCTGGCCTCTCTAAAGGTTTGTTTTCTCTTAGCTGTGGAATGAGTGGATGGCAGCAATAAGTTTTCTCCCAGCCAAAATTTTTTTGGTACTAAATAATAAATGCATTTTTAGTACCAAACAATTATTTGGGGGAAAAATACAGCCGGGCTTCCTGTTACAGCCAAAGCCACATGTTGCTGTAGCTGTGCTGAACAGGCATTAAATCGGTTATGTGTGTGTGTGTGGAGTGGTTATGTGTATATTAAAATGATGCATTTCATATCTTCTGATCAGATAAAAGGTGGGAAAGTGCACTACGTGTCCGATGCTGGAATTGCTGGCAAAGTGGAAAGAAACATCCCAGAAGTGTACGCTGCAGATGGTCAGTGGCATTCGGTGCTCCTTGAGAAGAATGGATCTGCAACTGTCCTCTCAGTTGACAGGACTCATAGCCGAGACATCCTCCATACCACGCAAGACTTCGGTGGGCTAAATGTCCTTACGATTTCTTTGGGAGGAATCCCATCAAGCCAACCTTTCAAAAGCTCAGTTGCAGGTAATTTTTGGTGTGTTTTGTTATTTGTTTTTTTTTCTTTTCCTTGGTACCACAATACGAGAGAGGTATGGAAGTGCAGGATTGGGTCCAGAGGAGGGCAACAAAGCTGGGGAAGGGCCTAGAGAATAAATCTGATGAGGAGCGACTGAGGGAGCTGGGGATGGTTAGTTTGAGGAAGAGGAGGCTGAGAGCAGACCTCATTGCTGTCTACAGCTACCTAAAGGGAGGTTGTGGAGAGGCTGCTGCTGGTCTCTTCTCACAGATAGTTGGAGACAGAACAAGACGGAATGGCATCAAGCTGAGACTGGGGAGGTTTAGATTGGACATTAGGAAAAAGTTTTTTCACAGAGAGAGTGGTCAGGGTCTGGAATGAGCTGCACAGGGAGGCGGTGCAGTCACCAACCCTGAATGTGTTTAAGAGTCATTTGGATGTGGTGCTTGGGTCTATGGTTTAAGGTGAATTTTGTAGGATTCTAGGTTGGACTTGGTGATCCTGAAGGCCTTTGCCAACCTGGATGTTTCTGTGATTCTGTGTTTGAACAAAGGGTCTCTGTTTGCTTAAAGTTTGCCAGTTTGTAATTCTTTACCAGCAATTATTATCAGTAAATAGTTATACTTCCATCTTTTGCCAGAAAAAAAAACTTGCAATCTGAATGAGCAAGCATTTCAGACTTTGTTCCTTCAGCACACTTTGCAGCCTTGTTGTTTCCAAAAGCAGGCAGCCTCCATCTGCAGAGCTTTGTGGAGGCAGGGGGTGGGTTTGCTTGCTTGCCTGCAGATTGGTTATTATAGTTTTGTCATGCTAATGGAGAAGAAAGGATCTATTCTTTACCTGGCTCCAAATCTGGGACATCAAAGCAAATCTTTTATGTGAGCAAAAACGCTAAATTAGTATTTTGTCTCTGTAGGGGTTCAGTAAGTACTGCAGGATTTAGCCTGTTATTAATATGATTAAAATATTTTCTGAAACTCCTAACTTCCCCCTGCTTTACCCTGCTGTCTATTGAAGAATAGGATTTGTTTCTCAGCCACAGATATCGATGACAATAAGGAACCACCCTCTGATGGGCATCTAGCTGTTAAGAAGTGAAACAGTCTCCCCTAAGAGTTAAAGCAACTACCTTAGCCCCTGGCCAAAGGAAAAAAAAAAAAGATATAACATATATTTGATATCATTCCCCCAGTGATAAGTAAAGATGGAAGTGATTTTGAGCTACAGACTGTGAGCTACTCCAGACAATGCAGGCATAGGGGGGAGATTATGTTGAAAAAGCTTCCTGGCTTCAAGAATTATGGCCAGAGAAGATATCTCTGAGTGGAACAAATTCGCACTTCACGTTTGTGTGTTGTGAATTTGTATGAAATGTGCCACGAATTGGTATGGGTGCTGTGCTAACCTCTACCCTTTTAACGTGCACGTTTTGTGAATATGAGACAGTCAGAGGCTTGTAGGGAAGCTGGAACAAAGAAAACTGAGGATGCTGACTTCTCACCGCTGCCTCATGCTGTGGCAGATGAATCAGGAATGTCTGGCTTCCATTAGGAATGCACAATCCAGAATCTCTTATTCATATGATTTGATTTTATTTTAATATTGGATTACACTGTGTACGACATACCAGGGATTTTACAAGGGGGAGGCATAAAACTCTGCATGAACTCGGAGTCAAAAATATCTGCAGTGCTGTTACAGGCAGGCAAAAACGTTGGAATGGGCTCCCCTGGGGTGGTGGTTGAATTCTGTGTCCCTGGAGGTGCTTAAGAGATGAGGAGATGCTGTGGGACATGATTTAGCATCAGGCTTGGCAGTTAGGTAATGGTTGGAATCAGTGGTCTTAAAGGTCTTTTCCAACTGAAATGATTTGGTGGCTCTGGGTGACAGTTCTAGGGCTGTGGAGCTGCTGTATCACATAACATTTTCAAACCCAGGTAGACCTGACAAAATCCCAAGTGCTGATTGTCAAATCGCTGCAGCCAGGGACCACCAAGCGTGCAGCAAGGTAATATGTCCATTGCGCTTGGGCTCCCACCTGAACCTAAATCCTCAATTTCCTTTTTCATTTGGCAGTGTGAAAACGGGAGGAAAATGAAAATATAAGTAATGCTGCACGAGAACACATCTTGTTCAGAGTGGAAAGAATACAGCAGCAGCCTGTTAGCAAAACTTGGAAGCCTTGAGCAACCTGTTCTAGTGGGAGGTGACCCTGCCTGTGGCAGGAGGTTGGAACTTTGAGGTCCCTTCCAACCTAAACCATTCTGTGATTCTTTCATGCCCCTTTACACTACACAACTTGCATTGTTTGATGTTGGTACCCACTCATATTTAATTTCTGGCATCAAAGGGCGTTCATGTTTTAAAACAGCATACTTAGAACTTTAGAAATCTGTAATACCAACTCCTACAACCAGAGTGTATTTGCTGTTTCATGACAGAGTAGGCATTCATAATATTTATCTCTGTGTTTTACCCATTTTCACGGAGGTTTTCAGAATTCCTTACAAAGTTTCCCTTCACAGTGGCTGTTCTTCCATTTCAGCAAGTTGCTTGGAGAAATGAACCTTTCTCTGACACTGCTAACACATGGCAAATTTGCTCCTGTTTGTTTCACCCTAGTTGGATGCTTCAGGGCTGTGTGGTAGCACTTCCCTTCCCCTTGTTGCTTGCTTTCATTGATAAAAGCTGATAAATTTAGTACTGAATAATGTCCTCATGTAAATTGGCTCCGTGCATGGCATTCCAAGGAGAAGCCACCAGCAGTCAAGGAGAAATAAACACATTTCCTACAGCAGCCATGCATGTGAACACTGTGAGCATAACTTACAGGCACATCTTTGCATGCTGTTTTATCACAGCTCTGAGCAGAGGTCAGTGTGAAGTTGCACCTACCCTAAAACCCTTGCAGAAAGGATTAAGCCTGGGGAACACAGAGACTTATTAGGCTGGCAAAAGGCTGGATTCCCCTGCGACCTCACACACAACCACCACACAAAGGCTGGAGATAATCCCACCTCCCTGGGGTCTCTCAGCACTGAGACTCAGTGTCCCCACTGACAGGGCAATGCTGTGACGGAGCTATGGGAAGTTTGGGAAAAGATCACTTGAGATTCAGAGACAAAAGTATTGCCTTGATTTTAAGAGACAGGAGGCTTAGCTGAACCATTATAGGCAAGTTCAGCTCAGAAGGAGGGGAAACTGTGAGGCACACAAGTACAGGGGAATGGGAGCTAGCCCAGCCCAGCTCAGCCAGCTGCACACAGCTCTCTCTGTGTGGATAATGAGAAGTTTTAGAAATAAGGAAAAATTAGGAAACATGAATGTTTAAGTATGTTCAATGAAGTTGCTAAAAGCAGTATATCATGGATTCCTAGGTTCATGGAATGGTTGGGTTGGAAGGAACCTTAAAGTTTATCTAGTTCCAATCCCCCAAGCGTGGACAGAACACCTTCTACCAGACCGGGTTGCTCAAGGCCTCATCCAACCTGGCCTTGAACATTTCCAGGGAGGGGCATCCACAACCTCCTTGGGCAATCTGTTC
This sequence comes from Psilopogon haemacephalus, assembly GCA_013396835.1. NCBI lineage: Eukaryota > Metazoa > Chordata > Aves > Piciformes > Megalaimidae > Psilopogon > Psilopogon haemacephalus. The sequence goes on from VWZI01011658.1 coordinate 176,274, forward strand.
CCAATAGTTTTAAAGACCTATGTAGTACTATAGTAGATATTTCCCTCTGGTAATTATTTGAATTCTTGGGGTATTTACTTGAACAATGGAAGTCTTCCATTTAGCTTCAGTGAAATGAGTCTACAAACTGAAAACTGAGTCAGTTTAACAATACACTTTTAGAAAACAATAATGTTTCTGTGAGATCCAGCCATTTACTCTTTGCTTAGTATTTGGGGAAAATCATTTTGCTTCAAGGGGAAACTGCATTGCAATAAGCATCATTGCCTATAATCTTCAGACCTCCTTCAATGAGTAGCTGTAAGATAAGCATGGCACACAAAAGTATTGTTTGCATTGCAAACCTCAGATCTAATCTACTCCTTGAGCAGCAGAGTTGAGTCTGTGTGTGAACAAACTGTTTTCACCCAACATACATTTTTTTCCTTTAGTTCTACATTTATTTTTTCCCCTCAGTTTGAACTTTATTCTCATTCTCCAAGCTTGAGGTAGATACTTCCTACCCAGACAGTAGCTCCTTCTCTTGCACAGATTATACAATTCTGAAGAGCTAGATCACCATTTCAAATATATCATTCTTAAAAGCTAGATCACCATTTCAAATATATCATTCTTAAAAGCCAGATCACTATTTCATATATATCATTCTGAAGAGCTAGATCACCATTTGAAATTATCTTTAAGCTTCTGCTTGCTACTACCTGTACGGCTTTTTTAAGATGCAATGAAAGCAACAGGAGGGAAAATATCTCACAGGCCTTCTAGAAAACATCAGGATGTCAGCATCTTAATGATGGGGGTTTTATTTGCTCACCTAAGAATATTTTCTTTGCTGTGCAGTTTTAGTTTTGAAGTTAAAAGCCGTGGTCTGTTCTCAATTCTTACTTGGCAGGCTTAAAAGGAGCAGGATATCTTGGTATCATTTATATAAGTGGCACATTTATATCTTTGGAGAAATTACTTAATTGCTTTCTTATCTTTAACCTCCATTTCTGTGCACAGCTTAGACGTGAAAATCATTAGCTTTAAAAGGTGCACCTATAGAAGTCATGCCAGAAGTTCCAGGCGTGAGCAGCCTTTTATTTCATCTTGTTCTGCTTAAGAGTAGATTTCGGTCCCTAGCTCATGTGAGCACAAATGAATTATCTCAGGTTTATGAACAAAATAACCATTACAAGCTAAGAGAAAATATTCAACAAAAGCAGCAAAACATCCCTCAGGGCAGATTTAGTTACAGATATATCTGCAAATGGGCCGTCTCCTCCTAGGGAAGTAAATTAGCTTACTCAGATCCTGCAGCATGATGTGGTTAACATTGCAGGCATTTTTACATTCATCACAATGCAAGTTGTGATGTGGGGAAGGAGACCTAAGCTCACTGCGTGTAAGATGCAGTCATGAAGATATGGAGGCTTCACATGCATAGCTAATGGCACAAGTTACCCCACATGCTGCTTAACACCACCTCAAAAAACAAGGCTGTGGCCTCCGTTGCAGCATTGGAGGTTCCATGTTGTTGCTTCTGTGTTTGTGTGTCCCCTTTCATTCCATGGGGTAAGAGGCACTTCACAGATCATTTACTGATCCCCTTGAGGGTGACATTGCTGCTTGACATCTTTGGCCTCTGTTCATACTTCAGGTTGTGATGTGGCTGTTGTTTCTCTTCCTAGGCTTTGATGGCTGCATTTCCTACATCAAGTATGGTGGAGAGAGCCTTCCCTTTGCTGGCAAGCACAGCCTTGCCACCCTCTCCAAAACAGACCCCTCGGTGAAGATCGGCTGCCGCGGTCCCAACGTCTGTGCCAGCAGTCCCTGCTGGGGTGAGCTGATGTGCATCAACCAGTGGTATGCCTACCAGTGCGTCCCGCCAGGTGCCTGTGCCTCCAACCCCTGCCAGAATGGAGGGAGCTGTGAGCCCGGGGCCCATGCCACCTTCACCTGCATCTGCCCCGAGGCATACGCGGGACGGACCTGCGAGGCGGTGGTGGCATGTCTGGGGGTCTTATGTGCCCCAGGCCATGAGTGTAGAGCGGGGATCAGTGGTGGCCACGTCTGCCTCCCGTCGCCTCACCCTGCCGAGCTGTCCCTGCCCCTCTGGGCCGTGCCGGCCATTGTGGGCAGCTGCGCAACTGTCCTGGCGCTGCTGGTCCTCAGCCTCATCCTCTGCAACCAGTGCCGAGGAAAGAAGTCGAAAGGCCCAAAAGAGGAGAAGAAAACAAAGGAGAAGAAGAAAAAAGGGAGCGAGAACGTGGCATTTGATGACCCTGACAACATCCCGCCCTATGGAGATGACATGACTGTTAGGAAGCAGCCCGAAGGGAACCCAAAACCTGATATCATCGAAAGAGAAAATCCCTACCTCATCTATGACGAGACTGACATCCCACATGCCACAGAGACCATCCCCAGCGCCCCCCTGGCTTCCCCCGAGCCCGAGATCGAGCACTACGACATCGACAACGCCAGCAGCATCGCCCCCTCAGACGCAGACATCATCCAGCACTACAAGCAGTTTCGGAGCCACACACCCAAGTTCTCCATCCAGAGGCACAGCCCGCTGGGCTTTGCGCGGCAGTCCCCCATGCCCCTGGGTGCCAGCAGCTTGACCTACCAGCCTGCCTATGGGCAGGGCTTGAGGACGGCATCTTTAAGCCACTCAGCCTGCCCGACTCCCAACCCCCTGTCTCGGCACAGCCCCGCACCCTTCTCCAAATCATCGACCTTCTACAGGCATAGTCCGGCGAGGGAGCTGCACCTTGCCATACGGGAAGGGAGCCCGCTGGAGATGCACAACGATGTCTGCCAGCCTGGCATTTTTAACTATGCCACCCGGCTGGGCAGGAGAAGTAAAAGTCCACAGACCATGGCGAGCCACAGTTCCCGACCAGGGAGCCGCCTGAAGCAGCCCATCGGGCAGATCCCTCTGGAGACTGCTCCTCCGGTGGGGCTGTCCATCGAAGAGGTGGAGAGACTGAACACCCCTCGGCCCAGAAACCCCAGCATCTGCAGCGCGGACCATGGCCGCTCCTCTTCTGAGGAGGACTGCAGAAGGCCTCTGTCCCGGACGAGGAACCCAGCCGATGGCATTCCTGCACCTGAGTCCTCCTCCGACAGCGACTCCCACGAGTCCTTCACCTGCTCCGAGATGGAGTACGACAGGGATAAGCCCATAGCGTACACCTCCAGGATGCCCAAGTTATCCCAGGTCAACGAGTCCGACGCGGATGATGAGGACAACTACGGTGCTAGGCTGAAGCCCCGGCGGTACCACGGCCGCCGAGGTGAGGGCGGCCCGGTGGGGGCACAAGCGACCACCACCAGCCCTGGGGATAGCTCCCTGCCCGGGAAGCTGGGGCAGCAAGCAGGAAGCTTCAACTGGGACAACCTCTTGAACTGGGGCCCAGGCTTTGGGCATTATGTGGATGTTTTCAAGGATTTGGCATCACTTCCTGAAAAAGCAGCAGCAGCAGCAGCAAGTGAAGACAGCAAAGGTGGTACCACAAAGCCTGTCTCCAAGGATGGGGAAGCAGAACAGTATGTATAGGCTTTGTCTCCTGGTGTTGCCACAGTGCAGAGCCACGGGGACCAGCCAGACCATTATATGGTTGTAGAAAAGCAAAGGTCAGCATTCGAACCCCAGGCCAGTTCGGTTGGAGGAGACTTTAAAAAATAATAACCATTAAATGCTGCTGAAAGAGACTGAAAAACGTTCTTAATTTAATTTTGCTTGGTTGAGTTTATTCCTCCTGCATGCATTGTATTGGGGAACGAGATATTTGGCATGCAGCCTTGGGAAAAAGTTCCCTTTTTTTACCATTGTTTGGGTTGTGACTCTTAAATTAATAATGCTTCGTTCTGAAAATGAACTAATTTCTGTCTCTGTGTGTGTGTGTGTGTGTATGTGTGTAAGTGTGTATGTGTGGAGGATGTGCATATTGTCTCTGGCTAAAAACTAACCTGTTTTACCATGCAAGAGAATTGAGGATTTGATTTTCCTTAGGAAGTGCATGGAAGAGGGGTGGAGAGTGAAGGAATTACAGTAGTAAGGGTGTCACAGGCAGCGTAGTTAACCATATCCTGCAGTTGCTCACATGTAACTTCGTGGATGGAATCAGCTTGAATCAATGCTGGCAACAGTGCTGTTAAGTCTTACTCCACACAAGAGGTGCTAGAAGCAGCTCAAGCCAGTCAGCACTTTAGGAGTTGGGGTATTATTTTTTTTTTTGGTCTGTTGTTTTTTCTTTTTTTCCTTTTCAGCTTATTTGTTTCTTGAGGGATTCTTTTTGTTTGCTGGCTTGTTTTCCCTTGTTTTCTTTCGGTTTGATTTTTGACAAACTTGTGTGAGAGCTTCGGAACCTCTGTGAAATGTTTTTGGAATACTTAACCCCCATCCCTGCCCAGCCCTTCCAGTGCTTCCAGCAGGAGGAGAGCACAGGAGGTTTGTCAGCCCAGCCCAACCTGCAGCAGCATCAACAGGAGCCGTGAAAGGTCACCTCCACTTCCATATCTCCTGGCCTCTCACCTCAGCCCCACACTGCTGCTGCAGTCTGTGCTTCTCCCCAGATCTCACTTTCCTGACTGTTACTGTGGAAAGGTAGGAAAAACACTTCCCATCCTCACAGGGGTGTTGTGAGGACGAATTAGTTAACTCCTCCGAAGTGCTTAGACATTATAAAGCACTATAATAAGTATTATTGCAATTATTATCAAAGCACTGCCTAGCCTTTTGTGACCCTGGAGTGGCATTTTCTGCATTTTATGATTTTTGGGTTTTGGTTTTTTTTTTTCTATCTATGATGGAAACTTTGAAGAATTATTTATTGTATAGAAAATTACTGCACTCTACCATTTTTTGGAGTGGATAAGAGGGAAAAAAAATAAAAATATTTGTAGATTCATTAATGTAGCTTTACTGTTGGTCCCAAACTCCCCAAAAGTTTTAGATGAAGTAGAACCTCACAAAGTCCTTACATCTTCGTGCAGATCTGATGAACCTGTTGTACTGTGTGTAAAAAAAGAAACAAAAAAAAAAGCCAAACCTTCAAATTTGTTTTTAATTTTTTTTTTTAACCTAAGCTGTGTTTTTATATCGATATTTTCCTATGCTGAATAGTTTTCTTGCTTTCAGGGAAGGTAAGAAAAATACTTTTTTTACATTTGTTACTTATGTAACATCCATATTTTTCACATTTTGATAAAATTGTAACATACTGTATGCTTTCTACCTGTAAATGCCAATAATAGAATTAAAATATTTATTTAAAAATCTTTGGTGTGTGCTATTGTAAACTTGGTTTTTTGGTTGTTTTTTTTTTAATCCCTCTCTTTCTGATTTCCACTCTCTGATCCTCACTTTTACCAACTTTTTTTTGGTTTTGTTTTGTTTTAATTATTATTCAGAAAATGGGCTTTAAGACTCAAGGTGATGATGTGAAATTACTCGCTGAGGGTTCATGCACAGACAGCAAAGGCAGCATTGGTGTCACTCTGAAAATTAAATTAAGCTCTCTGCAAAAATCATAGAATCAGTCAGGGTTGGAAGGGACCACAAGGATCATCTAATTCCAACCCCCCCTACCATGCCCAGGGACACCCTACCCTACATCAGGCTGCCCACAGCCTCTGCAAGCCTTGCCTTAAACATCTCCAGGGATGTGGCCCCAACTACACCCCTGGGAAACCCATTCACTACTCTCATGCTGAAGAACTTTCTCCTCACCTCCAATCTGAATCTCCCCACCTTCAGCTTTGCTCTCTTCCCCCTAGTCCTCTCACTACCTCATAGCCTAAACAGTCCCTCTCCAGATTTTCTGTAGGCCCCCTTCAGATAAGGTCACCTGGGAGCCTCCCCTTCTCCAAACTGCACAGCCCCAACTCTTTCAGTCTGTCTTCACAGCAGAGGTGCTGCAGCCCTCTGAGCATCCTCGTGGCCCTTCTCTGGACACACTCCAGCACGTCCACATCCCTCTTGTCCCAGGGGTTCCCCAACTGGTTGCAGTACTCCAGGTGAGGTCTCACCAGAGCACAGCAGAGGGGGAGAATCACCTCCCTGGCCCTGCTGGCCACACTTCTCCTGCTGCAGCCCAGGCTCTGCTTGGCTTTCTGGGCTGCAAGTGCACACTGCTGGCTCGTGTTGAGTTTCTCCTCCACCAGTACCCCTAAGTCCCTCTCCTCAGGGCTACTCTCCAGCCAGTCACTGCCCAGCCTGGATTTGTTCTTGGAATTGCCTCTCCCAGATGCAGGATCTTGCACTTGGCCATGTTGAACCTCATGAGGTTTGCTTGTGCCCACCTCTCCAGCCTGTCCAGTTCCCAGTGAAAAAGTTAAGCCTGAGCTTAAGCCTGAGGACTTTGGAGGATGCACTTTGAATTAGTGGTCTTTTCTTTAAAGAACTTGGGAAAAAAACAACAATTCAAGGAGTGGTTTTATCAATTAACCATTTGATTTAGAGAGCTTTTTTGTAGTCCAGTTTGTCTCAAAACTGACTGGTTTTGGCTCAAAAACCCTCACCACTTCATCTTGCCCCACAACAGTGGGAAGATACTGGGCCAGAGTAGCCACATTTGTATGTAAGTAGTTTCATCTGAAATAACAAGAAATCCACAAATGATTGCAGAGCTGGAGAAGCTGCTGCAATTAAACATCTGTTAAAAAGCTGTATGTTTAGCTTGAGTATTATCCCTTAATGCAGACTGTGCCACATCCAAGCAGTGATGGTAATAGCACATGAAAACTTTACCAAATGAGATCTTTTCAGTATAACACCAAACACGTTGGGGGCTGTGTTTTGCCAGCCGAGCGTTTGGAGTTTTTATTAGAGGAAAATGATGCTCGGTGCGGGCTGCACAGAACAGCTCTGCTGGATGGAGCAGTGCTGAACAAACAGGACCAAAGAGTGGTGCTCAATGAGGCTACTTTACTGTAAGGGTTGCAGAGCACTGCTGGATGGAGCAGTGCTGAACAAACAGGACCAAAGAGTGGTGCTCAATGAGGCTACTTCTTTACTGTAAGGGTTGCAGAGCTCTGCTGGATGGAGCACTGCTGAACAAAGAGGACCAAAGAGTGGTGCTCAGTGAGGCTACTTCTTTACTGTAAGGGTTGCAGAGCTCTGCTGGATGGAGCACTGCTGAACAAACAGGACCAAAGAGTGGTGCTCAGTGAGGCTACTTCTTTACTGTAAGGGTTGCAGAGCTCTGCTGGATGGAGCACTGCTGAACAAACAGGACCAAAGAGTGGTGCTCAATGAGGCTACTTTACTGTAAGGGTTGCAGAGCACTGCTGGGTGAAGCACTGCTGAACAAAGAGAACCAAAGAGTGGTGCTCAGTGAGGCTACTTCTTTACTGTAAGGGTCCCAGAGCACTGGCACAGGCTCCCCAGAATGGTTATGGAGTCTCCTTCTCTGTAGACTTTCATGGCCTGTCTGGATGTGTTCCTGTGCGACCTGAGCTAGATTGTCTGGTCCTGCTGTGGCAGGGGGCGTTGGACTCAATGATGTCTTTGGGTTCTTTCCAACCCCTGACATCCTGTGAGCCTGTGATCTGTTGTTGTGAGGCACTTTTTCAGTTTGGGGGATGGGTGCAGTGTTCAGAAGCTTCCATCAACTTGGCTTGAGCTGCTCAAGCCTTTTTTCAGCTGAGAACTCACAAAGGACTGGTTATGGGAAAACCCTGCACAGTGCCTTATGCTGGTCAAGGAGTGGCCTGGTTTTTGTGGTCATTATGGATCATACCATGGCTGCTCACAGCTCAACATCAACCCATATCTTACACAACCTTCCTGCTTCTCCACTTGCAGCATGGGGCAAAACAGGGATCCAAGCAGGGTTAACAGTAGATAGAGAATGAGTAGAAATGGCTTCTCCTAACCATTCCTAAACAGGAATGCTAAAGTAAATGTGTTTAGCTTTACTTAAAATCCTTTTAGAGGGAGCGCAACTACCTGAAGGGACATTGTGGAGAGGCTGGAGCTGGTCTCTTCTCATAGGTAGCTGGAGACAGAACAAGGGGGAATGGCCTCAAGTTGAGGCTGGGGAGGTTTAGACTGGACATTAAGAAAAAGTTTTTCATGGAGAGAGTGGTCAGGCACTGGAATGATCTGCCCAGGGAGGTGGTGGAGTCACCCACCCTGGATGTGTTTAAGGGTGGTTTGGATGTGGTGCTTAGGGATATGGTTTAAAGTGAATCTTGAAGAGTAGGGTTCTAGGTTGGACTTGGTGATCCTGAGGGCATTTGCCAACCTGGATGTTTCTGTGATTCTGTGGTTTTCAAGGAGCCATCAAGTATCAGCTAGAAGAAAATGCAGATAAAAGCCACACATCCAAAAATACATTTCAGTCAGGGCAAATCCACAGCAGACTAATTAAAAGCCAAGATCATTATGGTCTTTCCAGACTCCTGCCTGACCCTCAAAGATGGCATGTGATATTTCAGACAGCTCTCACATGGTACTAAAATTACCAAGAGGAGGAAGTGAGATAGTTTGGGGTGGAAATCTGACAGCAGTAGCCACTGAAGATCAGAGCCTGAAGTGTGAAAGGGTGCCAGATTGGAAAGTCAGGAGTGAAGGAGGAGCTCGAAGGTGCAGCAGCAGAACATGGGAGGTCTTGATAGAATGCAAATCTAATATTTTGGGTTTGTTTTTTTTCCTCAAGGGCCTCCACCCTAGTTGAACACCTTCATTGCCACAATCAGCACACACAAGGGAACAGTTCAGGGCTCTGTGTGTGGACTGCAGCTGCTGTGTAGCCCAACAACAAGAAGTCAGCAGCGACTCTTTTTGCAGAGGAAGGTGGTTTCAGGCACGCATGCATAAGGTGGATGCAAACACATAGCGGCACATGCAGCCCCTCACGAACAGGCTTCCCATATGGCAATTAATACCTTGCAAATTCCCTGGCAAGAATCCCTGATTGGAAAACAGATTAGTGACCTCGCTCCACCCAGCAATAAAAACAGAGCCACTGTTCTGTATAATTCTGTGCATTCCCTTCCAATAGTGGGGCTCTTTGTGCGTCCCCTCAGACAATAAACAGGTCTCTGTCTTCCCATTTCTTGGTTTATTTCCCTTGTGTCTTTTAAAAGCCAGAGCCTGATTTAGTGATTAGTGTTTGCTCTTGCGTATCTTGTGCAATTAGCCAGAAGGGCAAATTAGGGAATAAGAAATAAACATTCACATTTAAAAAACAAAACAAAACAAATATTAATATTAAAGGGCATATACTGGATGATAAATGGATATTTTTGAGTCATTAAAAAAAAAAAAATACAGACTTTGGTGGAATGGTCTAGAATATTTCCAAGTATGCCTCGGTAATTTCCTTCAAAGTATTGCTCCCTCTTAACAACTTAAGTCCTTATTAAAACAGTTTGTTAAAGCTTGGCAAAGATGCTGTGACAGCCTCATTGTCTAAGAACTCCTTCCAGCTCGCTGAAAGCTATGTGAGAATGGGAGTGGTTTGTCTCTCCTCAAGGAACTGCTGGTGAGTGTATCAAAAAGAGAAAGAGACAATTTCTCGCCATCCTTTTACACCTGTAGAATTCAGAGAATCACAGAGTTTACATATTGGCAACTCTTTCTGTTCAGAGGAAACCAACAAGCAAACAAACAAAAAAAACCTCAGCATCCCTTGCATTTTATGTTTAAAAAATAATAATACACACTTCACTAAAATCTGGGCATTGCTCTCTCAAAGCTCTCCCCTAATTGCAAACATTAATGTTACTTCAGAAGCACTCACCAGCATCTACTCTCGCAGAATCACAGAATTATCCAGGTTGGAAAAGACCTCTAAGGTCATCGAGCCCAACCTATCACCTAACCCTTTTAATGAACTAACCCATGGCACTAAGTGCCCCATCCAGCCTCCTCTTAAACACCTCCAGGGATGGGGTCTCCACCACCTCCCTGGGCAGCCCATTCCAATGCCAATCACTCTTGGTGTGAGGAACTTCTTCCTAGCATCCAGCCTTAACTTTCCCTGGTGCAGCTTGAGACTGTGTCCTCTTGTTCTGTCCCTGGGTGCCTGGGAGAAGAGCTCAACCCCACCTGGCTACAACCAGCACTTAATGCCATTGGGTGATAAGTTGGACTGGATGATCTTGGAGGTCTTTTGCAACCTGGCTTACTCTGTTCTATTCTTTTCTAACCTCCTTTCATTGCAGTCATCAAAACAGGCTGGACTTTGTGGAGCTGCATAACAGCATGAGGCAGAGAAAGCATTTTTGTAACAATGAGAAGATATTTAGGCTCGAGAAGAGAAGGCTGAGAGGGAATCTCACCAGTGTCTATCATTACCTGAGGGGTGGCTGTCAAGATGAAGGTTGCCAGGCTCTTTTTGATGGTGTCCAGTGATAGGACAAGGAAGAGCGGGTACAAACTGCAACACAGGAGGTTCTGCTTCAATGCTAGGAGACAATTCTTTGTGGTGAGGGTGATGTTGCACAGAACAGGCTGCCCAGAGAAGTTGTGGAGTCTCCTCTGGATACTTTCAAGATGTCCCTGGATGTGTTCCTGTGCCCCTGCCCTAAGTGATGCTGCTTTGGCAGAGGGATTGGACTCAATGATCTCTGGAGGTCCCTTCCAACCTCCAACATCTTCCCAGCTTTGTAGAAGGGGGTTACCATTGACAAGGAACATGGTTAGAAAGTTCCTAAACTGTATAGCCACAGGTAGAATGCTGGTTTTGAGAAAGAGCAGCGAGCTCTGACAGAAGATCTGCCTTCAGCCTCAGAACAGTGGGGTCACATCCCAGAGGATGAGAGTTGTGACCTAGTTCTAAAGGAGAACACTCCTGGTGCATGTGTCTGATACTCCAAATAATGTAGCCTCAGTTTTGTTTTCACCTGCAGAAAAACCCTGCACTGTGGGTGTGGTTTGGGGCTGTTCTAATCCTGTTACATCTATGGGTCCGATATTATTATNGTAGTTCACAGCTTGAGTCGTGTGAAGGCAGTAAAAAAACAAAACCTTCTTCTGACTTCAATATAACTGCATTTGGCAATTAAACTTTCCAGCTGCAGCGAGGAGAAGTTCATTGTGAGGGAGAAGATACTAAAGTGTGTGCACTCTGCCTTTCTGCCTGGTGCTAGCAGGGATTCTGTTGCTGTTGGCTGCTCTGCTACCCCGCTGGATTTTCCCAGTGTTAGTTTTGCTCACCTCTTTGCAGTATTTAAGCCCCAAGCAGCTTCTTTTTACGAAGCTAATTCCACAGAGCGCAAGGAGAGAAACCTCTCAGTAGTGCAGAGCAGCCTGGAGGTGACAGGAGACCTCCCTTCTCATCGCTTTGGCTGTATGTGTGTGCTGAAAGAGTGCATCTGACAAGGTGCTGAGGCTTCATCAGAGTTCTCTCTGCCTTCTCTGACTGTGGTTGCTTCTGTTTTGACTGGTAGATGTCCCTGGATGTTCATCAGGGGAAATGATCTTGGCTGTTTGTTTTGCTTTAAGTGACGTTGAGTACTCTGAGGAGAGAAGTGGGCTCGGACAGCTCTGTAATTGAGGCCATTTTTCTTTTCCCATCCACGACGTGAAGATATCTAACAGCTCTGCTCCTGCAGAAGGCTGTGCCCTGGATGGTCTGGAGCAGCTCTGCTGTGGGGACAGGCTGAGGGAGTTGGGGCTCTGCAGGGCTGACAGTAGTGGTGGGAAACTGTCCCCTGGTCCCCGCAAGCAAGGGCACTGTGCTGGTCCAGGGCAGCTGAAGGAAATGGCCTCTCCCTCATTAGATAAACCAAACAGCACAGGTGCCCAAGCATCTGCGAGGAGGTTTATGTCTTTAAGGTGAGAGCAGCTCTGCTCTGAGGACAGGCTGAGGGAGTTGGGGCTCTGCGGCCTGGAGAAGAGAAGGAGACCTTGGAGTGGCCTTGCAGGATCTGGAAGGGGCCTAGAGGAGGGCTGGGGAGGGACTGCTGACAGGGCCTCGAGATGACAGGATGAGGGGAAATGGGTTTGAAGTGACAGAGGGGAGATTGAAACTGGATGTTAGGAGGAAGTTCTTCACAGTGAGGGTGGTGAGACACTGGCACAGGTTGCCCAGGGAGGTTGTGTCTGCTCCCTCCCTGCAGGTGTTCAATGCCAGGCTGGATGAGGCCTTGAGAGACCTGTTCTAGTGGGAGGTGTCCCTGCCTATGGCACAGGGGGGTTGGAACTGGATGAGCTTTGAGGTCCCTTCTAAACTAAACCATTCTATGATTTCTGATTCTCTGATTCTATGTAGAATCATAGAATCTGATTCTATGATTTCTGAGTTGAGCAGCCTGCGTAACACCACCAGCCAGATTGGATGCTTCTCCTATAGGCATAGAGGAGAAGTGACCTCCTGCTGCTGCACTGAAACAGCAGCTACATGAATTGTAGAGTCAACCACACACAATTCCTGCTAGCAGGCATCAGGGCAGTGTCCAGTTTTGCTTCTACACCACTGCATGTGTACACTGACACTGGAGTATGTCCAGAGAAGGGCCACAAGGATGCTCAGAGGACTGCAGCACCTCTGCTGTGAGGACAGACTGAAAGAGTTGGGGCTGTGCAGGCTGGAGAAGAGGAGGCTCCCAGGTGACCTTATTGTGGCCTTCCAGGATCTGAAGGGGCCTACAGAAAAGCTGGGGAGGCACTTTTTGGCTATGAGGTAGTGACAGGACTAGGGGGAATGGAGCATAGCTGGAGGTGGGGAGATTCACACTGAAGGTGAAGAGGAAGTTGTTGAGCATGAGAGTGGTGAGAGCCTGGAATGGGTTGCCCAGGGAGGTGGTTGGGGCCACTTCTCTGGAATTGTTTGCAGCCAGGCTGGCAGAGGCTGTGGGCAGCCTGATGTAGGGTAGGGTGTCCCTGGGCATGGCAGGGGGATTGGAACTGGATGATCCTTGTGGTCCCTGACTGATATTCTATGAGTCTATGACTACCATGGGGTTATAGTGTCCTTCAGGGGAGACAAAACCAAGAGATTTTAATCAAACCGGGTTGCCACCTGTGAACCATTTTTACTACCTAACAAAGATTTTTCTTCTCTAATAACAATTTATTACACGGAAGTGTACATCTTTGACTTAAAAATATAATATGCAAGACATCAAAGGGCGGCAAAACAGCATCTTAAGCAAACAGAGACTCAGCTCTGGGTTTTGTGTCCAGCTCATGTCATGATAACACTTCCATAGCTCCACTGAATTGTCCTCTTAGCTGTGTAAGTACGAGGAAGGGACTAATCCTCCTCCCCTGCCCCCAGCCCTGCTCTGTGTCCCATACACCTACAGCTGTAGGACATCTGCTGAGGCAGAAGACTCTACATAAATAAGATGTTAATGTTAAAAAATGGTATTTACATTACCTCAAATAAGAACTGTGAGGGAAACATTGAAGGGGCTGTGTATCTTTCCTGTGATGGCTGGGTAGGGGTTCCTAAACAAAGAGCAGCAGGCAACCTAATGCTTTCAAGGGGTCTTTTATGGTTTTGTAAACTCATAGAGTTCTGTGGGAGAAGGATCTTTTAAGGTTCCTTTTCCACAGAGCCTTTTATGCTCTTAATTGCTCTGTTGTGCTTCCCTTCCCTCTTCTTTTTCTTCTTCCACTGGGTTCTTTCCCATGCTTACTGATAAATGACTGGGAGGGTCACACACAGCTTCCAGAAGACCCATATGGAAGAGAGAAATCCTTGCCCACCTTCAAAAAGCACCGGAGTTCAGCTTCCAGAGTGAGCATTTTCTTTTGCTTTTCTTCCTTCTAGGCCTAATTTGATGCCAAATGTTCAACCAGCAGACAGATCTGGGCGTTGTTTAATCTTTACTATCACTGGCAGGCAGAATCTCGTTGGGGTCAAGAGGCACTGTGCTGTGCATCAGGAGATTTGGGTCATACAAGCTACTCAAACAACCATCTTAACAAGGTTACAACTGTCTTAACAAGGTTATGCAGATGCTGCTACCAATGAAAGGATGGCAGCAAATTTCCCAGCTACAGGAGCAGTAAACAGAACAGCTCCTGAGGTTCCCCAGACAGCACTTAGCTGGGAGGGTGTGAAAGGCAAACACCTCTGGATTGCCAACCCTGCACCAAAGAGACCACACCAATCCTTTGCTGCAGCTCTGGATTGCCACTGCTGCACTAAAGAGACCACACCAGTCCTTTGCTGCAGAAAACTACACCAAAAGTGACCTCAGTTTTTGGGGTCCCTTTTCCCTGGTTATACTGATCTCACATCTAGATGCAGGTGACATGCAAGGAGCTGCCTGTTGATTGAAATCACTTTGCCACAGAGAGATCAGCCTGGGAGTATGGCAGACTTCAGTGCAGTCATAGAATCACAGAATGTCAGGGGCTGGAAGGGACCTCAAAAGCTCAGCCAGTCCAACCTCCATGGCAGAGAAGGATCACCTAGACCAGATCACACAGGAACACATCCAGGCAGGTCTTGAATATCTCCAGAGAGGGAGAGTCCACAACCCCTCTGGGCAGCCTGTTCCAGTGTTCTGTCACCCTCACAGGGAAAAAAATCCTCTTCATGTTTAAATGAAACTTCCTCTGGCTCAGCTTCCACACATTGCCCCTTGTGCTGTCATTGGGCATCACTGGGCAGAGCCTGGCTCCAGCCTCCTGGCACTCACCTGTACATGTTGATAAACATTGATGAGTTCACTTCTGAGTCTCCTCTTCTCCAAGCAGCACAGCCTCAGCTCCCTCAGGCTCTCCTCATAGCAGAGCTGTTCCATTCCCTTCATCATCTTTGTGGCTCTGTGCTGGACTCTCAAACAGTTCTATGTCCTTCTTGAACTGGGTGGCCCGGAATTGGACACAGTGCTCCAGATATTGCCTCAACAGGGAAGAGCAGAGGGGCAAGAGAACCTCTCTCAACCTACTAGCCACAGCCCTTCTAATCCACCCCAGAATGGCATTGCCCCTCCCTGGCCACAGGAGCACATTGCTGGCCCATGGTCAACCTCCCATCAACTAGGACCCCCGGATCCTTTTTTCCCTTCCAACAGATCAGTCCCCAGGGAGAATCAGGGATAAGCATGCCATGTCATCAGTGTAAGATGAACAAATCAAACCATCACGTTCTTTGTGGTTGGATGTTTGGTTCATGACTCTTTTGTCACTCAGCTGCCCTTCTTTTCGTTGTGCTTTCCTCTTTCCTGCTAAACCGCTTCAGCGCATTTTCTGCTCTATACTTCACCGAGGATTGCTTCCCCAGGAGAGGCTGTGGTAGGACAAATTCTTTCCTCCTTATCCCAAGTTTCTGACATCTATACTGAAGGAATGGCCCTTTGGAGTGCAACCATGAGGATGATCAGAAGCCTGGAGCACCTCTTCTGTGAGGAGAGACTGAAGGAGTTGGGGCTGTTCAGTCTGGAGAAGAGGAGGCTCCTGGGTGACCTTCTCAGTGGCCTTCCAGGATCTGAAGAAGGACTACAAGAAAGCTGGGGAGGGACTTTTTAGGCTATGAGGTAGTGAGAGGACTAGGGGCAATGGAGCAAAGCTGGAGGTGGGGAGATTCAGACTGGACATGAGGAGGAAGTTGTTCAGCATAAAAGTAGTGAGAGCCTGGAATGGGTTGCCCAGGGAGGTGTTTGGGGCCACATCCCTGGAGGTGTTTGGGGCCAGGCTGGAAGGGGCTGTGTGCAGCCTGATGTAGGGTAGGGTGTCCCTGGGCATGGCAGGGGGGCTGGAACTAGATGATCCTTGTGGTCCCTTCCAATCCTGACTGATTCTATGATTGAAGTGCTCCTGTGGCTCAGGAATCACCTTACTGCTCCCTGGTTACTCATCTGCTAGGAGTACAAACACCACCACAAAAAGCAAAGCTGTGAGGTCTCCTGCTGATGGGATAACATGTGAGAGTCTGCTGGGATCAGGTTATGTTCTGGGCAGCAAGCTGTGCACTCCAGCTCTAACTCACCCCCAGGCTCCTGGGCACACCAAGCAGAGATTCATGCATACAGTAGTGGTTTATACCTGAATTTAGGTGCTAGGAGGCCCTTCTTAGGATAAGAGCACCCACAAAGCTTCATAAGCTGAAATAGAAACACCCAGGAGGTGATAATGGATTAAGTTAGGAAGAAGTTCTTCACAGAGAGAGTGATAGGCATTGGAATGGGCTGCCCAGGGTGGTGGTGGAGTTACCATCCCTGGAAGTGTTTAAGAGGAGGCTGGGTGAAGCACTCAGTGCCATGGTTTAGTTAACTAGGAAGGTTGGGTGATGGATCCTAAAGGTCTTTTCCAACCTGGTTAATTCTGTGATTCTGAAGTGGTAGAATGCAGCTCAAAGCATCCAACCTTTCCTTTCTTTAAGCTATACACAAATCACAGGCTCACAGGATGCCAGGGGTTGGAAGGGACCCAAAGAGGTCATCAAGTCCAAGCCCTCCTGCCAGGACAGGACCATGCAGTCTATCTCAGGTCACAAAGAACTGCATCCTGCAGTATCCTGCATTAATAATGCGTTTGTAATGAGTTTGCTTTTCCCTGGACCAGAGGTGAAGAATCAAGAACAAAGAGAAAAACACACATAAGCTATTTTTTATACCATAATGTTCTGGTCACCCACTGACCAAAAATGCTGAAATAGCTAAGCAAAGGGATTTGTCTGATGCAGAACCACATGAAAGACTGTTTTAAGGAGCTCTCCACTGCAGGCTTGCCACTCTCTGTTTTTTTTCCCTAAGGACACCAGCTGTGGTTTATCTTCTCCTCCTCTCCTTTCCCCACTTGAAAAGTGCTACAGTGTCACTGAAATCTCTGTTCCCAGAGCAAAGAGAGTTCTTAGTTACTGACACACAAAAATCACCAGACCTTCTTCTTCTGACTTTCATCTCAGTAATTCATCAGCATGATGCACCACCCTTTGCCAGAGAAAGTCTCACCTAAAAGAAGCTCAGTCACCCTCATCCGGGGGAAGGTGTCCCTGCCTATGACAGCATTGTTGGATATAGGCAGTCGCTAAGTCCCTTCCAACCCAAACCATTCTGTGATTCTACAGGGCCTTGTGGAGACACCATACATGTTTCTCTTCAAGCAAAGGATTCTTCCAAACAGTGCTACAAAGCCTGGATCCCATTCCCCACCCCTCCATCTTGCAATTTAAGGTCACATTTATCTGGCTACATTATGGTAGCAGAGTTTACAGCTGCATGGGGGTATGTGAATTTTGTCACTTGAAAAGGACTGATAGCACAAGTGTTGCTTTAGGCACCTAAAGCTGAAGGGACATTGTGGAGGGGCTGCTACTGGGCTCTTCTCACAGAAGAGAAGAGGTAATTGGAGACAGAAAAGGGAGAATGGCCTCAAGCTGAGGCTGGAGAGGTTGAGATTGGACACTAGGAAGAAGTTTTTCATGGAGAGAGTGGTCAGGCACTGGAATGAGCTGCCCAGGGAGGTGGTGGAGTCACCCACCCTGGATTTGTCTAAGGGTGGTTTGGATGTGGTGCTTAGGGATATGGTTTAAGGTGAATCTTGTAGAGCAGGGTTTTAGGTTGGACTTGGTGATCCTGAGGGGCTTTGCCAACCTGGGTGTTTCTGTGCTGGACCTTGGCTCTTGAGCAAGCCCAGGATCTACTTACTCTCAAAATGCTTATCTCAGCCTCTCAATTTTACACCTGCTAAAGCCAATCTCAGCTCTGCAGGTGATATATCAGAGTGAAGGACAATGAGGAGGTAATGATTGCTGTCTCCTGGGCTGTCAAAGCAGCCCCACACAGAGCCCTGTGCTCTGCCTGCTTGGCATGCACAAAGCAGGACCCTTCTGTGGCCTACATAAATTTCTTTTACAAAATCAAAGAGATAAGGCAGCGTTTGTGTTTCCAGAACATGGAGTTATCCAGACCTAATTACATTTAATTTCAGGAAGCCAAGCAGAGAGCTGTCAAAGTGGCTTCTTTCTCTAACTGCTGTTGAAAGAGTCTGCTGGCATTTATACTGGGAACGAGTTAATTGAAATGAAAAGAAACTTATCATGGATTAACTGGGAGAAAAAAAACATTAGCCCTGACATTATTCTGGTTAGCTGCACATTGTCCTTACAAAAGCACTCCTCTTTGTGCTACTGGGTGGCTCTTTTATTGGAGTGGGAGGACTGTTTATAATACCCAACGATAAGAAGACCCTGAAAAAATAAATAAGCTTACTGGGATCGAGCAGGGCAAGGGTAGGACTGTCCCTCAGTAAAGCCATTGTGTTCCCAAAGCTTTACCCTTTCAACAGCTTGCCTCTGGAGCCGTGCCTCCCTATGTTTATTATTGCATTATCGTTGTGTATATGGACAGCCTGACCAATAAAACTCTGCTAGCGTCGGTCCACAAAGTGGTGCTGAGAGAAAGCAGCAATGAGCCACCCAAACCAGTACTTGCTGAAGTCATTTTTGTCTGTCGAGGCACCAGCAAGCTGCAGTGAGGTTGTTCATCTGGCCCCCTTCCTTCCATTCGGGCCGTCCCATTTTGTGACTTTCTCCTCTCCCGCTTCTTTTCTATTTATATCCATGTGGCATCTGGTGGCATCATGCCAGGCCACAGCATATTTGGTTGCATTTTTCAGGGGGATGGGATCAGCTTGAGCTAAAACCTCACCCCGAATTCACCAGCAGACTTGATAATGCTCTGAGCTGCTGACATGGCTGGGAGCAGAAACTTGAGAGCAATTCCTTTCGAAGTCCCAGCGCTAAGCTATAGCTGTCTCAGGCCACCTCTGAGACAGCAACACAAACTGGCTGCTTCAAGTTAATCATCTGCAGTAGCTCCAGCATAATTTCTGTATGGCCTTCAGAAGGGTGAGGCAAAACACTCACTTGGTGCTGGTTTGATGCTGAGTGACCCAGACCTAGCTGTGAGCCTTCCCTCAATCTTCTTCCTCTGCTTCCCATTACTTCTTCCTCACAGCTTTCTAGACTACTGGACTAGCAGCCTCCCTTTCCCTTTCCCTTTCCCTTTCCCTTTCCCTTTCCCTTTCCCTTTCCCTTTCCCTTTCCCTTTCCCTCTCTCCCTTACCCTCTCCCTTTTCTTTTTTTCCTTTTCCTTTCCCATTCCCTCTCCTCTCCTCTCCTCTCCTCTCCTCTCCTCTCCT
>VWZI01011658.1:195729-257758 GCA_013396835.1 Psilopogon haemacephalus
CAAGAATGTTTCCATTCTTGACTAATCACAACCAGATTGTGGTCTGGTTAAAATGCCTTGTATTTCTATAGTTTTGAGATGAAAACAAGGGTGAAAATGAGTCATAGCATCAGAGAACACCAGATTAGAAGGGGTTTCATAGATCATCTGATCCAAATATTCCAGGGAAAAGCATCCTTCCCTGAGAGACAGACTGGAATTAGCACTGAGTGAAGGGAACAACCTAGCACCTGTCCAGGTATCAGAGCTTTGGGAAAGGCATTTGCAGGTTCTCTTCTGAAGTTATCTGAATGGCATGAAATGACACTGACTGTTAGATGATGTGGTGCTTAGTGACATAGTTCAGTGGTGAACCTCTCCTATGAGGACAGGCTATGAGAGCTGGGGTTCTGCAGCCTGGAAAAGAGAAGGCTTCCAGGAGACCTTGTATCCTCTTTCTACTGGAAGGAGGCCTTCTAGTATCTGAAGTGGACCTACAGAAAGGCTGGGGAGGGTCTATTGACAAGGTCTTGTCAAGGAGTAATAAGTTTAAATTGGCAGAGGGGAGACTTAGATTGGATGTTAGGAAGAAATTCTTTGCAGTGAGGGTGGTAAGACACTGGCACAGGTTGCCAGGAAGATTGTGGCTGCTCCCTCCCTGGATGTGTTCAAGGCCAGGCTGGATGAGGTCTTGAGCGACCTGTTCTAGTGGGAGTTGTCCCTGCCTATGGCACAGGGTGGGTTGGAACTGGATGAGCTTTGAGGTTCCTTCCAACCTAAACCATTGCATGATTCTATGAACTTGGCACTACTGGGTTAATGATTGGACTTGATCATCTTAAAGGTCTTTTTCAACCTAAATGACCCCCAGGTGAGAGCACCAATTGTTATCCCTTGCTAAGCAGCAGTTGGGTGTGGTGGGGTTGGGGCTGCAGAGCTGCATCGCTGCTCTCAGCAAGGAACAAAGAGCAGCAGTGCTGGTTTGTGAAATCCACCTCGGGCTTGTAGCCTCATAAGGAAAAATATGCCTTTCTAGGCGGCAGTAATTGGCAGAAAATAAGGGAGAGGGAGAACTGAGCCCGAGTCTCCACTCTCATTAGTTTTAAATTAGTGGAACTGCATTGGCTTCACAGGATTTATCCCTGATTTTCACTGAGATAGCTGAGATCAAAATCAGATGTACAAACGTACTGAAACCCTTTTGTGTTTACAGCTACGCGACAACCCTGTGAAAACAGCCTGGAGAAGGCTGTGTTTTGCCAGGCTGCCAAGATGCCACTGCCCTGGTACCCAGGAGAGAAGCTGAGCCCTGCGCTGTGTGGAATCCGACTGTGTGCTGGGCATCGCTGTCCAGCCCCTAGAGCCTTGTGCACACAGGTAAGGAAAATCCATTAGAGAATCATAGAATCAGTCAGGGTTGGAAGGGACCACAAGGATCATCTAATTCCAACCCCTCTGCCATGCCCAGGGACACCCTACCCTAGATCAGGCTGCCCACAGCCTCTGCCAGCCTGGCTGCAAACACCTCCAGGGAAGTGGCCTCAATCACCCCCCTGGGCAACCCATTCCAGGCTCTCATCACTCTCATGTTCAACAACTTCCTCCTCACATCCAATCTGAGTCTTCCCACCTCCAGCTTTGCTCTATTCCCCCTAGTCCTGTCACTATCTGATAGCCTAAAAAGTCACTCCCCAACTTTTTTGTAGCCACCTTCAGATGCTGGAAGGCCACAAGAAGGTCACCTGAGAACGTCCTCTTCTCCAAACTGAACAGCCCCAACTCTTTTAGTCTGTCCTCATAGCAGAGGTGCTGCAGCCCTCTGAGCATTAGTAGGATTAATCTCTGCTGTGAGAGGTGGCCTCCACGAGAAAATAAAAAAAGTTCCTTCAGTTAAGTACAACTTGCTGATAGTTTCTGATGGTGTTGAAGTCTGGCATGGCCACGATTATTTATGCTGTGCTGTAGTCTTTCTGCTATGGACAAACTGTGCTGCTGCTCCTTCAAGCCCTATTTCTCAATGTGAAGTGTTCACTTGGCAGCCAAGTTTGTTTTCCTAATTAATAACATTTAAAGTGACAGAGGTTCAGTTTCTCCCTACAACATTTCTTTCAATGCTATTTACACTGCAGACTTTCACTGACTTCTTTCAGTCAGTACCAGTTAAACATAACCTGACATTACTGATGTTTGCTGTTCCTCGATTTGTGGTCCAGAGAAGGGCCACGAGGATGCTCAGAGGGCTGCAGCACCTCTCCAATGAGGACAGACTGAAAGAGTTGGGGCTGTTCAGTTTGGAGACGAGAAGGCTCCCAGGTGACCTTCTCAGTGGCCTTCCAGTATCTGAAGGGGGCCTACAGAAAAGCTGGGGAGGGACATTTTAAGCTATCAGGGAGTGACAGGACTAGAGGGAATGGAGCAAAGCTGGAGGTGGGGAGATTCAAATTGGATGTGAGGAGGAAGTTGTTGAGCATGAGAGTGGTGAGAGCCTGGAATGGGTTGCTCAGAGAGGTGGTTGGGGCCACATGGCTGGAGATGTTTGCAGCCAGGCTGGCAGAGGCTATGGGCAGCCTGATGTAGGGTAGGGTATCCCTGGGCATGGCAGGGAGGCTGGAACTAGATGATCTTTGTGGTCCCTTCCAACCCTGACTGATTCTATGATTTCTTTTTTCCTCCCCCCCTTCCCTAATGCTTTTGGTTACACTAATTGCCTTTTAATCGGATAGGAAATCAGCAGAGTCTGGAGGAGGCAGAAGAATTGAAACCTGAGAGAGTCAGTCAGAGTGTTACAGCCAGCCAGGCACACTCAGCATGCTCCGTGGTGGCTCCAAAATCTGTGTGCTGACAGCCAGATTTGCATCGTGAGGGCTTTGCTCAGGCTCACATCTGCACTTGTGCAGTTTGGAGTGATTTGGGTTGCGCTATCTCAGGCGTGCACTGAGGTAACCAGGAGCAGAATCTGATTTGGGATGGTTTAAGTTGCAAATTAAACTTAACAGCGAAACCAAAACAATCACTCTGTCGTGGAGCCACTAACATCATTCCAGAGGCCTTACAGTGCCATGGGTAAAATGTGGCCTTGTCTGCTTCAATATCAGCAGAAGAAATGAGCCAATTTGAAGGAACTACGAAGTGAAACCTTTTTTCCTTTCTTTTTTTTTTTCTTCCCCCCACAATACCAAATGTTATGATTTTATTTTTTAAATCTGCTTTTGCTAAATAGGTGAACATGTCATAAAACCAAATAACTGGACTTTTACCTGCAAATTGTGTCCAGGTATGGACTTGTTGCTTGACCATTTTCAATGATTGGAGCTCCTGAAAAGAGAGCATCACTGAAATACAGTGAGAAATAGAATCATGGAATCATAGAATCAGTCAGGATTGGAAGGGACCACAAGGATCAACCAGTTCCAATCCCCCCTACATCAGGCTGCCCACAGCCTCTGCCAGCCTGGCTGCAAACACCTCCAGGCAAGTGGCCTCAACCACCTCCCTGGGCAACCCATTGCAGGCTCTCACCACTCTCATGCTGAACAATTTCCTCCTCACATCCAATCTGAATCTCCCCACCTCCAGCTTTGCTCCATTCCCCCTAGTCCTGTCACTCCCTTATAGCTTAAAAAGTCCCTCCCCAGCTTTTCTGTAGACCCCTTTCAGATCCTAGAAGGCCACTGGAAGGTCACCTGGGATCCTCCTCTTCTCCAAACTGAACAGCCCCAACTCTTTCAGTCTGTCCTCACTGGAGAGGTGCTGCAGCCCTCTGAGCATTCTTGTGGCCCTTCTCTGGCCACACTCCAGCATGCCCATGTCCCTCTTGCAATATGCTTGTAAAATGCTGTACTTCAGCAAGGCTCAAAGCTGCCCAGGCCTTTCCAAGCGGAGCAAAATCTTAAAAGCACCAGAAAATCCTTCCTGGAAGCATGCTCCCAAGCTTGCCTTTTAGAGAAGTTTATGATGATTCAGATAAGATTGGAAAGAATTTCCCGACTTTCAGGCACTTACTCACTTCTACAAACAAACTTAACACCTAAACTTTGCATAGATGTCCCTGGGGCTTACCCTCTGCACCACATCCAGACGCAGAGCTGATGTGTTCTGCAGTTAGGGGCTAGTAAAGGCAGCAGGGGGAAATTAAGATGTGCTGCACTGACTTCATGACCCGAGCCATAGTTACTCATTTTGGTGTCTCCCCTTGTACTTCCACCACAGTCTCTAACCACACAACTATGATTCAGCTGGGGAAAGAGGGAGTTTGTGTGCAGTGACATTTTGGGTAGCCTTAAAGCTGTCTTTCCCCAGCCTCAGCTGCATGAGCTCATTCTCAGCCTGCCCCAGTGTCTGTGATGCAGCTGTTCACCGTATGTGTCCTGACCTCCCTTCACTCAGGCCTGCTTCTTTTTCTGAGCTTGTCTTTGTCGATCAAAATTAGAGAGATGAAACACAATATAGTGACATTGCAGAACAACAACAAAAAAAAGGCAGGAAATCACAGCTAGGGTTTGAGCTGACTGCTCCTGCAGGAGGGGCTCTGCTTTTTGGGGCACTGCAGATGGACTGGGACACAGGCACCTTCTATCTGGAATGGGTTGCCCAGGGGGGTGTTTGGGGCCACATCCCTGGAGGTGTTTGCAGCCAGGCTGGATGAGGCTCTGTCCAGCTTAATCTAGGGTAGGGTGTCCCTGGGCATGGCAGGGGGCTTGGAGCTAGATGATCCTTGTGGTCCCTTCCAACCCTGACTGATATTCTATGATTCTTCAGTCCTGCTGGGCTTGCAAACTTCTACTCAGACCTAGGGTTTTGTGAGCTGATGTTGTTAGTGAGGTTGATACTGATCTTAAAACTGATGCCTGGTTTCAGTTCAGACTGAGAGTCCTCACTGACTGATTTGGGAATAGGAGGAAAGGCTGTAATTAATCAATCTCAAGTCACAGATTCACAGATTGCATTGGGTTGGAAAGGACCCTCAAAAGTCATCTTGTCCAACCCCTCTGCAGTCAGCAGGGACACCTCCAACTAGATCAGGCTGCCCAGGGCCACATCAAGTCTGATCTTGAAGATCTCCTGGGAGGGAACCTCAACCACATCTCTGGGCAACTTGTTCCATTATTTCACTGCTCTCTTTGTAAAGAACTTTCTCATTATATCCAACCTAAATCTACCCTGCTCCAGTTTCAAACCTCTGCACTTCTTCTTATCACTACAAGCTCTTCTAAACAGTCCTTCCCCAGCCTTCCTGTAGGTCACCTTCAGACATGCAAATGTAGCTATAAGGTCTTCATGTGCCTTCTCTTGTCCAGCCTGAAGAGCCCCAACTCTCTCAGTCTGGTTAGATGAAAGTCTCCTCTTGTCAACTTCAAAATGGGCTGAGATCCCACTGAAGATTATCTCAAATCAGGTGCATCCTTCAGCCCTGGAAGACAAGGCACTGTGGCAACAGAGGCAAAAAGAAAGATGTTTCTCTCATGGGAGATGTTCAGTGAGTAACTAATTCATCATAGAATGTATTACTAAAATGTTGGTGTTTGATGCTTGATTCCAGAAACTGAGGTGCTGCTGGATGTTTTGAGCACATAGCAATCCAAAAAAAACCTCTGTGGCAAACTCTTTCCTCATGGGACTCTAACATGACTATTGACTTCAGCAAAGCAAAGCTGATTTATACTACGTTAATGGATAAGTAAGTGGCTTGAGAGCAGCCCTGAGGAGAGGGACTTGGGAGTGCTGATGGACAAGAAGCTCAGTGTGAGCCATCAGTGTGCTCTTGCAGCCCAGAAAGTCAACCAGAGCATGGGCTACATCAAGAGCAGTGTGGGCAGCAGGGCAAGGGAAGTGATACCTCCCCTCTACTCTCTACTGGTGAGACCCCACCTGGAGTATTGCATCCAGTTCTGGTACAAGAGAGATATGAATGTGCTGGAAGGTGTGCAGAGAAGGGCCACAAGGATGATCAGAGGGCTGGAGCTGCTCTGCTATAAGGAGAGACTGAGGGAGTTGGGGCTGTATAGTCTGGAGAAAAGAAGGCTCAAATGTGGCCTTATTGTGGCCTTTCAGTATATTTAAGGGGGCTACAAGAAAACTGGGGAGGGACTTTTTAGGCTATCAGGTAGTGATAGGACTGGTGGGAATGGAACAATTCTGGAAATGGGTAGATTCAGACTGCATGTTAGGAAGAAGTTTTTCAGCATGAGGGTGGTGAGACCATGGAATGGGTTGCCCAGGGAGGTGGTTGGTATCTCATCCCTGGAGGTGTTTAAGGCCAGGCTGGATGAGGCTGTAGACATCCTTATCTAGTGTGAGGTGTCCCTGCCCATGGCAAGGGGGTTGGAACTAGATGATGCTTGTGGTCCCTTCCAACCCTGACTGATTCTATGATTCTGTAATTCTTGGTGGTGGTGACCTTCATGAAATGGTCTATCACAAGGCTGATACACTTTAAACCTTCTTCAAGCATGTCCAGCTCTATTGTAAAAAAAAAAACAAACAAAAAAACCAAACCACCTATTTATTTATTTATTTATTTATTTGTCTCATTATTTATTTATTTAATCAGTGTTGTTTCTTTAAAATGATCAGATTTAATGTGAAAATTGCTGGAAGAAGACATTAAATATGGCCCTTCACACCACCATTCCAGCAGATGCTTCGGTAACAGTGCAGCCACGCTCGGGTGTCGTGTTAAGTGCTGCTTGCTCTGTTTTGAACCCTGATCTAATTCTTGTTTCCCATTAATGGTCAAATAACACTGGTCTAATTAAAATCAGACAAATATTTTGTGTCGTGTGTAATAGGTAATCTGAAGTCCATGTGCAACGATTTAACTCGACCATCTGAGCTTTGGATAAGGAGAAGTTTTCATCTAGTATTGGCTTCCCAGTCGACGGAGAGCAATGCCTGCTGCCAGTCCTGTTGGAGCTCACTGATAGATGCTTCGTGGATAGCACTGGAATTCCTACAGGAATTACTCAAGCACAGCAAATTCCAGGTTTTTCTCCCTTTTTTTTTTTCTTGGTAACTTTCTTTTGCATGGGAAAATTATCCCCGAGTGATAACAGAAGACGGAACAACAGCAAATTTTTTTCATGGTACTATTATGAGTGTCCCAATCTAATCTCCATTTGGTTATGGTAGTTGGATGGGTATAAAGCATTAGCAAATTCAGGCTCTGGCCTCACGACACCAAACACAAATATTTAACCTGGCAAAGGATTTTTCAGTAACAGTCCTCCTCAAAAAGTCTAAGAGAAATTAGGTCTTGCAACACATTTAAATCGATAAAATAATGTGCCAGGCTTCAGCCACTGTTCAAGAACAGCAGAAAAGAATTGTCTGCAGCCAGGGATATCTATTCAGAAACAGAGATGTAAGAGCTGCAGGAATGTTGAGAAGTAGCCCACCTAAATCCCTACTTTTTTTAATTTTTTTTTTTCTCTTCATAATTTGAGAGGTAAAAAGCAACTGGAGGTAATTTTCTAGAGCTCTGGCTGTGTCCAGTGTAGATGAGCTTTAACAACAGCAAGTCAGCCAGTGGCCATCCGGGGGTAATGGCAGAGCTCTTTTCCTGCTGAAAGTATGGTCTGAATATTTCTATTCCCTCCAAGGTTTACGACTCTGCAAATTACAGCATAAAACTGTAAATCCTTTTCTCCTTGTTTCCCAAACCTATGTACCAATGGTGTTTTTCCTGTTCTGTTTTTAAATAGCTGTTTGCTGCCATTTCTGTTTTTCTTGGCTTAGTGAGCACAATCTTCTACAAAACACAATGTCAGCACTTCAGAAAACAAACAAAAAAAAAAAGCAAATTATTTGTGTGTGCATGGAAATTATGCATGCACAAACACCCTCTTATGTGTATTGGCAGGTTGCAACAAATATGTGAAACTCATTCTCAGAAGGTATTACTGATATAAAGGAGCTGACAGGAGCTGAGAAAGTTTAGACGTTTGTGTAAATTCACAGCTGTGTTCTGCAGGATTAAAATGTGGTGCTGGATTAAAAAAAAAAAAAAAAAAAGAAAAAAAAAATTAAAAAAANCCACCCTCACTGCAAACAACTTCCTCCTAACAACTATCCTAAACCTCCCCTCTACCAGTTTAAACCTATTACTCCTCATCCTGTCATTACAAGACCTTGTCAATAGTCCCTCCTCAGCCTTCCTGTAGCCCCCTTCAGATGCTGGAAGGCCACTGCAAAGTCTCCTCGAAATCTTCTCTTCTCCAGGCAGCAGAGCCCCAACTCTCTCAGCCTGTCCTCACAGCAGAGCTGCTGTAGCCCTCTGAGCATCTTGGTGGCCTCCTCTGGACTGGCTCCAACAGTTCCACGTTCTTCTTGTGTTGGGGGCTCCAGAGCTGCAGACAGTGCTGCAGGTGAGGTGTGAGGAGAGCAGAGCAAAGGGGCAGAATCCCCTCCCTTGCCCTGTTGCCCACAGCTGCTCTTGCTGCAGCCCAGCACACAGTTGCTGTCTGGGCTGCACTCACACTGCAGCCTCATGTTGATCTTTTCACCAACACAGACCCCCAGGTCCTGTTCCTCAGGGCTGCTCTCAGCCATTTCCCACCCAGCCTGGAATTGTGCTTAGTATTGCACCCACCCAGGTGCAGGACCTTGCCCTTGGCCTTGTTGAATGCCATGAGGTTGGCCTGGGCACACCTCTTCAACCTGTCCAGGTCCCTGTGGATGGATTCCTGATCTCTAGCAAGTTGACTGTGCCACACAGCTTGGTGACCATCTGCTGAGTCTGCACTGATTCCTCTGTCCACGTCACTGACATAAGCCAACCACTGA
The DNA here is from genome assembly GCA_013396835.1 of Psilopogon haemacephalus. Lineage (NCBI taxonomy): Eukaryota > Metazoa > Chordata > Aves > Piciformes > Megalaimidae > Psilopogon > Psilopogon haemacephalus. Next base: position 204,490 of record VWZI01011658.1, read on the forward strand.
GACCTGTTCTAGTGGGAGGTGTCCCTGCCTATGGCAGGGGGGTTGGAACTGGATGAGCTTTGAGGTCCCTCCCAACCTAAACCATTCTGTGATTCTATGATTCTATGGATTAATTCACAGTGCTTTCCCTGAGGACTTTGATTCCTTCTTGCATACTCTCTTTGAGATCTCTCCCACTGGCTGTTACCTGAGAGAAAGGATGAAGTGGTGCAGAAATTTCTCTGGTGATATTTAAAGTGTTTATTCCATTCTCCTGACTCAGATGAGAGTGGGAGAACCTACTTCAGAAATCAGCACTAACCAAAGTTCACTGATTCTGGTCCTGTCCACTGCAGTTCCTAAGGCAATGGGTTTTTGTAGTAGGAACTGAAACATAGTAGTTTAATGTCAGAAGGGGGAATTATTTCCTTGTTTTTTTGGAGAAGGTGTCTTTTAGAAACTTAGGCAGCTAAGCTGGCAAAAAGAGTCACTACTGTGGAACAAAACCTTTGGCTTTCCTTAATTTGAATGATTATTCAGGTACATCATCTCTTCCAGCAGCTCTGGGTACTAGTGCCACAGCCTGAAGCAGAGCTGAGTCTCCTCCTCTCGTGGTCCTAACCCAGCTGCCCTAGTTCTAGAAGGAGTCAGCTGAGTGGAAACAAGTGGTGGGGATTTTGCTGTGAATTGCATGAGCCCTCCAATACCTTCAGGCTTTATAAACACATACCAAAGTGCAAGAGAAACGGAGTTACCAAGAGCTCAGTTCTCTAAAGGCAAACATTTCTTTTTATTAAAAACTATGGACTTTTAACCCACCCCAAACAGGGGTTTGAAAGTTTCATTTGACTTGCAGGGACTGTAAATTGCATGGGGGTTTGTTTTGAGCCAAGGCTTTGGTCCTTAATTCCCAGTATAGCTGAAACCATGCCCAAGAGCATGACCATGAACTCTGGTCCCAATAAGACATGTCGAGTTTTTCCTCTTAGGGCTGATGGTTAGCTGATCATGTCACAGGGCTTTGCAGGTGCTGAGGAGATAGTGACCTGCCAAAGCAATACAGCTGTGAAAGCACCAGAAAAGAGAGTTTCTGAGACCAGGGCTTTGGGGTTGGCAGCAGTGAGACACCTCGCTTCTCATACAGGACTTTTTCAAAACATCTATGGAAGAGGCATCAGAGCAAGATGGGTGCTACAGACAGCAAGTGAGGAGAGTTTCGTCATTTTGGAGCCCCTATTACAAGAGGGATGTGGACATGCTGGAGTGTGTCCAGAGAAGGGCCACGAGGATGCTCGGAGGGCTGCAGCACCTCTGCTATAACAGACTGAAAGAGTTGGGGCTGTTCAGTCTGGAGAAGAGGAGGCTCCCAGGTGACCTTCCAGTGGCCTTCCAATATCTGAAGGGGGCTACAGAAAAGCTGGGGAGGGACTTTTTAGGCTATGAGGTAGTGACAGGACTAGGGGGAATGGAGCAAAGCTTAGAGGGCCACATCCCTGGAGGTGTGTTCAGCAGGGCTGGATGAGGCTCTGTCCAGCCTGATCTAGGGTAGGGTATCCCTGGGCATGGCAGGGGGGTTGGAACTAGATGATCCTTGTGGTCCCTTCCAACCCTGACTGATTCTATGATTCTAAGCCCTGATGCAAAGGAGAGCAGCATAATCTGAATGGAAGTTTGCTTCCAGTTTCTGGCTTCCCTTTTGCTGCTGCCCAGTGACACATGGCTTAGCTAAGGAGCTCTTGGGTCACCTTCCTCTAGAAGAAGCAGGATTTGGCCAGAGCAGGGTTAAACCCTATGCCTTCCCCAGGGAAACAACGTTTGCAACTCTTGTCTGTTGCAGGGAGAGGAGCCACCTGCAGCCCATCAGCACGGGAGATGTTGATGAAGAGCAGGGGCTGTTCAGAGCAGTGTGAGAAAGCCACACCTCCATGGAGATGGCTACGCTGACCCAGGAGCACCTTGCAAAGGGGATGCTCAGACTTGTGTAAGAAACAAAACATTTATTACTACTACCCCTACTACTGCTTTTATATCTTTTGCTTTTCTCCCTGTTAGGAATTGTCTTGAACTCTTTCCCCTCTCTCAGGATTCCTTTTTGCTTCTTGTAACAAATTAATATAATTTTATTTTTTAAAATTAACCTCTGTAATTTGGACAAGGAGAAGTTTGTAGAGGGAGCATGGCTCTGTGGGTTGCATAGTGCTTAACTTAAGTGAAACTTCTTTTTAGCCTTAGTTACTAAGGTGGCTGTGGCATCACCAGTCCAAACAAAAGAGCTGATAAAGGGACTGTGCTTAAATAAACCCCTAGGATAGTGGTTTACAAGCATCTATCTTGCTCTGTGCTTCCTTCTGACAGCTGTAAATAACAGATAATCTACTTTGCCAAAGTGAGCTAAGCTTTGGAAAGTCCTGCAGATTTGGTGTCTGACTCTGCATATTGCAGTACATCTCATTTTACATCTTTAGACTAAATCTAGTGGCTGACATTGGTTAGAATTCAGCATTTCATGTCTCAGGAAACATAGCTGTTGTTCAGAGTTGTAGATGGCCCACACTTGTCTAACCTTCTTCTAGAAACCAGTTTTAGCAGCTGAGCTCTTCCTCTCTGGTCCTAACTCAGTTTCTCCTTGCAGAGAAGGGAAAAGAGCTTTGTGTATGTGTGACCTGTGAGGAGATTCTCTGGTGTTTCTGTCAATCTCCTATGAGGGCAGACTGAAAGAGTTGGGGCTGTTCAATCTGGAGAAGAGGAGACACTCAGGCAACCTTCTTGTGGCCTTCCAGGATCTGAAGTGGGATACAAAAACAGTTGTGGAGGGACTTTTTAGGCTATCAGGGAGTGACAGTACTAGGGGGAATGGAGAAAAGCTGGAGGTGGGGAGATTCAGACTGGACATGAGGAGGAAGTTGTTCAGCATAAAAGTAGTGAGAGCCTGGAGTGGGTTGCCCAGGGAGGTGGTTGGAGCCACATGGCTGGAGGTGTTTGCAGCCAGGCTGGCAGAGTGCAGTGTGCAGCCTCATCTAGGGTAGGGTGTCCCTGGGTATGGCAGGGGGGCTGGAACTGGCTGATCCTTGTGGTCCCTTCCAACTCTGACTGATTCTATGATTCTATCTCATGGAGTAAGTCAGATGCCTCAGACACCTGCTTCAGGGTCAGCACCTTGAAGCACGTCTGAGGAACGAGGTTGTAGAGGTGGGGATAAAAATTGTGCAAGGCTTGCTTTGGCTACTGTTGCAGCAGTAGTGCCAGCTCTATCTAATCTGCCTTTAAGGGCTGTTCTAGTTGCCAGCACTGTTATTCCCCAGCTTGAGAGAGAGATGAACAATCCAAATGCTGTTTGGGTAGGCAAAGTAGTAAAAAGCTAAACCCAAGTTAAATGTTTGGCTGCCTCTCTGCTTCCACATACCACTGCCAGTCAAAGATAGAGGGCTTCTCTAGAGGAAGGAAACTAAATCAGTAAACTAAATGTTTACTGGTGCTGATTAGTTTCTGGAAAGATTGAAGAAATGTGTTTATATGTGGGCCGCTGCTGATATCATTTTATCTGATGTCTGGGAAGAATGAAGGCTTCTTTAATTTGCTTGTTCAGATGTTGAGGTCTGAGAGGTGAACAGAGAAGGCTCCACGTTGCCTCATCACATCAGTCAGAAAACTCACAAAGAGAGCACAAGGCCACACAGTCTCGGCTGAACAAGAGCAGCTGACTTTGAAAGAGGGCAGAAGCTTGTCTGGGTCCCTCTTTTCAGCAGGAGCCTTTGAGCAAGCTTGTGTGAGGTGCCCACTGGGCAGAGCAGGGGAGCAGAAAGCTACACACTGCAGTGCCTGATGTGCTGCTGGCTGCCTGCCTGCCTCTCATTTCTGATCCAGCAGGCTGCTGGGGAAGGGGATTTAAACCCCCAGTTTACAGTGGGATAGCTTTTATTCCCCAGGAGACCGTGGATGAGCTATCAGAGCAGCTTTCTCAGGGGCACCAGGGGCTCTGGGGTGAATGAAGTGTGTGCCTCCAACCCAGATCTCCCTCAAGTGCTCCCAAAGAGTATGGCTTTGGTTGTGCATGAGGAGAAAAGCTTTGTCCACCTAGTCATGGCCAGAGGCTGCTTGTTATTTTCTAGAGTCTACTACCCCCCCTCTACTCCGCTCTGGTGAGACCCCCTCCTGGAGTACTGCATCCAGTTTTGGAGCCACTGTTACAAGAGGGATGTAGACATGCTGGAGTGTGTCCAGAGAAGGGCCACGAGGATGCTCAGAGGGCTGCAGCACCTCTGCTATGAGGACAGACTGAAAGAGTTGGAGCTGTGCAGTCTGGAGAAGAGGAGGCTCCCAGGTGACCTTCCAGTGGCCTTCCAGTATCTGAAGGGGGCATACAAAAGAGCTGGGAAGGGACCTTTTAGGCTATCAGGTAGTGTCAGGAGTAGGGGGAATGGAGAAAAGCTGGAGGTGGGGAGATTCAAATTGGATGTGAGGAGGAAGTTGTTGAGCATGAGAGTGGTAAGAGCCTGGAATGGGTTGCTCAGGGAGGTGGTTGGGGCCACATGGCTGGAGATGTTTGCAGCCAGGCTGGCAGAGGCTGTGGACAGCCTGATGTAGGGTAGGGTATCCCTGGGCATGGCAGGGAGGCTGGAACTAGATGATCTTTGTGGTCCCTTCCAACCCTGACTGATTCTATGATTCATCTTTTGAAGCCATACTTCAGGTTTGCTTGCTGTCTGCACTGGATAAGTTGCCCTTCAAAATTGTAGCATGAATGCTGTGATTGAAATGCAAAGTTCTGGAGCCCCTTAAGAATCTAAACTACTCTGCCCAATTCCTGTCTGTAATAGCTCCTCCATTACATGATTGTGTAATTCTCTTTTCGTGTAGCATCTCACCCAGCAGCTCTCCTTTTCATGAATTTCAGGTAAGCAATAGTGTGAAGAGAGCACAATAATTTGGCAGGTATGGAAAATGCAGTGTCAGTACTTTGGAAATTTGAGGCATAAGGATTGGATTTGGGAGGGGGGGAAAAGGTGATCGAAGGAAGCCTGGGGCCTGAATGCTTTTAACATGCTGGCTCGATGGCTGCTGTGCTCTTAATTAAATCCTGATCCCTCCCAGCCTCATGCACATGGTTAAGAGTCACTGAAGCCAAGGGGGTTTAAGGAGACTCTGCTCAGCACATGACTTCCAGTGCTGCTCAGATGGCTGCCTGGGTTACTGAAGTTACATGTTATTAGTCAAGATCTGAAGAATTACAGATTTCAATAGTTTCATTGTTTCATAGGGGTCCTCTGTGTCACGACGAAATGTGCACCCTGCAGAGTGCAAAACTCCTTATTCAAACTGACACCCTCCATCTCCACTGAAGGTATGGGAGGGAGAAGTTTCTCTAGTTTTATTTTTAATCTTTTTTTTTTTTTTTTTTTTTTTCCTGTGGCTACAAGGTTAAGAACCTACTGAGCACTTAAAGCCAAAGTCCAATACTAAATTGCAGTTTAATCAGAAGTCAGTGAGAGCACATCATCAATATTTTAGGAGTGTGCATTAATAAATGTGAAATAGAGAGGGCTTTAAAATGGATTTTTACTTTGGTGTGGTAATGACCTTTAAGGCAATTATTGCTGCAGAGTTTGTTTCACCATTCCTTTTTCTGCTTAATTTGCTGCTTTTTGCATCTTTAGCCTGTTTGTTGGAAATTATTTGTGTGGGGTTTTTTGGGTTTTTTTGTTTTTTTGGTTTTTTTTCTTCAAGGCCAAATACATGTGTTTTTAATGTGTTTGGAAGATAAAACACTATCCTTGGTCGATGGGGGTAGAAGCTGTGGCCAGAAGCAAAATGAGACTCCTGCTATTCTAGCTTCATGGAATCCTTCTGTTGTCATTCCTTTGTGTCCAAGTTGGAGTTAGTGCAAGCATGTCTACCTTCTTTCTATCCTCCTCCTGCTGGGGGACTTTGAAAAAGAGGAGGCTGAGGGGAGACCTCAGTGCTGTCTACAACTACCTAAAGGGACATTGTGGAGAGGCTGCTGTTGGTCTCTTCTCACAGGTAATTGGAGACAGAAAAGGGAGAATATATCAATATCTGTATAACTTATATATATATATAAATACACAGATATCTTATCCATATATATATAATGTTATATATGATGTCTGTCCAGTGAGGGAAGTTCTGGAGAGGCTGCTGCTGGCCTCTTCTCACAGGTTATTGGAGGCAGAACAAGGGGGAATGGCCTCAAGCTGAGGCTGGGGAGGTTTAGATTGGACATTAGGAAGAAGTTTTTCATGAAGAGGGTGGTCAGGGACTGGAATGAAGTGCCCAGGGAGGTGGTGGAGTTATCCCCCTGGATGTATTTTGGGGTGGCTTGGATGTGGTGCTTAGGGATATGGTTTAAGGTGTATCTTGTGGAGTAGGGTTCTAGGTTGGTCTTGGTGACCCTGAGGGGCTTTTCCAATCTGGATGTTTCTGTGATTCTGAAAAACTATGGCTGCTGGTGTTCTTCATCTCCCAGTGGCTTTAGATAGGCTTGAGTGAGTGCAGAGAAAGATTGATTTAGAGATGGGAAAAAACCCACAATTATTATATGACTGAAGAAGTCTTTTGCTCTCCTTGAGCACAGAGAGCACTCTGAAGACAATATATTTTTTCAGAATTACACCTGGTATTTTGCTGAGCACATCTGCATGCTACATGCTCTTGCTGAAGCACTGTAGCAAGTATTTAAGCTGTAGGGGCAATAAATGCGCAGCAAACTCATGAGTGGTTTGAAGGAGATCTTAGAATCATAGAATGGTTTAGGTTGTAAAGGACCTCAAAGATCATCCAGTTCCAATCCCCTTGTGCCATAGGCAGGGACACCTCCCATTAGAACAGGTCGCTCAAGGCCTCATCCAGCCTGGCCTTGAACACCTCCAGGGAGGGAGCAGCCACAACCTCCCTGGGCAAGCTGTGCCAGTGTCTCACCACCCTCACTGTGAAGAACTTCCTCCTAACATCCAGTTTCAATCTCCCCTCTGCCAGTTGAACCCCATTACTCCTTATCCTGTCATTACAAGAGCTTGTAAATAGAATCAGTCAGGGTTGGAAAGGACCACAAGGATCATCTAGTTCCAACCTCCCTGCCATGGGCAGGGACACCCTACCCTAGATCAGGCTGGACAGAGCCTCATCCAACCTGGCCAAAGGCCTTCTTGACTGACTTGAAGTGCAGTAATACCTTCTACGGGTTCCCATGCAAGCAAGGTTTTCTCTAACTTAGGTTCTGCATATGTGTTTGCTTATTTGGATCAAACACTCCCCTTCATCAGTGTGAAAAATACTGAAGGCTCAGCATCACTGGCATGCAGGGCAAATACTCCACGCTGAGATTTGGAGGTTATTGGCAACTTCTCAGTGGCAAGCCAGGCAAGCACGGACAATTACCATCATTTCATCCAGCCTCCTTCTAACCTGTCCATTTTTTTTCTCCCTTGGATGCTGTTTATTCAGGCCATGGCTCTTCTTGCTGGCAGAGCTCGCCAGGGCTCCCTGACATAAATAATATTCCTGCCTGACTCCAAGCCTTGTAGACTTCACTGGATACCATTACAATTGCAAAGGGTTTTCCTCTAGTAACAAACCAGTGCTCACTTACTGTATATTCACCCTGGTCTTTAAATGTAAAATATTTTACCAGACAACTCTTTCAGGACTGAATTTTTGAAGTTATTATTTTGTTTTAACTTTTTTTTTCTTTTTTTTTTTTTCTAAACATGCTGCATTGGGAAAACAATGTTTTACAACCTTAGTGCATGATTTCCAAACCAGTATATTCATAGGACAAATGCCAACGAGCTAGAAGGTAACACAAACAACAATGCCATAAATTACGTGTGGGCTATTTACATAAAAGCTTCAGGTTGAGAATTTACACAATAATTCATTTTAAGGCATTTTACAGCATGTTCATTGGGAAGGAGGAAGGCAACGGAGTTAAACCCTTTTGTTTGTAGCTCAGGGGTTTAGAAGGGAAGAATTTATCAGGTGGACAGACAAATTTTGCACAGGCTTGAACAGTAAGCCTTGACATTACTACAGCTGTAGTTATTTGACAGAAGAAAAAAAAACAACATTCAGCTACCACGAGCTGGTAACACTAATTGCTTAGTTGTGGCTATAAACAGATGATTATGCATTAAATTCTAGTGACTGATGTCAGATACTTCTTGCTTAATGTTGATGGTGTGATTGAGATATATATATATATGCTTAATTAATGGTCATAGAATCAGTGATTTTTATATATATATATGCTTAATTAATGATCATAGAATCAGTGAGGGTTGGAAGGGACCACAAGGACCATCTAGTTCCAATCCGATCAGGCTGGCCTTTTCATTTTTGCTCTATGATAGGATCAATGGGTATGAGCTACAGAATCTTAGCATGAGGAAAAACTTCTTGACTGGAAGGGTCACAGAGCACTGGAGCAGGCTGTCCAGAGAGGTTGTGGAGTCTCCTTCTCTGGAGACTTCCAAGCCCTGTATGGGTGCATTCGTTTGTGACCTGAGCTAGATTCTATGGTCCTGCTCTGGCCAGGGAGGTCCCTTCCAACCCCAAACACCCTGTGATATTTATGTTACAAAGAGATGACACCTTATTCTTTCTGATATTCCCATTTTACACAAATAAATTCAATTCTCTGCTATCATGTTTTTCATGGCTGTCAAAGCTGGAGAGCAAGGAACTGAGATGTGAGCACTGTCCTCATTGCTGCCTCCTTTTCTTCTATCCAAGAACTCCTCCATCTCTGACAAAGCCTCTTTCACCACAGTGGACGTTTTTGACAGGAAGCTCACTTCCAGCACCTCCTTTACTTTGTATCAGCTAAAGTGAAAATTTCAGCACAATTTGTAATAATTTTCTTAGTTTTGAACAAGAACCTGAAGGGGTTAAAGCCACATGGACAGAAGGCTGAAGTTTAGGATCTACGTTTTCCTGACAACTGAGAAATAGCTCTTGATTTCAGTGCATAATGCATCATACTACAGAAAATGTATGAATGTATATCACAGCTGAAATACAAACTCACTCTTGTATACAAAACAGAAATGCCATTTTTCTTCTCCTCTGCTGCCTTCCCTACCCTGACACAGCAAGGTATGATAAAACAAGTAGGGCTGTGGTCCCCTTAAACCTGCTATGTCAGGAGAGGGGGAAAGAAGACATTTTCATACAGCAATATTTTCATTTATGATGGAAAGTTCAAAACTTGTGACGACCTGACAAGTCACAAAACTCATCTCCCAAAATGAATCCTGGTATGGGTCACTCTTTTGCAGCTCTCCCTCTTGAATTAATGTGCAAACTACTGGTGCTGTTGGAAGTGACCATAAAGTTTTAAACTTCAGTTTCAGGTTTTAAATTGTATTTCAGCAACAGGCACCTACATTTCTTTGCAAGTGAATGGGAACCCCAGGCTATAAATCATGGCAATTGCTTTTGCTTCCTTAGTAGATGAGTAGACTTTGGTTTCTTCCACATAGCTCAGGAGCAAGGGTAGGATGGAAAAGAAAACTGTTTACCTGAGTCTCAAATATAAATATGAAGTCATCCTCCTCAGGATAAACTCTAGTCAGGGTTAATCCCAATTTAAATTTCAGTCTGACTTTGGCCACACTTCTGTGCAGTTTTTAAGTATAGCAGCCATAAATAAAATTCCAGAAGGATAAATCACATTGATTGACAGCTCTCTTAAGTCTGCTCCCTGGAGTTCATGGTCCCAGCTCTGGTGAGGTATAATGAACTCGTCTAGCAGAATGACACAGTTCTTTTAAAGTGGTGAGCACAGCTATAGGTACAGCTGCATTTAGTTAGGTCCCTGTTGGCCCATTTTTCTGTGCAGTGCCTGAACACCAGCTGGGGTGAAACCTTATGGGATTGGCTATTGGATGCCTCAGTGGAACTGTCTGCAGAGAGGTTCTCTCTGAGGCATGAGGACCTATATCTGAATTACTCTGATTTTGAGTTTGTTTTGTTCTGGTTTTTGGGGGTTTTATGGTTGTTTGTTTGGTTGGGTTTTTTTCTGAGCTATGTGTTCTTCAGGATTTTATGGTTGTGTCAGTCAGCCTAACAAAAAGATGCTACATCTTCCTACTGATGATTCTTCTCCTAAGTCCTTGGACCGTTACAGCTGCAACAATACTGCTGCTGTTGAAACCTTTGCTTCTAGTTATTTGTTATTCTGTGAAAGGAATTAAGGTTTGCAATGATAAATATATTTTTTTACAATTTTTTTTTCTCCAGGAAAGTAGTAACTTTTTGGATATATAAGTTGTTACCATTTAATGCAGATTGAATGCATTCTTTTTTTTTTTTAAACCATTTTAGGAAGGGTTAATGAATTTCCCATGAATTTACACAAGGAAAAATAGCTCTTCTTTTACAAACATTAACAAAGAAAGTCAAGTGTAGATGCAGTTTAAATGGTCTCCTGAACTTTGTATTTTAAGATCAAAGAATCAGTCAGGGTTGGAAAGAACCACAAGGACCATTTAGTCCCAAGCTCCCTGCCATGGGCACATCACAATAGATCAGGCTGGACAGAGCCTCCTCCAGCCTGGCCTTAAACACCTCCAGGGATGAGGCTTCCACCACTTCCCTGGACAATCCCTTCCAGGGTCTCACCACCCTCATGCTGAAGAACTTTCAAGCTATTATTTATTTTGAGCTATTATTTATATCTAATATGATAAATATTATATGTATTCTATAATATGTATTCTTTATTTCAAACTCTTTTCTTTCAAACTTTCAAGCTATTATTTATTTCAGGCTATTATTTGTATCTAATGGAATAAATATTATATGTATTATATAATATTTATTATTTATTTTGAGCTATTATTTCAAGCTTTCAAGCTGTCATTTATTTCAAGCTATTATTTGTATTTAATGTAATAAATATTATATGCATTATATAATATTTATTATTTATTTTGAGCTATTTCATTTCAAGCTTTCAAGCTATTATTTGTATCTAATATAATATGTGTTATATAATATTAATTATTTATTTCAAGCTGTTTTATTTCAAGCTTTCTCCTTTTAGTTTCCTCTCTCTCCTTTCCTGGTCTCCTCCTCAAAACCAGTCGTATAGACACTATATTTTTACCTGAATTATTTGGACCCATGGCAAAAATGTGACTCAGTGCAGCTTAGATCTTGTCTTTGAAAATAAACAGCGTTCAACACGACATTTTCTTTTCTCCTTGTACTTGATCAGGCCTTAGGCATTCCTTAGCTACCTCACTTATTTATGCCTTAATGATGTAACTCCGTTGTGGTGAAATATACTCTGAGGCCATTGTAGGCTTGGCCACTGCTCAATCCAGCCTCTGATCCTTTCCAACGAGTTGCTCATCTGTTTCCCTCAGAGCAAGCAACCAACCTAGCATGACCAGTGGCATCTACACAGCAGATGAAAGCTTCAGCAACAGGAATCTGGACATCTTGTCCCTGCTTCAGTTCACCGCTTGAAGTCACAGACACTCACTGTAACCTCCTGTGGTGATCAACAGGATTATCTCTGCTGACAACGTTCAGCAAAACATTGCTTTCTTCCTCCTTCCTCCTGCCAGCTCAAAGAAGGAAAGAAGTGTCCAGGGGAAGTGGCACTGAAGGATTCCAGTAGAGACAGGCAGAGGAAAAATCTCCTACAAGAACCATATGTTCCACCTCTCACTGCTCCCTAACCAGCCTCCTACAATGCATTCTGAGAGGAGTCTGATTCTTTGTGGGATTAGGAGGAAGTTCTTCACAGAGAGAGTGATTTGCCATTGGAATGGGCTGCCCAGAGAGGTGGTGGAGTCACTGTCCCTGGAGGTGTTCAAGAGGAGTTTAAGAGGAGGCTGGATGAGGCACTTAGTGCCATGGTTTAGTTAATTAGGTGATAGGTTGGGCTTGATGACTGGATCACAGGATGTCAGGGATTGGAAGGAACCCAAAGAGATCATCGAGTCCAGCCCCCCCTGCCAGAGCAGGACCAGACAATCTAGCAGAGATCACAGAGGAATGCACCCAGATGGGCCTTGAAAGTCTCCAGAGGAGACTCCACAACCTCTCTGGGGAGCCTGGATAGGGCACTTAGTGCCATGCTTCAGTTGATTGGATAGGGCTGGGTGATAGATTGGACTGGATGAGCTTGGAGGGCTCTTACAACATGGCTGATTCTATGATTCTGTGAATTCAGGCTGCATCTGCAGCACCTGCCTGCTTCCTCAGATGTCTGAGCAGTGGATCTATGTCATCCAGTGTAGGGTTGGTTTACTGCAAAGGGCTGCATCAGATCTGTGATTCCTGGCATTGCACGGAGCTTTAGAGACAGATCCCACCAGAACCTGGATGCCCTGCATCAAAACAGAGTGTTGCAAGTTCCCATGCTGCTCCTGTAGCACATTGCTTTCTCCTCTACCACTGTTTCTTGTGTGGCTTGCTTTGCTCATTTGGTGTGGATTTTGACTGCAATGCTGGTGAAGGATCAGCCACCCCTCTCCCTGAAACTCCTCATGCTGGGATGAGCAGCCCCTGGCTGATCATCTTCTCTAGTTTGTGTCACAGCCACCCAAAGCTATTCTCTGGCAAAGTTAATTTGTTAAAAAGAGATCATTTTATAACTTCAATACCTTATAAGCATGGCATCATGCCTTGCTAGGCTAACACTACTGAGCTGCAACTTTTATGAATCTGTTTAATTAGCATTACAGGGGGGAAAAAAATGCTCTAAATTCACCGTGGAGGAGTGCATCTATACATACGTTATCACAAGTACTTTCTTTTTTAGCAGGGGAATTATTAAGCTCAGGCTGTTATGAGCAGCATAATTTGTCCAGGCATGTGATATTCATAAGGACCAGATAAAAGATTCAATAGTTCCAGTCCTTGGCGGTATATTTTGTTCCAGTAACCACACAGAATCTAAGCTGCTTGTGTGAAACTTGAACAAAGCTAAGAAGAGAGGCCTTGCTGACTTTCACAGCCAGTGTGAAGAATCTGCTTGCAAGCTTCCAAAAGGATGACATATTCCCTTCCCCAGAAAACTTCCATTTGTGGGGTTCCTCTGAGGTTGTTCAGAACAAGAGGTCATCCTTCTTTCTTGATCAAGTCAGGTGATTGCCAGGTACCAAATGTCAGCTACTCTAAAGCAAACAGGATTTGTTATCATCATCATCATCATTATTACAGTTACTACAGCTATTTGGAAGAAATAGTGGAATCTTGGGCACGATTCCAACCATGGACATGTAAGCCAGCACTCTGCTACTTCACAGTGAGGGTGGTGAGGCATTGGAACAGGTTGCCCAGGGAGGTTGTGTCTGCTTCCTCCCTGGATGTGTTCAAGGCCAGGCTGGATGAGGTCTTGAGCGACCTGATCTAGTGGGAGGTGTCCCTGCCTGTGGCACAGGGGGGTTGGAACTGGATGATCTTTGAGGACTCTTCCAACCTAGACCATTCTATGATTCTATGATTCCTGCAATCTTAATCTCCTATGAGTTGCTCTATAAACATTTTTCCACCACCTTTTGTGCAAGCATTAGCTGAATTCCCAGGGTGGATCTTTCTGGTGCATCCATCACGTTTCCTCTTTGGACAAGTGTTTTAATCAAACTGAGCACAGGTTGCCTGCTAGTGAAGCAGAGAGAATAATTTGTGAAGGTTTTGGCACCTCGAGATAATAACTTGTAGGCTGTTAGGGATTATGGACATACCAAATTGGAGAAGGAGAAAAGGTGAGAGCAATATTCTGGACAATCAGAAGAGAAATAATAGCTGAGGAAGAAGTTCATACTGTCTTGAAACACCTTTACTTTGGAGCCAGCCACACAAGAAGAAATAGTGTTAGCAGCTCTTGTTCTCCCTTGCTTTGATTTCCTTGGCTCTGCTCTTTGTGCAACCAAATTAACATTTTGGGCTTAAAGGCACGGAGGAGAGGTTTTACAGCAACCATATGATCAACCTACCACATAAACAGGGGACAAAGAGTCACTTTGGACTTGGTGTTTCCTATATTTCCTGTTGGCATCCTACCTGTTCTTCTTTGTCAGTCCTGAGGGAGCTGGAGCTGTTTAGTTTGAGGAAGAGGAGGCTGAGGGGAGATCTCATTGCTGTCTACAACTGCATGAAGGGATATTGTGGAGAGGCTGCTGCTGGCCTCTTCTCACAGGTCATTGGAGACAGAACAGGGGGCAATGGCCTCAAGCTGAGACTGGGGAGGTTTAGATTGGACATGGAATGGGTTCGAATTGGTGGAGGGGAGATTTGAACGGGATGTTAGGAGGAAGTTCTTTACAGTGAGGGTGGTGAGACACTGGAACAGGTTGCCCAGGGAGGTTGTGGCTGCTCCTTCCCTGGATGTGTTCAAGGCCAGGCTGGATGAGGTCTTGAGCGACCTGATCTAGTGGGAGGTGTCCCTGCCTATGGCACAGGGGAGTTGGAACTGGATGATCTTTGAGGTCTCTTCCAACCTAAACCATTCTATGATTCTATGACATTAGGAAGAAGTTTTTCATGGAGAGAGTGGTCAGGCGCTGGAATGATCTGCCCAGGGAGGTGGTGGAGTCACCCACCCTGGATGAGTTTTAGGCTCATATGGATGTGGTGCTTAGGGCTATGGTTTAAGGTGAATCTTGCAGAGTAGGGTTCTAGGTTGGACTTGGGGATCCTGAGGGGCTTTTCTAATCTGGATGCTTCTGTGATTCTGACAAAGCCATGAGCTATGGCAGAGATCCAGGCAAAGTATTTCCAGCAAAGAAAAAAGAAGTTAGTGAACAAATACAACATTGAAGCAAAGTGTTGGTAAAGAAATATTTGGAGAGTTTACTAAATGTCTTCTCAACTCCCATGTACCATTAAAGTTGCTTAGAATCCATAACTTTTCAGGCCTGGCTGGCAGCTGAAGGACTTCTATAAAGATGGATTAACTAAGGAATGAGGGGAAAACTTGCATCAGAACATAATGGCATTATAATTTGCACAAGAACATTAGTCAGAGAGGAAATGATTCCTAAATGCTACAAAAGAGCCCTATAACAAAGGAATCTTATGGGAGGAAATGTTCAAAGATTTTTATGGTCTGTTCTCTGTTGCAGTGCCTGATGTAACAACTAATGTGCACAGTCAAGGTCATTCAGTGGAACTGGAGCCAGCAGCCATTTGTTCCAACAGTCCCTCTTATTTCTTCTCAGGTCTAACTGAATTCCTGATAGATTTTCTTCCCATTGTTTAAGAGAGGCTGTGTGAGGTCTAGGAGTTGTCTCCTATTCTTTCCCTTTTATTGCCTTCTTTATAATTTCTTATTCTCTGTTTTCTTTACCCCTACACATTAAATTTTCTCCCACAGATGCTGCGTCTGAATTCTCCACGTCCCAAGGGGATGAAAAAGCTGTGGATGCAAAAACGTTGTCTTTAGTTTCACTCCTGCGTGCGTTTTCGAGATGTGTGTGGCTCCCGTTTGAATTTCTCTGGTGGGCTCCAAAGTCAGAATAACATTGTGTAGTGGGGAAATGTTCTCAAGCCAAGAAAGCTGACTAGAAGTCGTGAAGCATTTTGCCTGCTGCTCGTGTGTCTCCACACACACTTGTGAGGTCTTGCAGTGCTTGCTGAACTGCAGCATTCGGAATGCAGTTTCAGACGATTCAGCATTATCACCTCGGTTAGGAAGGCTGAAACTTCAGACCATTGTTGACTCATGGAAAACACGAATCCTTCAGCCTTAAAGACAGAAATTTTATGCAAATTCCTCTTAGATGTGTCACTGCTGCTTGTTGGAGGCATCTGAACACACCAGTATGTCATCTTGGAAGTCCGCCACAGATCCTAAATCCAAACTAGCAGTTGTAAATTTAGTCTAGATTTGGGCTCTTCCTTGGCAGGAGTGAGCAGAGACATGGGGATTGCAGTCAGTCTTGGCCTATGGAAGATGGGGAAGTGGTTCACACAGCCAGTGAGGGGACAGCAGGGACCACTTGCTAGCTGTGGCTATCAGGATCTGCAAAGAGCTACTGCAGGTAGTTAATCTGAGTACACACCACCTTAGCGCCTGCCTAGGGATGCATACAGTAACATCTGCTTAGGGATGCATACAGTAATGTCTGCCTAGGGATAAGTACACTGATCTATAGAAGAGATATTTGTAAGTGGTTCAAGATACTTGGATCAGATTGATCCAAATTATTTTTCAGAATTGATTGCACTAGTTCTATTCTTGGAGTTTGGTTTGAATCTTACGCGTTACTTTTGGACTGTGACACAACGTGAAGAGAATGGGGCTTGCTGTTGTTGGGGTTTTTTGGTTGTTATTGTTATAATCTCTTAATACTCCTGCATGCTCCCTTCTTGGAGGTGTGTAAGGCCAGGTTGGATGAGGCCTTGATCAGCATGGTCTAGTGGGAGGTATCCCTGACTATGGTGGGGGGATTTGAACTAGATGATCTTTGAGGTCACATCCAACCTAAACCATTTTAAGTTGTCCTTGACCATGGCAATGGGGTTGGAACTGGATGAGATTTGAGGTCCCTTCCAACTTAAACCATTCTATGATTCTAAGGTGTCCCTGGCCCTGGCAATGGGGTTGCAACTAGATGGTCTTTAAGGTTCCTTCCAACCCAAGCCATTCTATGATTAACCTCAAAGGATATAAGACAGGATAGGATAGGATAGGATAGGATAGGATAGGATAGGATAGGATAGGATAGGATAGGATAGGATAGGATAGGATAGGATAGAATAGAATAGAATAGAATAGAATAGAATAGAATAGAATAGAATAGAATAGAATAGAATAGAATAGAATAGAATAGAATAGAATAGAATAGAATAGGCCAGGCTGGAAGAGATGTCCAAGATCACCCAGTCCAATCTATCACCCAGCCCTAGCCAATGGCACTAAGTGCTTCACCCAGGCTTTTCTTGCTATCTCTGTTCACTCAGGAAAATACCTGCTTTCATTACAGGTGGGTGTTACCTTTTCCCAGGTAACAAGCAATAGGAAGCACTCTCAAGTTGCACCAAGGGAGGTTTAGATTGGACACTAAGAAAAAATTCTCCACCAAAAGGATTATCAAAGATTGGAGCAGGCTGCTAGAGGAAGTGATGGATTCACCATACCTGGAGGGATTTAAAAGATGTGATGTGGATGCAGTGCTGAGTGACATAGCCTAGCAGTGACCTAGCAGTGTTGGGTTAGTAGCTGCACTTGATGATCTCTTCTGCCTAAAACGTTTGTGTGGTTCTATGATTAGTTGCTGTGATTACATCATTGCCAGTGTTTTCCTGGTTATTTCCTGTTGGTGGTATAGCTCTGTTTGAGCTAAATTGGAGTGTGATATTTTCAATGCAGAGTCTGGAGACCTAGCTAGCAAAATGATTACAACCGTTCAGATTTAATCAGATCAGACTGATCCTTAATCCAGAATTTCAAACCAGATAATCCTCTGTTTCATTTTCACTTTCCCCTCAGGAAAACTAAGGGATCTTTCAGGCTCCTGACACTCCAAGCACAGAGAATAGGTAGTTTATATAAACGTCTCTCTCCCATCTTCAACTATTAACTGCACCTGCTCTTATTCAGGAACATAAGTGCCATTAAATCATGAAGTTGCTTATGATAAAACCAGAGAAAGTGTGGCTGAAAACATAAACACAATGAAGACTCAGCAGTGCCAAAATGAGAGCTGCTGTTACACCAGCTGATAGCTCGCTGGATGTCAGAAATACGATCCATGAGAATAAACAGTTTGAGATTAATCTTCAGCTCTCTGGCAGAGCATCAATTAAAGCAAAATTCAAATAATGTCAGCAGCGGTTTCATTCTCCTTCCTTAACGCCCTCTTCCATCCTCCAGCCTTAGGCACAGGTTTTCAGTGGATTCACAAGGTAGGGGATGGATTTTCAGCTCCCAGCCAGTGGACCCTACTTTCACAATCTCAGACGTCTGGGAGCACAGTAATTTTAACAGGAAATTCCTCAGGTCAACTGGAAAAGAAGTGGGACTCTACAGCTTTTGCCAGTCACTCTGCTTTCAGAATGCAGAGACCTTGGAGTTGTTCAGGTATGCCATTTATCTCAGCTTCTAGAGAGAAGCCATCTGATGTTTGACATCCAGGTTTGTCTTCAGGCCCTCATTACTCTCCGTCACCTACAAGAAAAGTGTTTGGGTTTGTTGCAGAGAGCTGCATGCCAAGCCAAATGGAGCAGTGTTTGGATTTAATATGGGAGGGAGGGCAGATCCTACAGAAAATAAAAAGCACTCCCCTGTTGTGTGAGATATACTTATATGGCTCTGCTCACTTGAAAATCTGTTCTCATTGATCTTAGTCTGACTCTCCGCAGGGTTTCCTTGGTCAAGGAGGCTGAAATTGATTCAAGACCCAAAGCTCTTCGGCTTAGTGTTGACAAAACCTAGAATCCAAAGTCCTTGTGTCAACACACTCTGAATTTCTTGGATCTTCAAGCCACATTTTGCTGTATGACCAAAAATGGTAGGTGGATCACAATGAGAAACATATGGCTGGGAATGGAATTTCAAACTGGAGGAGAAGAAAGGAGTAGGATGGAGATGGAGAGCGGGGAAAAAAAGCAGAGGAAAGTAGAAAATGAAAAGAGAAATTAAATTTAGGCTCCTCTATGAAGAAGAAGAAAAAAAAAACCCCAACACTCTAAACTCTTCTGGTGACCTTACATGGGAACCTTGTGGGGCTTTGTTCTTATGACTTTTCTCTCTTGCATTTATTTCCATTGGCTGTTATCTATAATGTGCCAAGCATTACGTTTGGGGATTTTGGGGATAAGCTGGAGAGCCACAAATTTTGAATCACTTACTTGCTTTCCAGAGTGTTCCAAAAGGGTGTGCAACGTGTTTGAGTACAAAGGCAGGGGCAGCTTTCTAACCCAAGAGGTTTGGCTACAAGTGTTGTAGTTCAAGGCTGATCACAGAGACATCTGAAAGAAAAGCTTGTCCAATTAGTCCACAATTAGAGCTGACTAAAGTGCAACAACGATTCTGTTGTTTGGCAACTTGTGAGGTCCAGAGTTTGGTTTTGCTCAAGCACGGCTTTATCTACTGGGAATTTTAAAATGTCCACCTCTCATCCCCACATGGAACAAAGTTTTGGGGCTTTCTGTTTGTTTTTGCAAAATCCTGCTGTATTTTTACAGGGAAGGGAAATGAGCTTTCAGCAAGTTGTTCTTCATAAGGCTTGATGACAAGGAAGGACAATGCATGGACAGCCTCCTGTGCAGTGCCTGCATGCAAGGTGCCCCAAGCTGTCCTTGAAGACAGTGTCAGCCCTTACTGGTAGCTTCAAAAGGGTTCTTCAGATGGGTCCCAACTAACTCACTGCCCACTGGCACTGGTGAAGCTCTGCATTGTGACTGAAGGCTCCTGCCAACCAGACATGAGATGCTGAATGCAGCCAAGCATAAGTCAGGTTGGGCAAGGAGATAACATCTGGGCTGGCAGCCACCCAGCCAGTAAGGACTGTATGGTCTGCTGATCATGCTTAGGAGATGAGAAATCATCTGGCACTGAAATGCCTATGGCTGAGGGCAAGGTTAGGGTGGCTGCAGCGAACAAAGTGATGCCCGCCATGGTTACACTGGTCCTGGGCACTGCAGACTGGCTGATGCCTGCTCCCAGCTGACTGGTGATGCAGCGACTTTGGAGGCTCAAAGAGGTGGGGAGGTAAAGTGATTTGTTGCAGAGGTAGTCTTGGAAGAGCTGCCTGGCTTTTGCAGGTGAAGGTTTCTGCTGGGGTTGCCACACTGGGGGCATCTCTTGGGCAGAGATAGTGGTTAAAAGGTTTGCTTTGCACTTCTGACCAGGCTGCAGGAGAGTCACATCTTGCAACACCCAAACCAAATGGATATCCTGCAGCATGCTGAATTTGTTTGCTTTTCAAAAATAGCAATAAATTTACTCATCTGCTTTGGACAACCCATTAAATACTTACACAGTGCAGCCTGCTTTAAAAATAGCATAAGCTAAATATGGATGGTTTTTAATAAACCAGGCTTAAACAGAAAAGCTGGGGAAGGACTTTTTAGGCTATCAGGTAGTGACAGGACTAGGGGGAATGGAACAAAGCTGGAGGTGGGGAGATTCAGATTGGATGTGAGGAGGAAGTTCTTCAGCATGAGAGTGGTGAGAGCCTGGAATGGGTTGCCCAGGGAAGTGGTTGGGGCCACATCCCTGGAGGTGCTTAAGGCAAGGCTGGCAGAGGCTGTGGGCAGCCTGATGTAGGGTAGGGTGTCCCTGGGCATGGCAGGGGGCTTGAAACTAAATGATCCTTGTGGTCCCTTCCAACCCTGACTGATTCTGTGATTCTAAACACTGAATAAGTTTAATAAAGCAAATACTTAAGACAGGCATAATGAAAGGTGAAGGTCTGTTTTATTTCTATTCCATTTCTTAACCTCTGCTCTTCAATCCTGTGTTTGATTTGGGGTTTAAAACAAATTATTCTCCTAAATGAAGTAATAAGAGAACCAGAGTGAGGAGCTGACCAGTTCAAAGAAATTTATTGCAGAGAAACCAACAGGCAGGGAGAAAAAAAAAAATATATGTTCCTGTTTTAAGTACAAAACAGTAAGTGCTAAGACCTTAATAACTTTATTGCAATGAAAATGTTTTTCATAGAGTCAAAACAGATTAGTTGCAAGAAAAAATATTTAGCTTTTTTTTTTTTTTAAATACTTGAAGCCAAATGGTGAGAATTTCAGTTAATCTGAAAAGATTTATGGCTCTCATCGCAGTCTGTTGCCTTTGAAGAGAACTCTGTAACCAAACACCTCGAGACAGTACTCAGAGTAGACAGAAAAGTGGTCACTTGTGCTCTGGCTGCCCTTTCATAGCCTCACATCTCTCCTCTCTCTCTGGTTTCTTACCCACTTAGGTCCCTGTGGCTGAGGTGCACTTGCAAGCCTCTAGGCACTGGTTTGGAGGAGGTGTGTATAAATTGCTGCTTCTAACTTCTACAAGCAGAGGACAAGTTCCCTTCACATTTTGTGGTATGTTGCCCTATTTTGCATTACTAATTTTTGCAGCTGCTCCTGATTATATGTATATATATTTTTTTTCCTTGCCAGCACTGGTAGGCCCTGGCAAATGCAGGGACCTCCCCACAAAGCTTCTGTCCCTATTGAAAACAGCCTTGAGCTCTGAAGAATTCAAGAATTGTTCTTGACAAAAGGGGAAAAGAAAAAAAAAAGGGAGGGGCCGAATACAAGGGGACAATCACCTCTTCTTTGTGTAAAGCCCTTTTCCTATGTTCCTACTGCTAACAACATGCTCCAACTCTCTTGCTTTTTTGAGTGGGAAGAGGGTTGGACCAGGTGACTTTTAAAGGTCCCTTCCAGCTCAATCCCTTGCATGAACCTAGAGCAAAGCTGGAGGTGGGGAGATTCAGATTGGATGTGGGGAGGAAGTTCTTTACCATGAGAGTGGTGAGGCCCTGGAACAGGTTGCCCAGGGGAGTGGTTGGGTTCACTTCCCTGGAGGTGTTTGCTGCCAGGCTGGATGAGACTCTGTCCAGCCTAATCTAGGGTAGGGTGTCCCTGCCCATGGCAAGGGGGCTGGAACTTGATGATCCTTGTGGTCCTTGCCAACCCTGGCTGATTCTATGTGATCTTTAAGAGACCTCATTGTCTTCCCTGAGATGTTTCACCTGTTCACTACATTATTGTGGATCAAGGAAAATAACTTCCAGTTGCCATTCTGCCGGAACAGAGAGAGAAGCTCATTTGAAGGAAGGTGAACGCACCTTTGAGGCTGACCTGACTCAGGGAAGGGCAGGTGAGCATGGACAAACTGTTCCAGACAGCATGGCCCTGCTTTGAGCCATGAGGCAGAGAGCAGCTTTCACTCTCTTTAGCACCATACTGAGGAAATAAAGCAAAGTTTCATGTGTTTCCAGCCGTGATGTTGATAGGCAAATGGGAAACTCTGCTTACAAGGCAGCAGAGCTTTAGGGAGTTATGTTCTGTACTTTTATTAGCTCACTGGGACGACAATCTTCATGCACGAGGGAGAGAGCCTTGGTGGAGAGGGGGACTTCTTGGAACTGTGAAAATGTGAGAGTCCTGTATAACATCACTATATGGGGTCAGGCACCACTTCTGACAAGACTAGCTGGGATAACAGGCAGAGACGAATTCCAAGTGGCTGTTTATACAAGATAATCTCTTTGCAGAACATCAGAAGAACGTTCCCCTCCCCAGCCTTCACAGCCTCATCCCAGGGGGAGCTCACACAGGATTTCATGTCAGCCTCTCTCGCTGCTGTTTGCATCAGTGGTTTCTGCCACTTCAGCTCAAGCTCTTGAATTTGTCGTGTGGCATGTTAAATAGCTCCACTCCTGAGCCCAAAGTGGTTAACCATTGAGAAGACTCCACGTGGAACTGAAGATACTCTGAGACATGACCAACTGTCTCTTTAGCTGGGCTCACAACTTGTCTGTCCATATGGAAAAGGTAAGATGTTCTTCATTGTGTGCCCATTGTGTTTGTAACTCCCTGCTTGTTTGCTCTGTGCAGCTGCCCCACGTTGTCCTTCTGAGATGCCATGTTGAGAGAGGTGTTGCACAAGAACCTGGCCAATGACTTCTGCTGTTCTTAGATGTGCCATATTCAGCACTCACAACCAGGATCACAGGATGTTAGGGGTTGGAAGGGACCCAAGGAAATCATGGAGTCCAACCCCCCTGCCAGAGCAGGACCATACAATCTAGCTCTAGCCTGTCTTCCTTCCCTCTTTGGCCAAGGAAGAGTCATTTCACAAGATCATACAGGATCACAGGATGTTAGGGGTTGGAAGGGACCCAAGGAAATCATGGAGTCCACCCCCCCTGCCACAGCAGGGCTATACAATCAGATCACACAGGAATGCATCCAGACAGGCCTTGAAAGTCTCCAGAGAAGGAGACTCCACAGCCTCTCTGGGACGCCTGTTCCAGTGCTCTGTGACCCTTAGAGGAAAGATGTTCCCCCTTGTGTTGAGGTGAAACCTCCTGTGCTGCAGCTTCCAGGGGCATCTGAAAGCCCCCACGTTTCAGAATCTGGAGTCTGAAAGCCCCAGGATTTTCCATCCATTCACATGGGAGAGTGGCAGTGTCCTGACTAGGGCAGGCAAGCTCCTGAACAAGGAGATTTATCTGCCCTGTATAATGAGGTTCAGAGAGGCTGGAGGCATCTCCAATACAGCACTGGTGCCAGCACAGGTGCCAAAAGCATCAATGCCATACAGGCAGCATATTGGGCTCAAGTTTGGAAGCCTGCAAGCAAGCACAGCTGCACCCTGCAGGCACAGCCATCCCATGTCTACTTCACACCTCTGGCTCTGCAGAAATATGTTGCATGCAGCCAGTGTAATCTTTGGTAGCCCTTTAGGTTTTATATGCCAGCATTGATACACTTGGCTTGCTGCCTCCTTTAATTTTCCTCTCTGTCCACCTTCCTTCAATCCCATGTTTTGTTTTATTTTTTTTTTAGGTTGTGTGGTTTGTTTGGGGTTGGTTGTTTTGTTTTGTTTTTTTTTTTGTGGCTTTTGTTTTGTTTGGGCATTTTTCTGTGTGAATTTTTTTTTGTTTGGTTTGGTTTTGGTTTTCTTTTCTTTTTTNTTTTTTTTTTTTTTTTTTTTTTTTTTTTTTTTTGAGGCTATGTTTGTCGTGGGCATCACGGAACAAGTCAAAAGGTGCCAAATGAAATTAGTTCACAAACCTGGAAGCAAGCCATCCAGGAAATAGAAGCTGCTTTTTGTATGTGAAAGCATGAGAGAGGGAGATGGAGAAAATGGAGATGGGGAGGATCTGTCTGCTTGCTTCTTTGAGTGTGCAAATGGGAACCCTGTGCCCTAAACCGAAGTCAAATGTTTATAGATGTTTGGAAAGCCTGTGCCCAAAACCAAAGTCAAATGATTATAGATGTTTTGGATTGATGCAGAACATTTGTGAGTGATTTCTAATACTTGTTCCTGGGGAAAAAAAAAAAAAAAATCCTTGTTTTGTCCCTGGAAACAGATGGATGTATACATTGGGAACAGGATAAGTTTCTCTATTGGTGTTTTGCATGTGTAAAGATCATTTTGCTCCACTGATCAGGGAGCAAGCCACCATCTACACCTTAGCTTTATGTAAGAGTGCACAGTAGGAAGTAAGTGCAGTGTACTCAGCTCCTTAACTGCATAGTAATGCTCTACGTGGCTTTAGCTCTCCTGTGAGCTTAGTAATGCAGCAGCCATGAGAAAATCTTTCCAGCTACGGCTTGCCTTTGCTTTACAAGTTGATCTCATTTCATTTGCTCATGTGACTTCCAGCAAAGTTAAATCTGTGGAGGCTTCCTCTCACTTCATTTCATCCCAAACTTGAAATAGTCAAAACCCTTTTACATGGCTTGCACCAGAAAGCAGCCATGGTGGCTTTCAACCAATTACATCATGATTATGTGGTAATCTCTGTTTTCTCTGTGTTCAAAATGCCTTTTTTTTTTTCCACAAGTGGCTGCTATAGCAGACTTATGGAAGAAAAAAGGGCACACTTTCTGCTTTGTAAACTGAATATTTCGTTATATTAGGGCCTTGCCAAGGTCCTCCTAATGTATTTTGTGTCAGGCTGTTGTTGGAATGAGCACAAAATGAAACACACGTCTGATTTTCTCATGACTACTAATCTCAGAAGAAAAGTACAGACTGTGTGCTGTGTTTGGAGCTTAACCTGCATTCTGCACTTCATGTGTAGGCATAGGTCTAGGGAGCTTTTTCTCCCCCTCTGCTCTGTGAGAGACCACACCCGGAATACTGTGTCCAATTTTGGGCCCCCCTAGTTCAAGAGAGACAGGGACCTGTGGAGAGAGTCCAATGGAGAGTCATAAGGATGACTGGGGCACTTGAGCATCTTCCCTACAAAGAGAGACTGAGAAACCTGGATCTGTTCCGTCTAGGGAAGAGAAGACTGACAGAAGATCTCATCAGTGTGTACAGATACCTGGGGGGTGGGTGTCAAGTGGCTGGGGCCAACCTCTTTTTGGTGGTCAGCAGCAATAAGGCAAGGAGCAACAGCTACAGACTGGAACACAAAAGGTTGCAGCTCAGCATGAGGAGAAACTTCTTGACACTGAGGGTGCCAGAGCCCTGAAACATGCTGCCCAGAGAGGTTGTGGAGTCTCCTTCTCTGGAGACTTTCAAAACCCACCTGGATGCATTCCTGTGTGAACTGCTTGGGTGATCCTGCCTGGCAGGGGGTTGGATTTAATGATCTCACAGAACCTCTAATTTTCTGTGATTCTGTGATTTGTTCATACAAATTCTGGGTTGTGTTTGTTGCCTATCAGTGACACTCAGACTATTCTCCACTAGCTTATTCTTGGTGCAAGAATAAACAGCTAGGTGAGATTATCACTCTTGAGTGAAGTTTCTGTAATCCTAGAATCCTCCATTACCAATGGTACACAGGAGATTGAAACACATTGCTTGAAATATTGCCATTGCCATGTTTTTGCATCACTTGCAGGTAGGTCTCTCTTATCAAGGTTGTCATAGTCCTCTGCAAAAGCTACCTGGTACACCTACTTATTGTCCACCTATAAAATATATGGTGTAATAGATATTAGATATATGGTACATATATCTAATATATCTTTCTAGGTTTCCCCTAGAAAGCAGGGGAAACTAAGAGGTGCTTGAAGGCTTCTTGCTTCAGGTAGATGCCCTGAAGATGTCCTAGTGGTGAACAAAAAGTCAGGTGAAAATATGGCAGCTCATGTGCAGTGTGCTTATGAGAGGAAAAAGGGATCCTGAATTTTTGAGACTGGGACATAGATTCATTTAAGTTTCATTTAGATGAATGATCTGCTTCTTTACTGAAGTAGGCAGCCTCGGGAAAACCTCACATTCTGTGCCTTATTTCAAGATAATTATTCATATGATTATTTTTCTTTCCTAAGCACCACCACCTTTCTCCATTCCGTAGCCTGACAATAAGTAGTATGTCTAACGTGCCCATGCTTTTGGACCAAGGGAAACACACGCCACAGTGAACCTATTTTGTGTAATGGCAGGCAAATTTTATGAAATATAAAGAATTAATCCAAGCACAAAAATGTATTTCAGAAAATTAATTTTCCTTTACATTTTACACTCTTTAAACACCAGCTTGGCTGTAGTGGCTTTTTTTTTTTTTTTCTCTTTCCCNAGCCTTAACTCTAAAAATGCAAATAGCATGCAGCAGCCATTAGAGAGGGGAAATAAAAAAGAAGGTCATCACTAATATTTTCATTGACACACTCCTATAATGTTTTTAAATGCACCCAGGGTGCACTTCATAGGTGGAATCAATGAACACAATTAAGGAGTAATGACCAATGGGGAGGGTATTTCCTGGCAGTTAATGACTTGCTGGGGTAAAGGCTATGGTGAAACCACCAGGCCTGAGTTTCACAGGTCATTAAACTACCAGGAGATGCCAAACTCAAAGGTCATCATTACGAATGCAAGCTGTGAAAACCCAAAGATGTAAGTAAAGCTAATTAATATTTTTTATATATATACTTTGAAAACATAGCTATGGAGCTGTTCTTTGCATCTGATGCATTTCTGTTTGTAGGAAAGGTCTCTGCCATGCTGGCTGCAGATGGCTCAGTGAAAGGGAAATGTAATGAAGCCATGGAGCATACACAGCATGGAGAAAGCCCAGTGAGTGAGCTGGAGTCTGCCCCTTGACATCAAGAGAGAAGATATGCACCAGGTAGCATCAAGCACAGGAAAATCAATATGCTGCTCTTAGGTTTGGCATAAATTATGAGCAGAAAGATCATGTTAAACTCCCTAGCCTAAAGGTCAGCTTCCACTTTCAAAGTCAAACTGAGCTCTTCTTTCTCAGCGCCCTATTTATACTTTTCTGCAAGTAAATGTGGTCCCCATCTGACCCTCCTTTCACCATCCTACCAAGCACAGGTGGTGAGTGCAAGCAAACTGAGGACATTCTGAAGAAGAGCAAGGGGAATATATGGGTTCTAATGATGTTCAGCGTGTGATGCTTTGATTGGTGGCCAGATGAGCATCCTGATGCTACCAGCTACACGAGGGAAGGAAAGAGGGCAGAAATACCCCAGGGCATACCAGCTTTATAATAGCCACCCAGGAAAACTGGAAAAGTCTTGGTTGCTATTTACAGTGGTTTGGGTATGCATCCAAACTTTTGTTTTGGAACCTGAGAGCTGCCAGTTTTCACTTTGTGTAATTCAGTCATTGTCTATCCCAGCTGAGAGCAGCCTCCAGCATTTTTCAGCATAACACCTATAGTCAAGTCTTTGGCTGGTTCAGTGATTTAAACTGAAATGCTGTCTGGCAACAGTATAAAGACCAGTGGAGTCACTGAGGTGAAATCAAAGAGTAGGAAAGGATCAGTCCAAAGACATATCTGGGGAAAAAAGTTCTGCATCAGCAATAGTATCAGGGTACTGCTATTTATGAAAATACTGACAGCTTCAGTCTAAGGAATTCTGCTGTAGATCTTCTTGGTTCCCTCTGAGGGTTCAGTTTTATGAGGATAGTGTTTGTAACAGAAAACACATAGCTTTAAGGAAAGGAATCACAGAATGGTCTGGGTTGGAAGGGACCTCCAGAGGTCATCCAGTCCCTCTGCAGTGAGCAGAGACATCCTCAACTAGATGAGGTTGTCCAGAGCCCTGTCTGGCCTCACCTTGAGTATCACCAGGAAGCTGAAATGACTCAGCAGCTTGCTCAGGCAGCCAAGAAGGCCAATGGCATCCTGGCTGGGATTAAAAATGCTGTGGCCAGCAGCAGTAGGGAGGTGATTGTGTCCTTGTGCTCAGCTTTGGTGAGGCCACACCTTGAATAGTGTGTGCAGCTTTGGGCACCGCAATACAAGAGTGATGTGGAGGTGCTGGAGACAGTGCAGAGGAGGGCAACAAAGCTGGGGAAAAACCTGGAGAATAGATCTGCTGAGGAGCAACTGAGGGAGGTGGGGATAGTTAGTGTGAAAAAGAGGAAGCGGAGGAGGGACCTCATTGCTGTCTACAGCTACCTGAAGGGACATTGTAAAGAGGCTACTGCTGGTAATTTGAGGTAATTGGAGACAGAACAAGGAGGAATGGCCTCAAGCTGTGGCTTGGGGGGTTTAGAATGAACATTAGGAAGAGGTTTTTCACAGAAAGAATGGGCAGGGACTGGAATGAGCTGCCCAGGAAGGTGGTGGAGTCGCCAACCCTGGATGTGTTCAAGGGTCATTTGGATGTGGTGCTTGGGTATATGGTTTAAGGTGAACCTCATAGAGTAGGGTTCTAGGTGGGACTTGGTAGTCCTGAGGGGCTTTGTCAACCTGGATGTTTCTGTGGCAGTCTTTTCTTCTCATCTAATGCACCCCTAATGAAGGGACTTACTTCAGTTCATGGCATAGTATTTGGGAATTGTAGACATGCTCAATTCTTAGCAGTGGTGTTGATTTTAGTAGGCTATATGCGGCACACAGCTCACAGAGTAGGGTTCTAGGTTGGACTTGGTGATCCTGAGGAGCTTTTCCAATCTGGATGTTTCTGTGATTCTGAAAAAACCATGGATGCTGGTGTTCTTGAAGAAGAACACCAGCAGAGAAAGATTGATTTAGAGATGCAAAAGACCCCATGATCATTTTATGACTGAAGAAACCTTTTTGTGATGCTGTGCTCTCCAGGGATGGGGTCCCAACCAACTCTTTGATCAACCTGTTCCAGTGTTCCACTTCCCTCATGCTAAAGAACTTGTTCCTAACATCCAATATAAATCTCTTCTCTAGTTGAAGGCATTGCCCTCATCCTACCAGTACAGGCCTTTGTAAAGAGTCTCTCTCTATCCCTCTTGTAGTCCCTTTTAGGTACAGGAAGGCTGCCATTAAGTCCTCCTGGAGCCTCCTCTTCTCCAGGCTAAACAACCCCAGCTCCCTTAGCCTGTCTGCATAGCAGAGGTGCTCCTATGACACAAGAACCTGGGTTCTGCCTTAGGAAACTATTTCTGCTGTGCTTGAAGATGACTATTGCCATTTGCAATAATGAAGGGGAAGTAATAACACTCATTATAATGCTGTTGCAGCAACAATTGGAGCGTGTTTGAAAGTCAAGTGTCTTAGCAGCACATGAATTAACCTGACAGAATTAGGAAAATACTGTGGCCACTGGAAAAATGCACTACGTAAAGCTGACTGTTTTCCCAATTCGTCCTCCAGCACATTCGTCTAACTTTTCATACACAAATGAAGCATTGTGCAACCTGTGTAAATCATTTGTAACTACTGGGAGCTTGTAGTATCTGGAGCATGAAGTGTG
Source organism: Psilopogon haemacephalus (assembly GCA_013396835.1). Taxonomy (NCBI): domain Eukaryota; kingdom Metazoa; phylum Chordata; class Aves; order Piciformes; family Megalaimidae; genus Psilopogon; species Psilopogon haemacephalus. The sequence goes on from VWZI01011658.1 coordinate 233,785, forward strand.
TGGAGCCAGAGGAAAAGCTCTGTGGAAAGCAGCGATGATGCTGATGCGATGACTGAGAAGTAACCACGCATCTGAGCTGTCTGTAAAGCGGAAAGGAGTCAGCTGTTCCACGAGAGATAGAGCTGGTAGAGTGTAGATTTTTCACAGCTTTTGAGGGCACTATATCTGTCTCTACGATTTTGTGTCAATTTGTGCACCCATCCGTGCACACAAACACCTGAGAGCAAACGAAGCTTTTGAGCTTTTTATTTTACCGTCTATTACTGTTCGCCTGTTGTCACCCTGTGAATGGGGCAGCAAAACCTTCCCACCCCGAGCAGTTTCATATGAGTTTCCTTAGCATTTCAGCTTTCATTTGATCCAATTCCATTTGCAATGCGTCTTTCCACATGAATGTTATTGAAATGACCTCTTCAGGTTTAACTATCAAGCAGTTTCATATGAGTTTCCTTAGCATTTCAGCTTTCATTTAATCAAATTGCATTTGCAGTGCATCTCTCCCCATGAATGTTATTGAAATGACCTCTTCAGGTTTAACTGTGCTTTAACTGTGAGTTTCCTAATGCTTGCTGTGTTCTTGAAGAGAATCATAGAATGGTTTAGGTTGGAAGGGACCTCAAAGCTCATCCAGTTCCAACCGCCCTGTGCCATAGGCAGGGACACCTCCCACTAGATCAGGTCACTCAAGGAGCCTTAAGTTTTGATGTCAGAATGAAGAATACTCAGCTGTCAGGAATGTCCATAAAGCAAATATCCAAAGGATCCCTGCTCACCAACTGGGGAAACAGCCTCATGGAAAACTCTTTCAAGATGCAAGGCACAAAACCTTTTCCTTAGTCAATGAAAATCTTCTAGTTAAAAAAAAAAAAAAAAAAGTTTTCACCTACCTGCCAGGTGAAAACAAACTGTTGTTAACTAGCAAACTATTGTAATTTTTTGTTATTTTTTTTAGGTTTCTTGGCTTGTTTTTGTGGGTTTTTTTTTGGGGGGTGTGTGTGTGTGTTGTTGGTTTTTCGCTTGTTATTTGCCAGGACATACAAATATCATGTAAGGAAAATACTAGATCTAAGTATAAATACGACAATCTCACATAACAACAGGATGGATCCTGTTGAATGGAAATCTAGTTTAAAAAAAAAAAAAAAAGAAAGAAGTTTTCACCTACCTGCCAGGTGAAAACAAACTGTTGTTAGTTACCAAACTATTGTATTTTTGGTTGTTTGGGGTTTTTTTTTAGTTTTTTAGGTTTCTTGGTTTGTTTTTGTGGGGTTTTTTTTGTGTGTATGTGGTTGGTTTTTTGCTTGTTATTTGCCAGGACATAAAAATATTGTGTAAGGAAAAAAATTAGATCTAAGTATAAATACAACAGTCTCACATAACAACAGGATGGTTCCTGTTGAATGGAAATCTATTAAAAAAAAAAAAAAAGTTTTAACCTACCTGCCAGGTCAAAACAAACTTTTGTTAGTTACCAAACTATAGGTTGTTTTTTTTTTGTTTGTTTTGTTTTGTTTTGGTTCAGTTTTCTGTGTGGTTGTTTTTTTGCTTGTTATTTGCCAAGACATACAAATATTATGTAAGTAAAAAGAAAAATAGATCTAAGTATAAATACAACAATCCACACAACAACAGGATGGATCCACAGCAAATGTCAATCTGGGGATCTTCAGAAGAGTAAAATTAAGTTGGTTCTCAGTAAATCGAACCAGTTTTACACGTTGAAGAAGGAGTGAGTCTGAAAAATAAAGGTGAGATGGCTTTAAAAAGCATTGAGGAGGCTAAGCAGAGGAAAGAAGAGGACATAGGGAAAATTTGATAAAACATATGCTAAAGACCAACCAGAGTGGAGATGGAAAAAAACATTTCATAATGTTTACTAACCAGCTATCCTGTTTGAGGGCTTTCGGGTGGCCCCACTTTTAATACCCCCTTTATTTCTTTGGTTTTTTTCCCTTGGATAGCTGCAGCCCACCCTTCACAGACTGTAATTCCTTGTGTCTGATAGGGACACTATGAGCAGCACAGAACAACAGAGTAACAGTTTGCATGGCTAAGTAAATAGAGACACTTGAGCTCCATTCCCTTTGAGGGAGTGAATTCTATTCAGGCAGTTATTGTGCCTTAGTGTCTGCTATGGCTCACCAAAGAGGATTTCTGTTGAGTTTTCAGAACAGGCTCATTCAGAAACTCTTTCTTCCTGGATATCTTCATAGTACATACACAGAGACTATCTCTTGCTTTTGGCAAGGGGGAATGGAGCAAAGCTGGAGGTGGGGAGATTCAGATTGGATGTGAGGAGGAAGTTCTTCACCATGAGAGTGGTGAGAGCCTGGAATGGGTTGCCCAGGGGGGTCGTTGGGGCCACATGGCTGGAGGTGTTTGCAGCCAGGCTGGCAGAGGCTGTGGGCAGCCTGATGTAGGGTAGGGTGTCCCTGGGCATGGCAAGGGGCTTGGAACTAGATGATCCTTGTGGTCCCTTCTAACCCTGACTGATTCTGTGATTCTATGGTATTGGAAACTAAGTTGTCAACAGCCTAATAAAAATCTTTCTCTTGAAAAAGATGAAATATTGATCCAAATTGTAAGCCATATTTGTCCATTAAGCAGGATTCCGGGGTTTTCATTTCAGTGCTTTGTCACGACCCTAGAAAGGTGCCTTGTTGTGCTGAAACTCTTGCTAGATTTTTCCTAGGGTGTAGATATGAACCTGGCTTGAATGATATGAACCTGATATGAACCTTGCTCCCTTCTAAGATCATAAGGGACAAGGATGTTAACTTCACTGACTGATTCAGAGCTGTTTTCCACAGCAGAAAAAGCATCTCACCCTTTTGCTGCCACAGGTATTAGATTAATCAAAGAGCTGTATTTGGTTTTCCCTCTACATAAGGCTACACAATCTCTGGGTCCAAGAATTAGATGGGTCAAAGAACCTTTTTTTTTTTTTTTTTTTCCTAGCTAAGCTTTTTTTAGTTGGAAATGGGATTACCAGAGGACAAGAGTGGTCCTACAGCAAGTAGGCAAACACTTCAAAGGCAAACTTCTCATTAGGGGTTTGGCAAGGGAAACAGGAGAAGGCTCTGCCAAGCTCCCATGTCCAACAGTGCCTAGCATCCTACGCAGAGTGAAGCCTAGTGAAACTTTTGATACCTTAATGAGCTAAAGAGGCCATAAAAAAAAAGTAGTGTTTATAATATCTACCTTGTGCCAGAGACTAAAATGAATCCACTTGTCCTCTCCCTGTGTAGAGGATAAAGAGGGAATTCATGGCAGAGAAAGAAAAGAAATAACCTGAGGCTTACAACACAACTTACAACAGGCTTACAATTTACAAGTTGTGTTTTGGGGTTGTTGGATTGGGGATTTTTTGGGTTTTTTTTGTTTGAAATATTTTTTATATGCCTTATCAATTAATTACCATAAAGTAATGTTTATCTGTCTTGCATTGCAGTGGCAGCTCTGGCTGCTTGTGATTCCTTTCCAAAGTAAATGTTTGAGCTTTTTTTAGTTTTAGACTGAAAGGACAGAATATGCTATTTCCATTAGGAAAACAAAGCCATTAGAGTCCTGTAAACAGCTTTTGCAGACTTTGTAGCCACCTATCTATGTTTCTGTAAGCGGACCAAAGGACACAGAGCTCTACTAGGATGAAAAAGATTAGCTGGTGATTTCAGCTGGCAACTGGCACAGCAGACTGTCCTCTCAGTTAAGAACTCCTACTGGAACAAGTGCTGTTGCCAAGAAACATATCAGGGGCCCTTGTCTGTATAGCCACTCACAAATACTTATTAATGTATCAGAAAGTTATCAGGGTAACTACTGAGCAGTGCTGCCCTTTTCAGTCCAAAAATATCTTTATTGATATAAGATCATAGAATTTAGGTTTAGGTTGGAAGAGACCTCAAAGATCATCCAGTTCCAACCCCCCTGCCACTAGAACACCTCCCACTAGAACAGGATGCTCAAGGCCTCATCCAGCCTGGCCTTGAACACCTCCAGGGAGGGAGCAGCCACAACCTACTTGGCCAACCTGTGCCATTGTCTCACCGCCCTCACTGTGAAGAGCTTCCTCCTAACATCTCATTTAAATCTCCCCTCTGCTGGTTTAAACCCATTCCTCCTCGTCCTGTCATGACAAGACCTTGTGAATAGTCCCTTCCCAGCCCTCCTGTAGGCCCCCTTCAGATACTGGAAGGCTACTATAAGGTCTTCTCAAATCCTTCTCTTCTCTGTCATTCTCCTTGGTAAAGCTTCCCACCACCAAAGGTTTTCACTCAAGATTTGCTTCGAGGAGTCACCACGGTGCCATGCAGGCAGCCACTTGCCCCAGGGCATGTGAACAACAAGAGGACAAAACTCTGGTGGTCTGAATCTGTTTGAAGCCTCAGGTCAGAGTTTCCATCTAATAAACATTCTCTTGTGTGTTTATGTGTTTTATACAGCTTGATTTATTGGAGGTGAAAAACACAGTATGGCAGCTTTCTGAAGCTAACTGGTTGGTTGTTATTGCTGATGAGAACATTCTACTATCAATAACTCAGCTGATCAGGGCACAACACGGTGCTAGTAAGTTCATCTGCATAATGAGCTCTTCAGTTCCATGTCAGAAAAGGAGCTGAGGGTTTCCTCACCTTTTGGGAAAAAAAAAACCAAACCCAGAATTCATAATGATAATGTTGCGGGGTTTGTCTGTCTCTTGAAACAGATGAAACACCTCTAATAAATTTCTGCCTGGGTTGAAATCACAGCCCTCTGATACACTCAAAGGTTGTCTGGTCATAGATTTTTAGTATGAAATTCATATTGGGAGCTGGGAGTCATAGAACTGTTTAGGTTGGAAGAGACCTCAAAAAAAAAAAGCTCATCCAGTTCCAACTCCCCTGTGCCATAGACAGGGACACCTCCCACTAGAACAGGTCACTCAAGGCCTCATCCAGCCTGGCCTTGAACACCTCCAAGGAGGGAGCAGCCACAACCTCCCTGGGCAACCTGTTCCAGTGTCTCATCACCGTCACTGTGAAGAACTTTCTCCTAACATCCCATTTAAATCTCCCCTCTGCCAGTTTGAACCCATTCCCCCTCATCCTGTCATTACAAGACTTTGTGAATAGTCCCTCCCCAGGGTCATTTCTGGGTCTTCACTCTAGGCACACAGATACTTCATGCTTAGCCTAAGATGTTTAAAGTTTGGGCTGGAGTTATGATGGCAGTAAAAGAACACATCACTTCTGCTTGTGAAGCACAATAAAGACTCCAAGGTAAAGTGGAACATATTAATATACAGAAAAATGGAGTTCATAGATGTACACTTAAAGTATGTCTGTGGACAAGGCAGTTCATAGATGTGCTACTACAAGAGGCATCGAGTGAGCTGTATGATTTGGTCCCAGCAGAGTTTTTTATTCCCAAAACAAAAGGGGTTTGCACAGCTGCTGGTCAGGCACAGAAAGTATCAGCAGATCTGCCTTATGCTCACTCCTGTCCTCCAACCTCTCCAGCCTCAGGGCAAGGAAACAAGCTTGTGTGGCACTGACATCCAGTGTGATCTTCTTGCAAGACTGAATTTTTCAGTAGCAGTGCTTTAGGAAAGGCGTAAGTAGCTTTCCATTCAATCACACTTTACATTGTGATTTTCTTCTTTATTCTCCTTCTGTGTGTCCCTGCCTCATCATTGCTTGCTCCTGGGGCAGCATAAATGAGCATAGCCTTTCTGAGAGGTTTCCCTTTCATTTCCATATCTGTAGCACCATATTTTGCTCATATTTTGTAAGTTATTCAATGTGTACTAAAATAACCTTTTTTTTTTTCCTATTATTAAGCCAAACTTTCCTTTTTTTTTCCCCCCACCTCATAAGCCAGAATCACTTCCTTTGAGCATAGAACTTCCTACCCTTGTAGTTAGCTTGCAACGTGGAGCAGAGCACCACTGCTGCTGTTCAACCCTACACAGTTCAAGCTAAGCTCCACTTCATAAATGTAATGAAGTGATAATACAGGGGTGAAAAAAAGATTTCTTTGGGTGCAGCTAACAAGGCAGAGTTTGCCAGCAAAACCAAAATCAGCACAAAATGTCACTGTGAAACCCAAAATCAGGAATGGTTCTTAAACTGTTGACCTCTTATTTTGAAAAAGAAATTTAAAAAATATATTTATTTAGCCATGTTGTTCCTCTGTGGGGTTTTTCCAATCCATTTGTAGGCAGAAGTATGCATTGGTTGTTTTATGATGTGAGAGCTGATCACAGGTATTCTAGCTCGTGGCACTGCGCTCTGAGGTAGGAACCACTCAACATCAAAAGCCAGCAGCCTCTCTCTGACTTTTTGCTGTTACACTATCCCGAAGAAATTTGCTTGCTGGGCCCAAAGCAGCAAACAGGCATGAAATGAGAGATTGTTTAATGGTGAATTTCAAACCTTTCACGGGGAGAATCCAAGAGAAAAAAAAAAAAAAATCACCTCTGAGCAGACAGCCATCACTGGCTGCCAGCTGCTGACGTCTGTACTTCTGGTGATGCTCTTAAATTCCTGACATGTGAGGTTGAGAAAGCAGAGTAAATTAATAAACCAAACATAATATCTCTGGATTTTTTGGCTCCCTTTCTTCGTGTTAAAAATAGCAAGCAGAAAGCTGCAGCAGGGCAACTGCTTCTGAAGAGAACACCTTTTGCTTTGATGCTTTTACTCTGAAGGGGGCCTACAAAAAAGCTGAGCAGGGACTTCTTAGGCTATCAGGGGTGACAGGACTAGGGGGAATGGAGCAAAGCTGGAAGTGAGGAGATTCAGATTGGATGTGAGGAGGAAGTTGTTGAGCATGAGAGTGGTGAGAACCTGGAATGGGTTGCCCAGGAAGGTGGTTGGGGCCACATCCCTGGAGGTGTTTGCAGCCAGGCTGGCAGAGGCTGTGGGCAGCCTGATCTAGGGTAGGGTGTCTCTGCCCATGGAACTAGATGATCCTTGTGGTCCCTTCCAACCCTGACTGATTTTATGGTTCTATGATGCTGACTCAGGTCTGTGTTTGATTTGGTCAGTACCTCCAGAGTCATCCTTTGGTGGCATCGTGAGGGAGCAAGTTCTCAGTGTGAGATTTTTGGTGCACCTTGAGATATTCTTTACTAACAGCCCAGAAGCTCAGGGCACAAATCAGAACTTTCAGCGCAGTCACTTCGGCTCCAATTTCTTTTTGTGCCTCACTTTCATACTAATATTCAAATATCTATGTGGAAATACAGTATGCAACCTTCATTTCCCCCTTCCTGCTGCAAAGTTTGTCTCTTTCTGCATTTGCTTTTATGGTAGGCTAGTTCCTGCTTTGCCTTTTATCTAGCATAAAAACTGCCTGAAGGAGCAGACTGAGATACTATTCTATTATTCCTTTCAGGCTTTGGCTGGAACTGCAACATGGAGGGAAACCAATTGTCCTCCTTTTTCCTGTTCTAAAAGATAAGTGTGACATGAAGCACATGCCTCTCTTAAATGCTCTTGCATGTGCATAGCACTTCAGGTCAATAAACCCAGCTCTGGAACATGGCTGAGGCAAGCTTTATGGATTTAAGGGTTTGTCATGAGGGCCAGATTCCAGGCAGAAGGTTTCTTTGTTCCTCTAGAAGAGTTTATTCACACACATTCCTCCTTTTTTATGTCTCTGCTTTTCTGTGCTTAACCACTAGATACTAAGGGCATGCAGCCCTGCTGCTCTGCCTTCCCCTGGCTCTTCAGCCCTTGCAAGGACATAGAGGTGTTTGTAGCCAGGCTGGATGAGGCTCTGTCCAGCCTAGTCTAGGGTAGGGTGTCCCTGAGCATGGCAGGGGGGTTGGAACTAGATCCTTTTGGTCCCTTCCAACCCTGGCTCATTCTATGATTCTGTGATATGGATGCCCAAGTCAAGTCTCCCCTGGCAGGACATGAAAATTGAGGGGATTGGACTAGATGGCCTTTAAGTGTCCCTTCCAAGCAAAGACCTTCTGTATTTCTCTTATTCCCAGCACCCCAGAACTTGCAGCTTCCTTGCTGCCTTTTACACACCCATTGACCTAGTCGGGCAGCTGAGCTTTGAAAGCTTTCAGAGCTCTAACACCTAGAGAAGACATCTCCCACTAGCAGAGGTGCTGAACTCGTTCTTGGTGACATTGCTGTGGGTCATTCCTCAGCTCGGGCCCAATGCCAACCATCTATGTGGCACCATGCAGGGTCTTATTACGGGCTGAGTGACAAAAATAAAAATGCTTCTGTACTACCAAGCTCACTGACTGCTGAGAGACAGCAGCAAAAGCTGGTACCTGGCACAGGCAGATTAGAAGAAATAAGTGGGTTTAAAATAAAAGGTAGGGACCTCCCCGCTAACATCTCAGTTAGCTGCTGCCTTATTGTCCTTAGAGAAAGCTGTGCATCTGCTGAGAAAGCCTTTTCATACTTCAGCCACTCTCTTGACATTTGAAATGTCTGTCGTGGGAACCTCCATCTTCTGGGAGGGGCCGAGTAAGAGTCTGTGTTTTTTGGGGCCTCTTGGAAAGCAGCCAATGCTCATTTGAAGCCAGTTGTTTCATCGAAGGAGAATCTGCCCAGCCAACATTTGCTTTTTTTTTTTTTGTTGTTGTTGTTTTTCATTTGCTACCTGCCTAAAGACACCGGGAATAGGTGGGGCAGCTCTTCAATTAACAGCTAAATCAGTTAATTGATTAACAATTGATCCAAGCGCTTCCAACAGAAGATCCACACAATGGATGTGATTTCAGCCAGCCAAAGCAAATTAACTTGATGTAAGGCAGCTGAGACTTCTAACGTGGCTTCTGAGTGACATCCACTTTTTGCTACTCCCTTTTCAAGTACTCCATTCTCTTTTATTTTTATTTATTTTTTATTACTGATATGGCTTCTGTCCCTGGAAGAGAGGTGGCCATGGCTGCAAGAGATCTGTTCAAGAAGCAAAGAGCACCAGGGCAGCAGAGCTGGGGCTGTTTGGCTGAAGATGAGGTTGGTTTTGCCTTATGCACTTCCCTCTGCTTTGGCTCAGCTCCTCTTCCTCCTGTATTTTTTGCCTTTCTTCAGCCTTGACATCTACACTTTTGCATCTTTATTATTGATGTTTCAGTCAAAAAAAAAATTGCTCCTCGATTTCAGCCCCCTGAATTGCTGGGATTAGGGTGGATTCTGTTGAGGATTAGTGTGCTGGAGGCAGGGACTTGCAGAGCTTTCTCCAAGCAGAGAGCATGGAGAGTAAATAACCCTGGGTGAACCAGTTCTAGAGAGATTGAAAAGGAGAAATCTCCTCACGCAAGGACAAAAGAACTGTGAAAGAAAGTGTCTGGCTTGAGTAGCAGCTTAACACCCAGGCAATTAAATAAGTCTTCTGGCTGCAGAGAAGATGTGTGCCTCCACATAATGCCTTAATCAGTGTTCTGACCTCGTTGTACCAGGAGAAACAGCCCAGAAAAGGGAAAATAAACCAGAGTAGTCTGGTAGATAAATGCCATCAGTGTTGGGGGTAAACAATGGTTTCATTTCACCCTGGAAAGGAAACTAATCCTCCATGTTTCAAATAGGTCACCAAAAGCAGTCTTGGGGCAAACCCCCCATGTTTACTTTAAAAACTCTTCTTATGGGCAGCATTATAGCTGACTAGGAGAAGAGATTTGGTATTTATCCATTGCTGCCTATAGCAGAATTTTTGCTTTTTGAGTTGGGATGGCTGTTAGGAGAGAGAGGAAGCAACTGAGACCACAAAACTCATCTCTTGTCCCCCATATCCATGAATCATAGAATGGTTTAGGTTGGAAGGGACCTCAAAGCTCATCCAATTCCAACCCCCATCATAGGCAGGGACACCTGCTAGACCAGGTTGCTCAAGGCTGCATCCAGCCTGGCCTTGAACACCTCCAGAGAGGGGGCAGCCACAACCTCCCTGGGCAACGCATTCCAGTATCTCAATACCATCACTGTGAAGAACTTCCTCATAACATCCAGTTCAAATCTCCCCTCTGCCAGTTTAAACCTATTACCCCTCATCCTGTCATGACACAACCTTGAAGAGCTAGCTCCACAAAAAGCAGCTCTGCCTGCTGGCCCCTCTAGAAGGTCTTTGGCAGGGCTTAATTGCCAAACCTGAAAATCCAGCCCCTAAAATGCAGAACTCACTGCTGAACAGTCCTATAAACCTCTGCAACCTAGATGTGCTTTGGTTTAGGAAGCTTGAGTTGTGATCTTGTTTTGCAGCTATTTGATACCTGTGTTCCTTAAATGGCCCTGCTTGGGTGTGTGAATAGAATAGAATAGAATAGAATAGAATAGAATAGAATAGAATAGAATAGAATAGAATAGAATAGAATAGAATAGAATAGAATAGAATAGAATAGAATAGAATAGAATAGAATAGAATAGAATAGAATAGAATAGAATAGACCAGACCAGGATGGAAGAGACCACCAAGATCATCCAGTCCAACCTACCACCCAGGCCTATCCAGTGGCACTAAGTGCTCCATCCAGTCCTTTTTTGAACACCTCCAGGGATGGTGACTCCATCACCTCTCTGGGCAGCCCATTCCAATGCCAATCACTCTCTCTGTGAACAACTTCTTCCTAATATCCAGCCTGTACCTCCTCCCGTGTTCTGTTGCTGGGTGCCTGGGAGAAGAGACCAACTCCACCCGGCTGCAACCTCCCTTTAGGTAGTTGCAGAGAGCAAAGAGGTCACCCTGAGCCTCCTCCTCTCCTGGCTAAAATATACATGCATATGTAGAGATACATACATACATCTATAGATACATCTACCATGTTGGATTGCAGCTTAATTATAGCAACCTTCTTTGCTTTCTTTTAGAGAATTCCCCCAAAAGAAGTGGAAGCAGAATCCTATAACTCCTGGCAAACCAGGGTTATACATTATGAGTGCTGCAGGTGATGTCTTTCTTTGCCTGTGTTTTAAGGTACACAGGTTCTTGAGATGTAAACTATAAATATTCTTCGTATCCTCAATATTTCACATTGAAAAGCTTCAGGCAGTTGCCTGCTCTGCTGTTCCAGCATTCTGTGTTGAGGTAGCACCTTTTAGATCATCTGGTTCAAAGGATTACGACCTGAAGCAAGTTGCTCACAGAGTGTGCATGCAGCTTTGCAGTACATATGCCTGGGTGCTCAAGTGAGGGCTATGAATCTCTGTATGGTGGCCAGGCAGTTGTAAGTTTAGTGTTGTGACAGCCAGAATTGCTCTGTACACCTAGATCCCCATTCTGCACCGTTTGGCCTCTCAGCTTAGCTAGAAACCTTTTCCTCCACGGGGAGGAAATGATGAATGGTATGGTTTAAACTGGTTAAAACCATTAAAGAATAGGGGTCCTTTTTTGCCCCATTTTTTTTCTTTTTTTCTCTCTCTTTTTGTTTTTTTTTTTCTTCAAGTAATATTTGGCCCTGAGGTTTCTTCTCTGTTTACACTGGCCCAAGTGTAGAGAAGGCAAAATGAAATTCATTTCTGAGAGGAAATAGTATTACTTCTCCTTAAAAGAAAGGAAGTTAGACACACACACACACACACACACACACACTCACACGAGCCCACACTCCAAGGAGCCTTCTAGAAGCTAATTAACTCAGCAATAATAGCCACATTCTTAATGGACAGGTCTTGCTTCTGGTCATTTGAGAGAAACCTTCCACAAAACTGCTCTGCACAATTTTATTGTCATGGTTGAGACTGCTTACTGGTTATTTTTAGCTGTCCTTTGAAGGGCTCCTCTCTGTCTCTCTCTCCTGGGGCTGGGGTACTGCCTCATGGGGTGAACATGCAACTTCTGCCCCTAGCTTAATAACAGGTTACAGGTGCTGCAGGAACTTAGGCCAAGTGTTCTCCAAAGACGTCTCCTCAAATGAAATTAAAAAATATCAGAGTTAATACTGCTTTTCTTTGTACCAGTTATCAAGTGATGTTAAGTCCACCAAAACCAGTTAATTCATTTCACTGATGGGAACTGGAATAAGAGCAGTAGTTTGTAGCTTGTTTTTTATATTTCTGAACAAGAGGAGAGGTACTTTCCTCAGGCTGGAGGTGAGGAGGAAGTTGTTCAGCATGAGAGTGGTGAGAGCCTGGAATGGGTTGCCCAGGGAGGTGGTTGGGGCCACATCCCTGGAGGTGTTTGCAGCCAGGCTGGATGAGGCTGTGAGCAGCCTCATGTAGGGTAGAGTGTCCCTGGGCATGGCAGGAGGGTTGGAACTAGATGATCATTGTGGTCTCTTTCAACCCTAACTGACTGATTCTTGAATGAAATATAAAATGTCTGATGTTTGGAGATAGAGATGGAAATGCCTCTTCTGTTATTCTTGCAAATTCCGTGTTCAAAACCCAAAAGTAAATTTAATTTAACCTAATGAAGGACTCTAGGATTTCCATTTGAATAAAGCAAGACAGCAAGTACAGCCTATTTAATAATCCCTCTGTTATTGCTGGCATTTTCAGACAGTTATTTCCTAGAAAGTTCGTGTCCTTTTCCTGGTAATGTCTGCTTTGCCCCAAGGTATTGGCTCCCTCAGTTATTAACATGCAAAGTCTGATTTCTCGGGGTGGACGTGCCAGAGCGCAGTGTTTGTTTGGTTAGGCAGGTGGTACTCAGGGGTATAAGCAAGCCCTGTTTGCATCACTTAGTCTCAGAAAGAGCAGAAATGGCTAAAGGATAGAAATAGCTACGTGTGCACACCTGAAAACCACAGCAGCGCTCTGCAGAATGGAAGGTTGTGTTCATTCCAGGTTTGCCCGTACCTGGCTGAGGCAGCAGCAGTACTGAGTGGTGCAACAGTTCCCATGTGGAATGAGCCTTGGTAACAATGCTTGTCACTTAGCACCTTACTGATCTGCACAAAAACACAGAGGAATAAATTGCATAGAAATGATTGGAAAATATCTAAATACCAGTGTTTCCAGCTCCTTCAGTTCTTGCAATTATTATTTACTTTTCCTTTTCCTCTTTTTTTCATTTTCCTTTTTTTCCTTTTCTCCTTTTTCTCTTTATTTTTTTTCTTTTTTCTTCTCTTTCTCTCTCTCTCTCTCACTTTCTCACTCTTTCTCTCTTTCCCTCTTTTTGCTCTTTCCCTCTTCTTTTTTCCTTTTCACTTTTCCTTTTCTTTTTTCTTTTCCTTTTCTGTTTAACCATTTTTCCTTTTTTTTCTTTCATTTTTTTTTCTCATTTTTTCTGTTTTTTCTTTTTTAATTTTTTTCCTTATATTTTTTATCTTTTCTATTTTTTTCTCCTTTTAATTATTTTCCCTTTCCCTTTCCCTTTCCCTTTCCCTTTCCCTTTTCCCTTTCCCTTTCCCTTTTCCCTTTTCCCTGTTTCAAAATACCTACTTAAAGTCCCTACATTTCTAGTTAGTCTGGGCCAATGATGATAAACTCCTGACTGGCAAGCCAGCAGTATCACACAGTGCTGTCGTGCAGCCACAGACACTGTCTTCTCTGGTCCCCAGCACTCTTTAATGTTTATCATTGGCTGCCCAGACAGGTGGTGAAGTTATTGTCCCTGGAGGTGTTTAAAAGGTGACTGGATGAGGCAGTTAGTGCTATGGGTTATTTAATTAGAAGGGTTAGGTGATAGGTTGGACACAAAGGTCTTTTCCAACCTGGTTAATTCTGTGATTTTCTGTGATTTCATGCTTGCCCTGTAGTTGGGGTGGATTGAGCTTCTCAGGGATCAGCATCCTGGTAAGAAACACATAGGCATACAGTGACTGGAAGGAGGTCTCTTTCTGGTCACAGAGGGGAAATCCATTAGAGGAAGCTCTCTTAGCTGGAATCCTTCAAGAGGTGAGCCCCCATCATTTGTCTCAGCCCATGACAGGTAGCAGTAGCATACAGTTAAGCACATGATTTAGTCTAGAAGGACTTCCCAGAACAGCCTCATTCTCAAGTGAGTGTTTCTACAGATGATGTAGACTTGTCACAGCATTTTCTGTTTATCTGTAGTAGAAAAGAGGGTGTATGCAATTACTTGGTAGCAGCTTGGTTAGACAGTTCCATTTTGGCTTTATTGAATCACATGCCAAGGAAAGTTTAAGCCATTTGGGCAAGACACTGAATCAAAGCTCAGAGTTAGTGCCAACCCCACTGATTTCAGCTGAGTTACAGCACTTGCACCGGGGCTGGGCTACTTGTGAAAGCAAATCCTCCAAGGTTATTATTTTGGTAAAAGGAATGGAATCCCACATTATTTTATATATGATACTGTATCTGACTCTTTTCTCCTTCAAGTCCTGTTCTTTACCAAAGGCATCAGTTTAATTGGCTCCAGAGAAGAATTTGCACACATTTAAGTTCTCAAAACTCTAAGCAGAGCAGATAGGAGTGAAGCCAATTATTTATTTTTAATGGACCAAAATGATGAGAATATAAAAGGCAAAAAGATTAACCCAAACTTTCTAACAATTTGAGGTCTCACAAAGCTAGATTAGGAATTTGAGAAGCATCCAAGTAATAAATCCACAGAACCAAAACACACAATTTTAATAAGTTTATGACAAAGAAACATGAGAGCTGATGGGCACAGATTCTAAGTGAAGCTAAAAGAAGAAAGCTTTAGCAGCCTTTTGTGTTGGTGGACTTTCAAATTGTCAAACGATGCAGTTTGATTCTCTGATGCCAGAGGTGCTGGGGGAAGGGTAAAAGAAGACTGGGGAGGAAAATGCTCCCAGCCTCCTGCATGGTGCCTGCAAGAAATGGGCAAAGCCAATGGTTTGTTTCTCTTTTGGATAGAGAAAGCAGACTATTGGAGACATAAATCTGCCTGACCTGAGTGTCTCAAATGAAATTGCAGACAGCCCAGACTCGGTAGGCACTTGGGCAAGCCTGTGATGATCATTCTGACCCCTGGACAGGGGCCAATCTCTGGGTCCATGCAGCCAGGGCAGAGTCTCATGTGCTGGACTTACTGGTCCATGGAGGAGAGGTAGTGGAGAGACGCCTCAAAGCAAGGGGCTGCACAGAAGATGGAGAGTCTGCCTGTCAGTGAAGCCTAACTGCTGGTTTCAAACACAAACCTACAGAAAATGTAAGCACCCTGAAGATTTCCTGTATTGGTTCTGATTAAGCTGCCCAAAGCCCAAAGAATAGCCTTGATTTGATTTAGAATAGAATCATAGAATCAGTTAGTTCAGGTTGGAAGGGACCACAAAGATCATCTAGTTCTAACTCCCCTGCCATGCCCAGGGACACCCTACCCTACATCAGGCTGCCCACAGCCTCTGCCAGCCTGGCTGCAAACGATTCCAGGGATGTGGTCCCAACCACCTCCCTGGGCAACCCATTCCAGGCTTTCACCACTCTCATAATGAAGAACTTCCTCCTCACATCCAATCTGAATCTCCCCACCTCCAGTTTTGCTCCATTCCCCCTAGTCCTCTCACTACCTGATACCTGATACCTGATTTGGGAGTTAAAAGAGAACTTTAACAGTAAATAAAAGGTATTTTAGGTCAAGGGAGTTACAAAAATATAGGGAAGGGAAAACAAAATACAAAATATATGTATACAGCCAGTGGATGCAAAGGGGTGGAGGTGGATGGTCCCACCACATGGTGAAGCAGGAGCAGCAAGAACCAGGAATGCTGCTGGCTGGTGAGGCAGGGATGGGAGTGAAGAGGAAAGGAACTTCATCTGTCTTTATAGGGGTTCCTCTGTCTTCCAGACAGGAAGTGGAAGTGGGCTAACCACTGCACCCGGAGTCAGATTCAGACCATGCCCAGGAAGGTGTTAAGATGACCTGGGATTAATTTCAGACCACTCCTAGGAGGGGTTAACCCTTTACAGTTATCATGGTCTTTTTTTTCCCAGCAGCTCTATTCCTGGGCTTTGTTCAAAGCCATAACTGCTGCTGTTTTTTTTTTTTAACTTTTAGGGAAGGGTTTGTAACTTCTATCCCTCCATAACCTCGCAGATTTTGCTGAAAACCAGAGATGGTTCCAATCCTTCTGAATGCCAACAGAGCTGTTTGCAAATGTTGAATAAGCTATTCTTCTGCAAACCCACTGGAGACTCAATTTAGCTTGATGCATTCTCCGGGGGAAATAAGTTCAGCTTTACTCTGAAATTTCTGGTTGCATTTCAGAACTGCCAGGAAGTAATGCTCTAGAAATCAGCATTTTTGACATGGTAATGAATGGCAGTTAGGAAAAGCTTTGTGCTTGCTCCCAGGGCACCACATTTAGAGCCAGTTTGCAGAGTAGAATTATGGCTTGCATGCTATTTATTTATTTATTAATTTATTTCTGCTAGGCTTCAATGTGGTGGATCTTTTGTTTTCCTGTTTTCCCTCTAACCAGATCTCTGCATTCATTTCTCATAACGAAACAAAAGGAATCAGACCCCTTTCCTTCTCTCTTGCAACATTCTGTTCTGCTTCTTGTTGCCTCCAAGAATGTCACCACGGGACTCATAGGTAGACAAAGGAGCTCTGTCCTTTTTCTTGTGGCTGAAATCGATGAAGGGTAAAGGATATATTTTTTTTTTTTTTAATTCTTATTTCTTCCTTTGTCATGTTCATATTTGTTTTGGGAAGTAACTAAATCACAGGCTCACAGCATGTCAGGGGTTGGAAGGGACACAAAGGATCGTTGAGTCCAACCCCCTTGCCAAAGCAGGCCCAGACAATCTAGCTCAGGTCACACAGGAATGCATCCGGAGAGGCCTTGAAAGCCTCCAGAGGAGGAGACTCCACAACCTTTTGGGGTGCCTGTGCCAGTGCTCTGGGACCCTTGCAGTCAAGAAGTTGCTCTTTGTGTAGAGGTGGAACATCCTGTGCTGCATCCATTGCTCCTTGTCCTATCCCAAGGAGTGAGTGAGCAGAGCCTGTCCCCCACCTCCTGACCCCCAGCCCTCAGATATTTATAAACATTGATTAAATCCCCTCTCAGACTTCTCTTCTCCAGACTAAGCAGCCTGAGGTCCCTCAGTCTCTCCTCACCAGGCAGTGCTCCAGTCCCCTCACCATCTCTGTAGTCCTCCATTGGACTCTCTCGAGCAGATCCCTGTCCCTCTTAAACTGGGGAGCTCAAAACTGATGACTGGAAGAGCTTAGGACTGAAGGCCCTATTCACACCCCAGTGATGCATCACTGAAGGTGGCATCACTTTTTCCTATAAATCTATATTTAGCCTCTGCACTTGAATGTGCTGCTTAAGTTCCATGGGTAGCACAAACTGACAAAGGTGTTAACGGATTGATTGGCGCAGCAGAGTAACTTCCATTTCATCCACATCCTCCACCAGCTCTACTTTTTCCACGCAGCTGGGCTGCCAATTCTCACACCTAACGGGTGAGTCCTATTTTGTCTTGCTTGAGCGAAATTCCATCGGCTTTTCCAAACTGATGCTTGCACCCAGGCATTTCCTAACTCCCTGGGCAAGGTACTGGAGGGTGAGGGAGAGAGCCTGCATGGCGCAGCTTCTCTTGCCAGCTATTCTTGGAGGTGCTTTTCACAGCCTTTCCAGGCAGTTCCAGTGCTCCTTGACTGTCATAGTCTTCTGACTGTTTCATTTCATCTCTTTAGATCCTGCTGTTCTTATAGCGACAGTGATGGCAAAAAAAACCCCAAACCAAACCAAAAAACCAAAACAGAACAAAACAAATTCCCCACAAAAAAACCCAAAACAAACCAAGCAAAAAAAACCCCCCAAAAAANGTTTCGGTGGTTTCTAACGACTTGTTCAGTTGATATGAAATTGTGAGAAGGAGTTGAAAGCTGAGCTGTGCCCTTGGCAGAACCCAGGCCAAACAGCCAGTTGAAAAAATAAAACAAAACAACCCAAAACCCCCCCAAAAAACCCAACAAATGCCCTCTTCTGACATAGAATCATAGAATGTCAGGGGCTGGAAGGGACCTCAAAAGATCATCTGGTCCAGTCTCCCCTGCCTGAGCAGGATCACTTAGAGCAGATTATGCTGGAATGCATCCAGATGGTTCTTGAATATCTCCAGAGAGGGAGACTCCACATCCTCCCTGGGCAGCCTGTTCCAGTGCTCTCTTACCCTTACAGTGAAAAGATTCTTCTTCAGGTTCACATGGAACCTCCTGTGCCTCAAATTGCCCAAGTGCCCCTTGTCCTGTCATTGGGCATTGCTGAGCAGAGCCTGGCTCATCCTCCTGGCTCTCACCCCGCACATATTTATAAACACCAATCAGGTCACCTCCAAGCTCCCTCGGGCTCTCCTGTCTTATTAGGACCTCTTGCATAGGTTATTTCCAGACATTGCTGCCAGCAGAGTGTTTTGGATTACACTGCTGTGCTCAAAAATTATTCAGTGCAACTCCTGGAGGTGTTTGGTGTGACCTGCACCTGAGGTGCTTTAGGCTTTTGGCAGGTGAAAATATAAATCCAACGCTGTGATGATGCCGAGGAAAAGAATGGCTCCAAAGGACATTGTGTCCTGTCTGTTCTGGTTCATTTTGGCAGTGGTAAGGTCTGGAGCAGGCATGACTTTTTTTCTTGGTTGTCCATGGGTATAGCATATGGTCACGGATTATTAAATTGCAGTCTCTGGGGTCAGTGTTTACAGAATTCATTTTCCATCCCAGCAGCTCAGCCATGCGTGAGGACACACCTGTGTATCCCATCATAGCTTCATGCTGCACTGGCAGCACGGAAGGCATGCTTCAGGAGTGCTGCTGGAACACCTTCTTGAAGCCACTGCTCTGGGGAGAAGAAATACTGGTTGATCAGTCAGACAAAGGATGTTGTGGGCCAGAGTGCTTGTAGTTCTGGGCACTGTAATAGAAGAGAGATGTGGAAGTGATGGAGCAGGTCCAGAGCGGGGCAATGAAGCTGGGGAAGGGCCTACAGAATAAATCTGGGAGCTGGAGATGGTTAGTGTGAAACAGAGGAGACTGAGGGGAGACCTCATGCCTGTCTACAGCTACCTGAAGGGACATTGTGGAGAGGCTGCTGCTGGGATCTTCTCACAGCTAGTTGGAGGCAGAACAAGGGGGAATGGCCTCAAGCTGAGACTGGGGAGATTTAGATTGGACATTAGGAAAAAGTTATTCCTGGAGACAGTGATCAAGGACTGGAATGAGCTGCCCAGGGAGGTGGTGGAGTCACCTATCCTGGATGTGTTTAAGGGTGGTTTGGATGTGGTTTAAGGTGAATCTTGTAGAGTTCTAGGTTGGACTTGGTGATCCTGAGGGGCTTTGGCAACCTGGAAGTTTCTGTGACTCTGTGTGATTTCTGGTGGCCGTGGTGGTATTAGGGCAATGATTGGACTTGATCTTAAAGGTCTTCTGCAGCTGAAACAAGTCTATGATTGTATAAATGTGACATGTATTAAAGAGCTTGGCTAAAAAATAAAAGAAAAAGATTGGCAGGCCAATACATGACTGTGCTGGTCTGTAGCCTTAAGTGATTTTCAAGTGTGGATGGAATTAAGGGAGGAAAACCCTTTCATAATGTCCAAGAAGCCCAAGATAAGAATTCTGATTCTTTCCTCCCTAGTTCTTGCCTTTTGTTCTGCAGACTGAGAGGAAACTTCTACCTAAAATTACCAGCCCTACACAGCCTTTTACCAAGCAGAAGCTCCTGCAGAGCCTGCAACACTGTGTGGTTTAAAGAGGCACAAAGCGTTTGGAAAATGGATTTTCCAGGTGCAAATTCGATCATCTGTTTGGCCAGGTGTGAGAATCTCTCAGCTGTGCCTGCAGGTGTCAGTGCTTGAGAAATGCTCCAGCTTACCCTTCCATAAAGGCTTTGCACAGGGGCCTGTGTCACGTCTGTCTGGGGCTGCACTTGGAGGGTTTAAGTGGAGTCTGAGCAGCGTTTGCTGTGCACAGGGCGAGTGCTTCACCAAGTGCCTGTGCAGATGGGCAAATCTGGCAGCCTCCAAGTGAGGCTGGCCTGGAGGCTCCAGATGTGTCTCCTCCTAGCTCTTGTCAGGCTCATTACAGAGAGGTGTTTTTTGGCTGCTTTGCCCCTTTTTTTCCTTTCCCTTCAAGTAAAAACATCACATTTCTCGGTGTGTTATCCACACACCCAAGCTCAAAGATTTAATAACTTCTGCTACCTAATACCTGCCTCGGCTTTGCATTGCAAACAATTGCTTGCAAAGTGTTTATCTCTTGAGTGAGGGTGATTAAAAGAAAATAGAAAGTCCTTTGTGTGCTGTTTCGGGGCAACAAAATGACCTTACTGCTATTTTAGAGATTTCAGAGTAATTTATGTTAGCTATAATATCATCAATAAGGCTGCCTGAAAATTAAGTGTCATTCTTGGCTTGAGACCCTGGGTGTGTTGTAGGGCTGAATGCCATGTGGCAGGGGGAAAAAAAAAAAAAAAAAAAAAAAAAAAAAGATAAAAATGAAAACCCAAAATGTGGTCAGTAGCTAAATCTAGAGAGAGCAATGTGGACCTTAACAACAGGGCTGCTTAGGACAAACAGCAATGCCTTCACCTAGGGAAACCTTGAAATGCTCCACAACCCTAATAGTTGCAATAGAATCATAAAATCAGTCAGAGTTGGAAGGGACCACAAGGATCATCTAGTTCCAATTCCCCTGCTGTGCCCAGGGACACCCTACCCTACATCAGGCTGCCCACAGCCTCATCCAGCCTGGCTGCAAACACCTCCAGGGATCTGGCCCCAACCACCTCCCCTGGGCAACCAATTCCAGGCTCTCACCACTCTCATGCTGAACAACTTCCTCCTCACCTTCAGTGTGAATCTCCCCACCTCCAGCTTTGCTCCATTTCCCCTACTCCTGTCACTACCTGATAGCCTAAAAAGTCCCTCCCCAGCTTTTTCTGTAGGTCCCCTTCAGATCCTGGAAGGCCACAAGAAGGTCACCTGGGAGTCTCTTCTTCTCCAGACTGAACAGCCTCAACTCCTTCAGTCTGTCCTCATAGTAGAGGTGCTGCAGCCCTCTGAGCATCCTCATGGCCCTTCTCTGGACATGCTCCAGCATGTCCACTTCCCTCTCGTAATAGTGGCTCCAGATCTGGATGCAGTACTCCAAGTGGGGTCTCAACAGAGCAGAGCAGAGGGGGAGAATGACCTCCCTCACCCTGCTGGCCACACTTCTCTTGATGCAGCCCAGGCTCTGCTTGGCTTTCTGGGCTGCAAGTGCACACTGCTGCCTCATGTTGATCTTCTCGTCCACCAGCACCCCTAAGTCCATCTCCTCAGGGCTGCTCTCCAGCCAGTCACTGCCCAGCCTGCATTGGTGCTTGGGATTGCCTCGATCCAGCTGCAGGACCTTGCACTTGGTCTTGTTGAACCTCCTGAGGCTGGCTTGTGCCCAACTCTGCAGCCTGTCCAGGTCCATCTGGATGCCATGCCTGCCCTCCAGCCTGGCTGCTGCACCACACAGTTTGGGGTCATCAACAAACTTGATGAAGGTGCATTCGATGCCTTTGTCCATGTCACCCACAAAGATGTTGAACAAATAGACATAGTAGAGAGGAGAGCCACAAGCTGCTGGTGATGCATCATCCTCCATCTAGCTAAAGCAGGGGGTGCTGGGAACCTCCAAGGAGTGGATAGGAACTTTCTGGTATATCTGTGTCCCCAGGTGGTAGAATGTAGTGGGCAATACCCCTGTAAGAGCAGGAGGAAAAAAAAATATTTCTTCAGTGAAAATCTCTCTCTCACCCAGGTAGTTCTTGCTTTTACTTCTTCCCTTATGAACCAGTTTTCCTCCAATGTGGAGGACATTAAGTACACTGTGCCAGACGAGGCCCATCTAAGGCATTAATGCCTCCTTATCTTTGCAGGAAATCCCTCCCTTGCTGCATCCCAGGAGAACATTTTGCCTCTTTCACAGCAGCATCCCACTGATGGTTTTGTGATCCTCCTGCACCCCGCTAAGACGATGTGAATGTTGTGGGATTTGGCAGGGATCCTGGGTCCAAGTTCAGGTCCTGGACACGTCTCAGCACTGTGCTGAGATCTGGATCTGTACTTGAGCCTTTCCTTCCTACCTGTCCATACCATAGTTTCCAGAGAACTAGATGCAGAAAGGCTGGCCAGAAGAGAGCTTCAGTACAGTACATTTTGGCCAGGGCTCCTGTCTGCATAATCAGTGAACAGGATCTTGGAAAACACTGCAGCTCATGGCAGTTGTTCAGGCACAGCAATGTATACCATATCATCATTTTTTTTTAATCTGTTCTTTTCCCTGAGGTGTTCAGAGCAGCCTGTTCTTCTCAGCTGGTCCTATTTGACATGTCCCTTTTTTTTTTCTTTTCTCTCTCTGTACCTGTATGACACAGGAATATTTTTGTTATTGCTTTTTTTTTTTTTTTTGCCACAGGACAGAAAATTCCATCTCCTCCACCTCCCTCTATTTAATCTATATATCTCCTGGGCATCTCCTACTCTGGTTTTGACCTTCTCTTCACTGAGACTTCTTCCTGAAGCACCATCTGCTGAAATTGTTCTTCATACTTTTGTGTGACCGGTCTGCTCTGTATTTTGAATAAGTCCACCAGCTCTTTCTTCACACACTATCACATTTCTGCTACTTAGTGTGCAATCTGGACTGACATTGTATAGCTGACTGCCTGCCTTGTTCAGCACAGTAACCTCTTCATAATCCTCTGCAGCTCTGCTTGAAGTGATTTCTAAATCCAGTCCATTCATTGATTCACTGATTTCCCCCCTGAGTTTTGGTTTGGTTTTTTTTTTAATATTTCCCCCCTCTTTTTTCTTTTTAAGAGTATTGATACCACAAAAGATGTAAAACATTCTGGCTTCAAAAAGAGAGGCAATGAGGGCACTGGGAAGCACAGTTGGTGCTGCTACAACATTCACGTTCTCAATGAGCAAATTGATCTGCTCTCCGAGCTGATCCATTTACACACTTAAAGTGTCAAGTCTAAAATTAAGATCTGGATCCCCTGAGATGTGTAATTGCATCGTATTTGGAAGTGAGATGGATTTGGTTTCCAAAGGATCATTCTAACAAGCATACCTAATCACTTATAAATGCCTATTGCTAATGACAGTAGCTTTCTTGCAGGCTTATCATTCTATGATTCTACAACTCTACCCTTCCCCCAGCACCTCTGGCATCAGAGAATCAAACTGCATCATCTGATCATTTGGAAGTCCACAAACACAAAAGGCTGCTAAAGTGTTTTGTTGGGTTTTGGGGTTTGCTTTTTTTTTGCTTCAGTTAGCATCTGTGACCATCAGCTCTCATGGTTCTTTGTCATAAACTTATTAAAATTGTGTGTTTTGGTTCTGTGGATTTATTACTTGGATGCTTCTCAAATTCCTAATCTAGTTTTGTGAGACCTCAAATTGTTAGAGAGTTTGGGTTAATCACTGTTCTAGTGGGAAGTGTCCCTGCCTATGGCACAGGGGGGTTGGAACTGGAAGATCTTTGAGGTCTCTTCCAACCTAAACCATTCTATGATTCTAAATCTCAAGTTAAAACTCTGGGTTCATGGCATCAGCAGGCTGCTCAGAAACATAAGATCTGAGCTGGGCTGTCACAGAACCTTTTCCATTGATGTGGACCCCTCAAAGTGTTTTACTTCTCTATAACTTTCTGCAGTGTGAATGAAAGTAAAGATTGACAACACCTTGCAGAAAAGTCTTGTACCACAACTCCCGTTGGAGTCTGTGTGAGTCCTGTGGCTAATCTGCTCATGTAATGCACTTAAAGTCTGGGGCTGAGTGGCTGACTGCTTCACATTGTATCTGTAAACTGCTTAATATTGTGCCTGTAGGTGTTTTTTAAAAGACAAAGCAGCAAATATTTTTTGGCAATCACTGGAACTTCAGTACACAAGGCTTTTTTTCCTTTTTTTTTTCCCCTTTTTATTTTTTTCTTTTAAAATTTTTTTCCTTTTTTTCTTTTTTTGTTTTCTTTTTTTCTTTTTATTTTTCTTTCTTTCTTTCTTTCTTTCTTTCTTTCTTTCTTTCTTTCTTTCTTTCTTTCTTTCTTTCTTTCTTTCTTTCTTTCTTTTTCCTTTTTTCTTTTTTTCTACTTTTTTATTTTCTTTAATTTT
>VWZI01011658.1:260202-270435 GCA_013396835.1 Psilopogon haemacephalus
GAGGCTTTTCAAAGAAAAAAAAAAAAAAAAAAGAAATTAATCACATCTTTGAACTGGGAAAATTAAGTCTATTTCCTGAGGTCTATGCTAGATACACTGTTCACTATAAAAGGAATTTTCTCTTATTACCCACACAAAGTACCTGCCTGAGTTCACTGTGAGGGGTGCAAGGGAATGGGTGAGTTGATGAATGCACTTGCTGCACCCCAAATCCCTTCAAATCAAACCCCATTGTACTTAGATACAAGGGGAATACCATTTCAGTCTTTGGAACTGGTTCCATAGGACTGTGCCCATGTGCCAGCCTTACCCATTTAAGGCTGGTCTTAAACGTGCAGTGCTCCTGCACTGGGCTGCAACTGGAGCACAGGAGATACATGCTAAAAATGAAAGTACTACAGGCATGTATTAAAAAAAAAAAAAAAAAAAAAGGAAAAGAAAAAAGAAAAGGGGAAAAAAACAGGAAAAAATGAAAGGGAAATATTTTAAATTCTTTTTAATTAATGCAAAAAGATTTTATTTATTTTTCTTCCCCTGAGTTATTTGCTTTGGGTATTACTTGCTCATATCAGTATAGCTGCCTCTTCGTGTTTTGCTCTCATAAGTGCAATGTTGTAGTGCAAAGGAAAAGTTCTACATGCATGTCTTGAAAAAGAAAAAAAAGGAAAAATGGGGAAAAAAAAGGGAAATATATATTTTTTCTTAAGTAATGCAAAAAAAAAATTATTTTTTCCCTGAGGTATTTACTTTGGGTCTTACTTGCTTATATCAGTATAGCTGCCTCTTTGTGTTTTGCTCTCATACATGCAATGTAGTAGTGCAAATCAAAGTTCTACATGCATGTCTTAAAAAAAAAAAAAGAAAAGGGAAAAATGGGAAAAAATAAAAGGGAAATATTTTAAATTATTTTTTCTTTTTAATTAATGCAAAAAGATTTTCTTTTTTTTTTTCTTCAGGTATTTTACTTTGGGTCTTACTTGCTCATATCAGTATAGCTGCTTCTCTGTGTTTTGCTCTCATAAATGCAATGTTGTAGTGCAAAGGAAAGTTCTACATGCATGTCTTAAAAAAAGAAAAAAAAAAGAAAAATGGAAAAAAATAAAAGAAATATTTAATTTTTTTAAAAAAATTTTAAGTAATGAAAAAAAAAATTCCCTCAAGTATTTACTTTGGGTCTTACTTGCTCATATCAGTATAGCTGCCTCTTTGTATGTTGCTCTCATAAATGCAATGTTGTAGTGCAAAGGAAAGTTCTATATGCATGTCTGTAAAAAAAAAAGAAAGGGGAAAAATGGGA
Source organism: Psilopogon haemacephalus (assembly GCA_013396835.1). Lineage (NCBI taxonomy): Eukaryota > Metazoa > Chordata > Aves > Piciformes > Megalaimidae > Psilopogon > Psilopogon haemacephalus. The sequence goes on from VWZI01011658.1 coordinate 261,500, forward strand.
AAAAATAAAAGGGAAATATTTTAAATTATTTTTTTCTTTTTAATTAATGCAAAAAGGTTTTCTTTTTTTTCCCCTCAGGTGTTTTACTCTGAGTCTTTCTTACTCATATCACTATATCTGCCTCTTTGTGTTTTGCTTTTTGCAGCTGCAGCATCTAGAGCTGACTTCACTCTTCGATCACAGGACCTGTTCTCCTGATTCCTGCAAAAGGTTTTACTGCTCTGCTCCTCCTGTCATCTGCTGCCCTTATTTTGGTGACTGCCTTCAGTGATACCTAAGACCATCCAGTCAACACTGTGAGACGTCCATGCAACTTTTCTTGCAACATTTGGCACCTTCCACGAGCTTGAACAGCCTGCAATCACTGTGCAAGTGAAGAGCAGAGGTACTATATCCCTTGCAGTTACATAAAGGGCTGCCTGTTTTATTTTTGTAGTTAATGATCCCCATGCTGCTTTTTTTTTTTTTTAATTTTTGGGTTCAAAGTCTTGGTAAAGATTGGAAAATTGTGTAGGTGATATTGTCAAATTGCCTGGAGGCTCACAAAGAAGTGGTGCCTGGGGTATTTCTGCTCACAGCACGTAAGTCACTGGAGGAGGTGTGTGTCAGGGAGTCAGTGGGCTTTGTACCTAAACATTTGTTCTTTAGGCCAAGAAGTGATCACAAGATCAGCTAGTACAGATTTGTAAAACACACCATTATGCATCTATCAAGTATTCTGTGTCAAGGCCAGCGACTGCAGTTAGCCTGTGTAAGCATAAACATAAGGCATGACCCCACTGGGAGGATAACTTCATGGCTAGGTGCATCCCTCAGAGAGTTTCCACCCAACCTTGTGCTGCAGAGGAAGGTGAAAGCCAGAAACGTCTCCCCACCTCTGCCTGGTGGGAATATTTCTTCCGTTCCCAAACAGGTAGAGCCCTGAGGATGATGTTCTAATCATTCAAAAAACCCAGATGATTTCTCTGGGCTGCCAGAGAGCTCTGTCCCCCTGTGCTGTTGCTGGGGAAGGAAAAAAAGAAGCAGACTTTACTCCTTATGCAAGAAAAATTACACTCTGCCTCAGCAGAGACCCTTCATGAGCAGGGTTCAGTAACAGTTGCTACATAAATGTGTAGCTGCTAAATGTGATAGTGCAAAGATGTTTTTCAGAGGAAAAGTGTGTGAAGGTGATAAATGGAAGGGTGTTGGCCCAGTCTTAACACATACACAGAAAGTCTTGGAGGAGGGAAAGTCTTAGGAGGAGAGGCTGAGGGAGGTGGGGGTGTTCAGTCTGGAGGAGACGTAGAGAGTGATAAGGTCACCTTTAAAACTACCTGAAGGGAAGCTGTAGTGAGGTGGGGCTCAGGCTCTGCTCCCAGGCAAGTTGGGACAGAACAAGAGGACACGGTCTGAAGCTGTACCAGGAGAGGTTTAAGTTGGATATTAGGAAGTACTTCCTCACAGACAGGGTGATTAGGCACTGGAATGGACTGCCTAGAAGGTGGTGAAGTCACCATCCCTGGAGGTGTTTAAGAAAAGATTGGATGTGACACTTGGTGGCATGGTTTAGCTGATGTCCTGGTGTTAGGTTATAGGCTGGACCAGATCATCTTAGAAGTCTTTTCCAGCCTTGGTGGTTCTGTGATTCTCTAACCACTGTTGGGCTTTAACAGAGAATACTTAACAGGCCTCACCACCCAAACTTTTATCCATGTATATTATCATAGAATGAATCATAGAACGGTTTAGGTTGGAAGAGACCTCAAAGCTTATCTAGTTCCAACCCCCCACCATAGGCAGACACACCTCCCACTAGAGGTGTCAAAGTATTGCCAAAGTATTTCTTACTTTTTATTGTCAAAGTATTTCTTACTTCCACAGCTTGGAGTAACCTGGGGTCCCTTTAGTCTCATCTGGGTTAAAACCAAACTTTTTTTCCAGTTCTGAAATCACAGAATGTCAGGGACTGCAAGGGACCTCAAAAGCTCATCCAATCCATCCCGCCTGCCAGAGCAGGATCACCTAGACCACCTAGATCACACAGGAACACATCCAGGTGGGTTTGGAATATCTCCAGAGAGGGAGACTCCACAACCCCCCTGAACAGCCTGTTCCAGGGTTCTGTCACCCTCACAACAAAAAAATTCCTCCTCATGTTTACATGAAACTTGCTATGCTTCAGCTTCCACCATTGCCCCTTGTCCTGTCATTGGGCATCACCCAGCAGTCTGGCTCCATCCTCCCTTCTGAGGATGAGGTCACCTCTCAGGCTCCTCTTCTCCAAGCAGCAGAGCTCCAGCTCCCTCATTCTCTCCTTGTGAAAGAGGTCTTTCATTCCCTTCATCATCTTTGTGACTCTCAATTCTCACTGATCCTTGATGCATCTTGCTGACGGGCCGCAACAAATCTCATCAGGAGATTTTGCAAGATGTCCTCTTGCTGAAATTCTCACTATATTTCTTTTTTAAAGACGTGAGGAAACATCCACACTTGCTTTGGACCAGGAGCTCATGTGGAGGTAATTATCCACAGCGACCTGTAAATCCTCTTCTGAGTCATAGCTTCCCAAAAGAGTCCACCATTCCAGAAGTACAATCTGTCTCCTCATTTCCCAAGTGTACTACACTGCATTTGGTGGATTCAATAGGTCATGTTTCTAATATGTGATCATGTAGCTCAGTGAGCTAAACTGTTCCGAGCAGCAAGCCTTGTGCTCTCTTGCTGCTCCACTAATCTTTTCAGCAGTTGCAAGTTTTACCAGAAATGGCTTTAGACCCTTGTTCCACAGGCATCAGCAGGCAGGGTCTGCAAAACCAGCTACAAGAAATGAAAATCTTCACTGAATCTGTTGTGGAATCATTGAATCTTCTGGGGGGAAGGTTTCTCTCACTACCAATTACAGTCAAAGTACGAAGTCAAAGACCTTATACCAGAATTCCAGTATCTGAAAGGAGCCTACAGAAGGACTACTCACAAGGTCTTGTAATGATAGTATGAGGGGGAATGGGTTTAAACTGGCAGAGGGGAGTTTTAAATTGGATATTAGGAGGAAGTTCTTCACAGTGAGGGTGGTGAGACACTGGCACAGGTTGCCCAGGGAAGCTGTGGCTGCTCCCTCCCTGGAGGTGTTCAAGGCCAAACTGGATGAGGTCTTGAGCGACCTGTTCTAGTGGGAGATGTCCCTGCCTATGGCACAGAGGGTTGAAACTGGATGATCTTTGAGGTCCTTTCCAACCTAAACCATTCTATGATTCTACATTAAGGGCCCAGGTTTCCACAAGAATACCTTGGGTGAAATAGGGGTGAACCTTCCAGTTAGAGTCTGTAATCACCAGGGAGGGAAAGGAATAAGGCTGTATTTGTGCGTATTTTCTATCCATGCACCTTCTTTGGCTGAAATGGTGGAGTTAGACGGTGTTTGGACTTGATGACCTTAGAGGATTTTCTTATCAAAATAGAATTGTTTTCACAGGATCTTAGGTGTTGGAAAGTACCCGAAGAAATCATCAAGTCCAACCCCCCTGCCAGAGCAGGACCATACAATCTAGCTCAGGTCACACAGGAACACATCCAGACAGGCCTTGAAAGTGTCCAGAGAAGGAGACTCCACAGCCTCTCTGGGCAGCCTGTTCCAGTGCTCTGGGACCCTTAGAGTAAAGAAGTTCTTCCTCGTGTTGAGGTGAAACCTCCTGTGCTGCAGCTTCCATCCATTGCTCCTTGTCCTATCCCAGGGAGCAAGTGAGCAGAGCCTGTGCCCCTTCTCCTGACTCCCAGCCCTCAGATATTTATAAAAATTTATTAAATCCTCTCTCAGTCTTCTCTTCTATAGACTAAGCTCCAGGTCTCTCAGCCTCTGCTGAGGCAGTGCACCACTCCACTAATCAGCCTCATGTTGGACTCTCTCCAGCAGATCCCTGCCCGTCTTAAACGGGGGAGCCCAAAACTGAAGGCAGTACTCAAGACGAGGTCTCAGCAGGACAGAGTGGAGGGGAAGGAGAAACTCCCTAGATCTGCTGGACACAGTCTTCTTCATGCACCTTTTGCTTATTGATGGCTCCACACTGAATCAAAGGTAGGAAAAGTTCAAAGACCATTTGTCACTTTGCCTTTTCTGCATACACAGGGAGTTGTCCTTCTGGCTTACTGCCACTTGAAGCAATCCTCTTTGTGAATGCCAAGCAGTGGTGCAGCTGACTGCAGAGTTGTGCTTCCCCACCTGTTAAATGGATGTCTGTCATAGTAACTTAATTTCCTGCTTTGCATACCGAAGAGCTTTCAAGTGTACAAAGCTGTTTCCAACACAGCAGACCAAATTTAGGTTATCAGCTCACATGGTCCGAGTCTTTTTTTTTCTCTTGAAAACACTATGAATTAGCTTTCTGCAATAAAAAAGGATGAGAGGAATTTAACATTATTTTAATCCTTTCCTAACTCAGGTAATGGAATGTAAAGTGTGAAAGAAAAAAAAAAATAGATAAATCTTCCTCCCAGAATACTGAATGAGATTTCTAGGGATGGATTAGACAGAAGTGTTAATTAACCAGCTGTAATTGGGTCACCAAGCTGTACTTGTGATAATGTCCACCAAGATCTGAGTATCCATAGAGTTCAAGGGCAAAGCATCTCATAGCAGCTCTCTGTTTGCTTTCTTTCCTTGTTGTGATGTGGTGAAAATTGAAGTGACTTTTACAGCAACTGTTTCAGCTGTTGTTGCTGTGACTTGCCACCCTGTTGCTGTGACTTGCCTGGTGCAGGAGGCAGTCTCAGCAGTATTCTGGGGCATAGGAGTATTGCCTGATGAAGCAGTATGGGCGGTGCAGCGCAGGGGATGGAAAAGCAAGAGGGCTCAGGGTGAACTTCCAGGGGCAGATGTGCTGGTTTGAGGCTAATTGGAATATTTTAGTGAGGAAAAATTAGATTATGGGCTGTGAAAAGAAAGCAGTGGTGGTGTCCACTTCACTCATAGGTTTACTGAGATGTAGTAAAGCAAGGACACAAACAGGGGAGACAGTTGGAGTGTGTCACTCTCTCTCTTTCTGTGGAGTCTGGTCTCTCTCTACATGGCTTCTAGCTGGATCTGTGTAACCCAACTAATTGAATCTGCTTCTATCCTTCCCTGTTTACCTTGCGCATAAGGTAGAGTCTGGAATAAGATTAGAGGTTGGGGAGTAGGTGGAAGCATCATTGGGAACCCCTCTTGGGGACTCTGATCTCTGGGAGGGGTATTGTGTTTTGGTATTACTTTTAACTTGTGTATTTCTGTATATATTATTAAATCCCCTCTTAGTCTTCTCTTCTCCAGAGTAAAAAGCCCCAGGTCCCTTAGCCTCTCCTCATCAGGCAGTGTATATAGTTGTAGATATTTGTAATCTATTGTAAATATCTGCTTGTATATTGTGCTAAGCAGTGAATATAAAGCTTCATTCCTTAACTTCCAGTTGGCTGAGTCTAGTCTGGGTCAATTCAAATGTGATAGGGAGGCAGGGAACTGCCAAACCATAACAGCAGGGAACACAGCTCATTTGGAAAAGGAAAGTGCAGAGCAGAGCATCCTGTAATTGTTCAAGGTCAGGTTGGATGGAGCATTGAGCAGCTTGGTCCAGTGGAAGGTGTCCCTGCCTCTGGAACTAGATGATCTTTAAGGTTTCTCATAACCCAAGCTATTCTATGATCAGTAGGGTGTCCACTTTCTTATCTGCTCCCACCCCAGAGCTCCAGCACTGATGGGAATCCCAGGCCAGGATTAGCAGCACAGCTGGAGCTCAGGGTGTATGTTGGGACAGCAAGTGGAAGCAGGAATTCTACTTGCTGCATTAAATTCAACACTTGGAAGATTCAGTGCTGTTAGCTGGCAGAAAATAGCAGATGCTGGAAAGTATTTCCGTGGCCAGAAAAACTGTCTAAATGCGGGTTTGCCTCCAAACTGGTGATGAGTATAGCTTAAATGGGGGAAACTTTGGGGACTGCAACCATTTTTAGCTCAGACTATAAAAACATCCACTTTATTTGGCTTCCTAAATGACTTTTAGACATTTTTTTTTTTACTATTAAAATTGTAACTTTTGTGAGGAGAGTAAAGTTGTTTCTGGTCTGTTCCATGGGCATTAGAAATAACAATTTGGAGCAGAGATTGCCTTTTTTTTTTTTTTTTTCCCCTTTTTCTTCAGCATCTATTAGAAGTGGAAGTGGAACTTATCTAGAGATGTAAATCAGCAGGAAAAGTATGGCTAATTATCTGCTTTGTGTATTTGCTGGAAACCAGGCAAATATCATCTGTCAGTTGAAATTAGCTCCTTAAATATCACTTCATATATTGTGTTTTTGTTGGATTAGATTGCCTCATAGTGAAGAGATGTGCAGAAAAAAAAAGTTCAAAGTAGATTTTTGGTATCCTAGCAGAAATGATGACTAAGAGATGCCAGATGACCGCTTGGCAAAGGATTCCTTTTGTATCTGAGTTATGTCACTCCAAATCCTCCTTCCCAGGGTCAAGTACTTCCCCAAAAACTCAGGGAAGGAGGCACAGGTGGGCACATGATGAGGGAAAAACAAAACAACAACAAAAAAAACCCTGAAACAAAAAACAACAACAACAAAATTAACTCCAACAAAACAGCAAGAAAAACCACAACAGAAACCCAAACCAATGAAAGGACAAAAGCAGAGCAGTCAACTGTTGTGTTTGTGGTGCTCATGATTCCTGACAAGCCAGATAGCAGCCAAAAGTCTCCCAGCCCAGTGCTTTGGTCAGTCCCAGGCAAAGCTGCCTGCCCACCACTCCTAGGAAGAGGTTCTCTTGCATTTCTGTCAGTGACATAATGACTGAGGCTACAATAAGGAAGGGATTACATGAGAACCAAGAAAAGGACAAAAACACAGGAGGCAACTATTGTGTTTGTGGTCCTCGTGATTCCTGACAAGCCAGATACCAGCCAAAAGTTTCCCAGCCTGCCCACAGCTCCTAGGAAGAGGTTCTCTTGCGTTTCTGTCAGTGACGTAGTGACTGAGGGTGCAATACGGAAAGGATTACATGGGTTTGTGATTGGATATTGGGAAACCAGGCAGAGAAGGAGGCACTTAATTTGTTTGAAAACAAAAGCTGATATTCTGAGGGAATCCACAGCACAATCTGTGTGAAGCCCTAATTCCCCAAATCCATCTGTGCTTCCTGTGGTATAGAGAATTACCCAACCCAGCACTGGCCCAGATGGCAGATAAGGATGCAGAAAAGGATTGCTTATTTTATTAACTCTAACTATCTAGAGGGGAGGGGGGAAGGGCCAAAGCCACCATCTCAGATTGAGGACACAGAGAATATACAATGACAGCTAAATCCAATTAAAATATCTTTCACTAGAAACCACGAGAGAAGGATGCTTCTAGCATCTCCTCACGCCGATGTGGCTGGTGGTCCAAGCATTTGTGCAAAGCTGAAGGAACGAGTCCTGCCTCACAAACGGAAGAAAAGGAATTAACAAATGTTGCAAATAGGGGCAGGAAGGGGAAAGGCTGTCCTGTGTGTTGTCTGAAGTCTAATTTGATTGCTTAGTATCTCTGATCTTACCCTATAAATTGCTGAAGCATGGGAATGAAGAAAAGGGAGCCAGACTCCTTTTGCTAGTGTCCAGTGACAGAACAAAAAGCAACAGACAAACATTCTAAACCAGGAAACTCAATCTGAACACAAGAATTATTTTTTTTAGTATTTATTTTTTAGTGTTTTTTTAAGTATTTATTTTTTTAGTATGTCTAAGTAGTTAGTGGAGACACAAGGACTACCTCATATGGACTTGGTGTCCTCCGAGAAGGACTTTTTGATTGAATAGGGAACATCAGTTCCCAGTAAGAGGTCACACGAGATATGCAAAGCTTGAGAGTGTGAATAATCTGCAAGGTCTTTTAAAGATCTTCCATCCCATTATTAGACAAAAAGGACCTGGAATTCATGTACACCTGAGATTAAAGGTCTCATTTGCAACAACAAGCACAAATCTTATTTCAGCTGCCTGTGTTATAGGGAATATCATATCTATGACTGTGCGTAATGAAACAGTGTGGGGCATCTGGAAAGTAATCTTCCCACATATGAACCTCCTTTCCTGTGCTTCCAACAATTATTTTTTTTCCTGTAATCAGAAAACTGTATGAATCGCTGATGTGAATTTCAGAGTTTTGCCACTGGCAATACAGGTTTGCACTGCTAAAAGTTATTTATTGTTTGTTGAAAACATGTTTGGAAAGTTGTTTAAAGCAAGTTCTTTCCCTGTGTAATTTATTAATTGTTTTGGTGGCCTCAAGCTGTGACTGGGCAAGTCTAGACTAGATATTAGGAATTATTTTTTTTTCCCATCAAGAATGGTCAGGCATTGGAATGAGCTGCCCAGGGAGGTGGTGGATTCACCGAGGCTGGATGTGTTTTAAAAGCTGTTTGGATGTGGTGCTTGGGGGATATGGTTTAGGGTGAACCTTGTAGCGTAGGGATATTGGTTGGACTCAGTGATGCTGAGAGGCTTTGCCAACCTGCCTGCTTCTGTGATTCTGTGAAAGGAAAATTATTCAAGTAATGTGGGTCTCTGTGAAAGTGAATTTTGATGATGAGGAGAAAGGAAGTTCTGAAGTTGGTAAAGGGAAACAAAAACTATAGAGGGGACAAAAAATAAAGGAAACAAAACAAAGGAAAAAAAAAAGAAAATATAAAAGAAAATTAGAAACAAAAATAAATTAAAAAAAAGAAGAAAAAATAAAATAAGGAAAAAATAAAAGAAGGGGAAAATAAAAGAAACAAAAATTAAAGAAGAAAAATTTTGAAAAAAGTAAAAGAAACAAAAATAAAAGATGAAAATATAAAGGAAGCAAAAATAAAAGAAAGAAAAAATAAAGGAAGCAAAAATAAAAGAATGGGAGAATAAAAGAAACAAAAATAAAAGAAGGGGGAAAAAAGAAAAAATAATAGA